>JAYKKM010000439.1:10105000-10137500 GCA_035772405.1 Chrysogorgia sp. JL179-B06
CTTAGTTTTTTTCCCGTTCTTAGTTTTTTCCCATGCTTAGTTTTTTCCCGTTCTTAGTTTTTTCCCATGCTTAGTTTTTTTCCCGTTCTTAGTTTTTTCCCGTTCTTAGTTTTTTCCCATGCTTAGTTTTTTTCCCGTTCTTAGTTTTTTCCCGTTCTTAGTTTTTTCCCGTGCTTAGTTTTTTTCCTGCGCTTAGTTTTTTTCCCGCGCATAGTTTATTTTCCCGCGCATAGTTTTTTTCCCGTCTTAGTTTTTTTCCCGTCCTTAGTTTTTTTTCCCGCGCTTAGTTTTTTTCCCGTGCTTAGTTTTTTTTCCCATGCTTAGTTTTTTTCCCATGCTTAGTTTTTTCCCGTGCTTAGTTTTTTCCCGTGCTTAGTTTTTTTCCCATGCTTAGTTTTTTTCCCATGCTTAGTTTTTTTCCCATGCTTAGTTTTTTTCCCATGCTTAGTTTTTTCCGTTCTTAGTTTTTTCCCGTTCTTAGTTTTTTCCCGTTCTTAGTTTTTTTCCCATGCTTAGTTTTTTTCCCATGCTTAGTTTTTTCCCATGCTTAGTTTTTTCCCGTTCTTAGTTTTTTCCCGTTCTTAGTTTTTTCCCGTTCTTAGTTTTTTCCCATGCTTAGTTTTTTTCCCATGCTTAGTTTTTTCCCCGTTCTTAGTTTTTTCCCGTTCTTAGTTTTTTCCCATGCTTAGTTTTTTTCCCATGCTTAGTTTTTTTCCCGTCCTTAGTTTTTTTCCTGCCCTTAGTTTTTTTCCCGTGCTTAGTTTTTTCCCGTCCTTAGTTTTTTTCCTGCTTAGTTTTTTTCCCATGCTTAGTTTTTTCCATGCTTAGTTTTAGTTTTTTCCCGTGCTTAGTTTTTTCCTGCGCTTAGTTTTTTCCTGCGCTTAGTTTTTTCCTGCGCTTAGTTTTTTTCCTGCCCTTAGTTTTTTCCTGTGCTTAGTTTTTTCCCGTGCTTAGTTTTTTCCCATGCTTAGTTTTTTTCCCATGCTTAGTTTTTTCCCGTTCTTAGTTTTTTTCCCGTTCTTAGTTTTTTCCCGTTCTTAGTTTTTTCCCATGCTTAGTTTTTTCCCATGCTTAGTTTTTTCCCGTTCTTAGTTTTTTCCCGTTCTTAGTTTTTTCCTGCCCTTAGTTTTTTTCCCATGCTTAGTTTTTTTCCCGTGCTTAGTTTTTTTCCTGCCCTTAGTTTTTTTCCCATGCTTAGTTTTTTTCCCATGCTTAGTTTTTTCCTGCCCTTAGTTTTTTTCCCGTCCTTAGTTTTTTTCCCGTGCTTAGTATTTTTTCCCATGCTTAGTTTTTTTCCCATGCTTAGTTTTTTCCCGTTCTTAGTTTTTTCCCGTTCTTAGTTTTTTCCCGTTCTTAGTTTTTTCCCATGCTTAGTTTTTTTCCCATGCTTAGTTTTTTCCCGTTCTTAGTTTTTTTCCCATGCTTAGTTTTTTCCCGTTCTTAGTTTTTTCCCGTTCTTAGTTTTTTCCCGTTCTTAGTTTTTTCCCGTTCTTAGTTTTTTCCCATGCTTAGTTTTTTTCCCATGCTTAGTTTTTTTCCCATGCTTAGTTTTTTCCCGTTCTTAGTTTTTTCCCGTTCTTAGTTTTTTCCCGTGCTTAGTTTTTTCCCATGCTTAGTTTTTTCCCGTTCTTAGTTTTTTCCCGTGCTTAGTTTTTTTCCCATGCTTAGTTTTTTCCCGTGCTTAGTTTTTTTCCCGTGCTTAGTTTTTTTCCCATCCTTAGTTTTTTTCCCGTGCTTAGTTTTTTTCCTGCCCTTAGTTTTTTTCCCATGCTTAGTTTTTTTCCCGTGCTTAGTTTTTTTCCTGCCCTTAGTTTTTTTCCCGTGCTTAGTTTTTTTCCCGTGCTTAGTTTTTTTCCCGTGCTTAGTTTTTTTCCCGTGCTTAGTTTTTTTCCCATGCTTAGTTTTTTCCCATGCTTAGTTTTTTCCCGTTCTTAGTTTTTTCCCGTTCTTAGTTTTTTCCCATGCTTAGTTTTTTCCCGTTCTTAGTTTTTTCCCGTTCTTAGTTTTTTCCCATGCTTAGTTTTTTCCCGTTCTTAGTTTTTTTCCCGTTCTTAGTTTTTTCCCGTTCTTAGTTTTTTCCCGTTCTTAGTTTTTTCCCGTTCTTAGTTTTTTCCCGTTCTTAGTTTTTTTCCCATGCTTAGTTTTTTTCCCATGCTTAGTTTTTTTCCCATGCTTAGTTTTTTTCCCGTGCTTAGTTTTTTCCCGTGCTTAGTTTTTTCCCGTTCTTAGTTTTTTCCCATGCTTAGTTTTTTTCCCATTCTTAGTTTTTTCCCGTTCTTAGTTTTTTTCCCGTTCTTAGTTTTTTCCCGTTCTTAGTTTTTTCCCGTTCTTAGTTTTTTTTCCCGTTCTTAGTTTTTTTCCCATGCTTAGTTTTTTCCGTTCTTAGTTTTTTCCCGTTCTTAGTTTTTTCCCGTTCTTAGTTTTTTCCCATGCTTAGTTTTTTTCCCATGCTTAGTTTTTTCCCGTTCTTAGTTTTTTCCCGTTCTTAGTTTTTTCCCATGCTTAGTTTTTTCCCATGCTTAGTTTTTTTCCCGTTCTTAGTTTTTTTCCCGTTCTTAGTTTTTTCCCATGCTTAGTTTTTTCCCGTTCTTAGTTTTTTCCCGTTCTTAGTTTTTTTCCCATGCTTAGTTTTTTCCCGTTCTTAGTTTTTTCCCGTTCTTAGTTTTTTCCCGTTCTTAGTTTTTTCCCATGCTTAGTTTTTTTTCCCATGCTTAGTTTTTTTCCCGTTCTTAGTTTTTTCCCGTTCTTAGTTTTTTTCCCGTTCTTAGTTTTTTCCCATGCTTAGTTTTTTCCCGTTCTTAGTTTTTTCCCGTTCTTAGTTTTTTCCCGTTCTTAGTTTTTTCCCGTTCTTAGTTTTTTCCCGTTCTTAGTTTTTTTCCCGTTCTTAGTTTTTTTCCCATGCTTAGTTTTTTTCCCGTGCTTAGTTTTTTTCCCGTGCTTAGTTTTTTTCCTGCCCTTAGTTTTTTTCCCATGCTTAGTTTTTTTCCCGTGCTTAGTTTTTTCCCGTGCTTAGTTTTTTTCCCATGCTTAGTTTTTTTCCCGTGCTTAGTTTTTTTCCCGTGCTTAGTTTTTTCCCGTTCTTAGTTTTTTCCCGTTCTTAGTTTTTTCCCATGCTTAGTTTTTTCCCGTTCTTAGTTTTTTCCCGTGCTTAGTTTTTTTCCCGTGCTTAGTTTTTTTCCCATGCTTAGTTTTTTTCCCGTGCTTAGTTTTTTTCCTGCCCTTAGTTTTTTTCCCATGCTTAGTTTTTTTCCCGTGCTTAGTTTTTTCCTGCGCTTAGTTTTTTCCCGTTCTTAGTTTTTTTCCCGCTCTTAGTTTTTTCCCGTTCTTAGTTTTTTTTCCCGTTATTAGTTTTTTCCCGTGCTTAGTTTTTTTCCCGCGCTTAGTTTTTTCCCGTTCTTAGTTTTTTCCCGTTCTTAGTTTTTTCCCATGCTTAGTTTTTTCCCGTTCTTAGTTTTTTTCCCGTTCTTAGTTTTTTCCCGTTCTTAGTTTTTTTCCCATGCTTAGTTTTTTCCCGTTCTTAGTTTTTTCCCGTTCTTAGTTTTTTTCCCATGCTTAGTTTTTTCCCATGCTTAGTTTTTTCCCATGCTTAGTTTTTTCCCGTTCTTAGTTTTTTCCCGTTCTTAGTTTTTTCCCATGCTTAGTTTTTTTCCCGTTCTTAGTTTTTTCCCGTTCTTAGTTTTTTCCCATGCTTAGTTTTTTCCCGTTCTTAGTTTTTTTCCCGTTCTTAGTTTTTTCCCGTTCTTAGTTTTTTCCCGTTCTTAGTTTTTTCCCATGCTTAGTTTTTTCCCATGCTTAGTTTTTTCCCATGCTTAGTTTTTTTCCCGTTCTTAGTTTTTTCCCGTTCTTAGTTTTTTCCCGTTCTTAGTTTTTTTTCCCATGCTTAGTTTTTTCCCGTTCTTAGTTTTTTTCCCGTTCTTAGTTTTTTTCCCATGCTTAGTTTTTTCCCGTTCTTAGTTTTTTCCCGTTCTTAGTTTTTTCCCGTTCTTAGTTTTTTCCCATGCTTAGTTTTTTTCCCATGCTTAGTTTTTTCCCTTCTTAGTTTTTTCCCGTTCTTAGTTTTTTCCCATGCTTAGTTTTTTTCCCTTCTTAGTTTTTTCCCGTTCTTAGTTTTTTCCCGTTCTTAGTTTTTTCCCATGCTTAGTTTTTTTCCCATGCTTAGTTTTTTCCCGTTCTTAGTTTTTTCCCGTGCTTAGTTTTTTCCCATGCTTAGTTTTTTTCCCATTCTTAGTTTTTTCCCGTTCTTAGTTTTTTCCCGTTCTTAGTTTTTTCCCGTGCTTAGTTTTTTCCCATGCTTAGTTTTTTCCCGTTCTTAGTTTTTTCCCGTTCTTAGTTTTTTTCCCATGCTTAGTTTTTTCCCGTTCTTAGTTTTTTCCCGTTCTTAGTTTTTTCCCATGCTTAGTTTTTTCCCATGCTTAGTTTTTTTCCCGTTCTTAGTTTTTTCCCGTTCTTAGTTTTTTTCCCGTTCTTAGTTTTTTCCCATGCTTAGTTTTTTTCCCATGCTTAGTTTTTTCCCATGCTTAGTTTTTTCCCGTTCTTAGTTTTTTCCCGTTCTTAGTTTTTTTCCCGTTCTTAGTTTTTTCCCGTTCTTAGTTTTTTCCCGTTCTTAGTTTTTTCCCGTTCTTAGTTTTTTTCCCGTTCTTAGTTTTTTTCCCGTTCTTAGTTTTTTCCCATGCTTAGTTTTTTCCCGTTCTTAGTTTTTTTCCCGTTCTTAGTTTTTTCCCGTTCTTAGTTTTTTCCCGTTCTTAGTTTTTTCCCGTTCTTAGTTTTTTCCCATGCTTAGTTTTTTTCCCATGCTTAGTTTTTTCCCGTTCTTAGTTTTTTCCCGTTCTTAGTTTTTTCCCATGCTTAGTTTTTTTCCCATGCTTAGTTTTTTCCCGTTCTTAGTTTTTTCCCGTTCTTAGTTTTTTCCCATGCTTAGTTTTTTTCCCGTTCTTAGTTTTTTCCCATGCTTAGTTTTTTCCCGTTCTTAGTTTTTTTTCCCATGCTTAGTTTTTTCCCGTTCTTAGTTTTTTCCCGTTCTTAGTTTTTTCCCGTTCTTAGTTTTTTTCCCGTTCTTAGTTTTTTCCCATGCTTAGTTTTTTCCCGTTCTTAGTTTTTTTCCCATGCTTAGTTTTTTCCCATGCTTAGTTTTTTTCCCGTTCTTAGTTTTTTCCCGTTCTTAGTTTTTTTCCCGTTCTTAGTTTTTTTCCCGTTCTTAGTTTTTTCCCGTTCTTAGTTTTTTCCCATGCTTAGTTTTTTTCCCATGCTTAGTTTTTTCCCGTTCTTAGTTTTTTCCCGTTCTTAGTTTTTTCCCGTTCTTAGTTTTTTCCCATGCTTAGTTTTTTCCCGTTCTTAGTTTTTTCCCGTTCTTAGTTTTTTCCCGTTCTTAGTTTTTTCCCGTTCTTAGTTTTTTCCCATGCTTAGTTTTTTTCCCATGCTTAGTTTTTTCCCATGCTTAGTTTTTTCCCGTTCTTAGTTTTTTCCCGTTCTTAGTTTTTTCCCATTCTTAGTTTTTTTCCCATGCTTAGTTTTTTCCCGTTCTTAGTTTTTTCCCGTTCTTAGTTTTTTCCCGTTCTTAGTTTTTTCCCGTTCTTAGTTTTTTCCCGTTCTTAGTTTTTTTCCCATGCTTAGTTTTTTCCCATGCTTAGTTTTTTCCCGTTCTTAGTTTTTTCCCGTTCTTATTTTTTTTCCCGTTCTTAGTTTTTTCCCGTTCTTAGTTTTTTTCCCGTTCTTAGTTTTTTTCCCATGCTTAGTTTTTTCCCGTTCTTAGTTTTTTCCCGTTCTTAGTTTTTTCCCATGCTTAGTTTTTTCCCATGCTTAGTTTTTTCCCGTTCTTAGTTTTTTCCCGTTCTTAGTTTTTTCCCGTTCTTAGTTTTTTCCCGTTCTTAGTTTTTTCCCGTTCTTAGTTTTTTCCCATGCTTAGTTTTTTTCCCGTTCTTAGTTTTTTTCCCATGCTTAGTTTTTTCCCATGCTTAGTTTTTTCCCGTTCTTAGTTTTTTCCCGTTCTTAGTTTTTTCCCGTTCTTAGTTTTTTCCCGTTCTTAGTTTTTTCCCGTTCTTAGTTTTTTTCCCGTTCTTAGTTTTTTCCCGTTCTTAGTTTTTTTCCCATGCTTAGTTTTTTTCCCATGCTTAGTTTTTTCCCGTTCTTAGTTTTTTCCCGTTCTTAGTTTTTTCCCGTTCTTAGTTTTTTCCCATGCTTAGTTTTTTCCCGTTCTTAGTTTTTTCCCGTTCTTAGTTTTTTCCCGTTCTTAGTTTTTTCCCGTTCTTAGTTTTTTCCCATGCTTAGTTTTTTTCCCATGCTTAGTTTTTTCCCGTTCTTAGTTTTTTCCCGTTCTTAGTTTTTTCCCGTTCTTAGTTTTTTCCCGTTCTTAGTTTTTTCCCGTTCTTAGTTTTTCCCGTTCTTAGTTTTTTCCCGTTCTTAGTTTTTTCCCGTTCTTAGTTTTTCCCGTTCTTAGTTTTTTCCCGTTCTTAGTTTTTTCCCGTTCTTAGTTTTTTCCCGTTCTTAGTTTTTTCCCGTTCTTAGTTTTTTCCCATTCTTAGTTTTTTCCCATTCTTAGTTTTTTCCCATGCTTAGTTTTTTCCCGTTCTTAGTTTTTTCCCGTTCTTAGTTTTTTTCCCATGCTTAGTTTTTTCCCGTTCTTAGTTTTTTCCCGTTCTTAGTTTTTTCCCATGCTTAGTTTTTTCCCGTTCTTAGTTTTTTCCCGTTCTTAGTTTTTTCCCGTTCTTAGTTTTTTCCCATGCTTAGTTTTTTCCCATGCTTAGTTTTTTCCCGTTCTTAGTTTTTTCCCGTTCTTAGTTTTTTCCCGTTCTTAGTTTTTTCCCATGCTTAGTTTTTTTCCCATGATTAGTTTTTTCCCATGCTTAGTTTTTTTCCCGTTCTTAGTTTTTTCCCGTTCTTAGTTTTTTTCTTAGTTTTTTCCCATGCTTAGTTTTTTCCCATGCTTAGTTTTTTCCCGTTCTTAGTTTTTTCCCGTTCTTAGTTTTTTCCCGTTCTTAGTTTTTTCCCGTTCTTAGTTTTTTCCCGTTCTTAGTTTTTTCCCATGCTTAGTTTTTTCCCGTTCTTAGTTTTTTTCCCGTTCTTAGTTTTTTCCCGTTCTTAGTTTTTTCCCGTTCTTAGTTTTTTCCCGTTCTTAGTTTTTTCCCGTTCTTAGTTTTTTCCCATGCTTAGTTTTTTTCCCATGCTTAGTTTTTTCCCGTTCTTAGTTTTTTCCCGTTCTTAGTTTTTTCCCGTTCTTAGTTTTTTCCCATGCTTAGTTTTTTTCCCATGCTTAGTTTTTTCCCGTTCTTAGTTTTTTCCCGTTGTTTTTTCCCATGCTTAGTTTTTTTTCTTAGTTTTTTCCCGTTCTTAGTTTTTTCCCGTTCTTAGTTTTTTCCCATGCTTAGTTTTTTTCCCATTCTTAGTTTTTTTCCCATGCTTAGTTTTTTCCCGTTCTTAGTTTTTTCCCGTTCTTAGTTTTTTCCCGTTCTTAGTTTTTTTCCCATGCTTAGTTTTTTTCCCATGCTTAGTTTTTTCCCGTTCTTAGTTTTTTCCCGTTCTTAGTTTTTTCCCATGCTTAGTTTTTTTCCCATGCTTAGTTTTTTCCCGTTCTTAGTTTTTTCCCGTTCTTAGTTTTTTCCCGTTCTTAGTTTTTTCCCGTTCTTAGTTTTTTCCCGTTCTTAGTTTTTTCCCGTTCTTAGTTTTTTTCCCATGCTTAGTTTTTTTCCCGTTCTTAGTTTTTTCCCGTTCTTAGTTTTTTCCCGTTCTTATTTTTTTCCCATGCTTAGTTTTTTTCCCATGCTTAGTTTTTTCCCGTTCTTAGTTTTTTCCCGTTCTTAGTTTTTTCCCATGCTTAGTTTTTTCCCGTTCTTAGTTTTTTCCCGTTCTTAGTTTTTTTCCCGTTCTTAGTTTTTTCCCATGCTTAGTTTTTTCCCGTTCTTAGTTTTTTTCCCGTTTTAGTTTTTTCCCATGCTTAGTTTTTTCCCATGCTTAGTTTTTTTCCCGTTCTTAGTTTTTTCCCGTTCTTAGTTTTTTCCCGTTCTTAGTTTTTTCCCATGCTTAGTTTTTTTCCCGTTCTTAGTTTTTCCCGTTCTTAGTTTTTTTCCCATGCTTAGTTTTTTTCCCGTGCTTAGTTTTTTTCCCGTGCTTAGTTTTTTTCCTGCCCTTAGTTTTTTTCCCATGCTTAGTTTTTTTCCCATGCTTAGTTTTTTCCCATGCTTAGTTTTTTCCCGTTCTTAGTTTTTTTCCCGTTCTTAGTTTTTTTCCCGTTCTTAGTTTTTTCCCGTTCTTAGTTTTTTTCCCATGCTTAGTTTTTTCCCATGCTTAGTTTTTTCCCGTTCTTAGTTTTTTCCCGTTCTTAGTTTTTTTCCCATGCTTAGTTTTTTCCCGTTCTTAGTTTTTTCCCGTTCTTAGTTTTTTCCCGTTCTTAGTTTTTTTCCCGTTCTTAGTTTTTTCCCATGCTTAGTTTTTTTCCCGTTCTTAGTTTTTTCCCGTTCTTAGTTTTTTCCCATGCTTAGTTTTTTTTCTTAGTTTTTTCCCGTTCTTAGTTTTTTTCCCGTTCTTAGTTTTTTTCCCGTTCTTAGTTTTTTCCCGTTCTTAGTTTTTTCCCGTTCTTAGTTTTTTTCCCATGCTTAGTTTTTTCCCATGCTTAGTTTTTTTCCCGTTCTTAGTTTTTTCCCGTTCTTAGTTTTTTCCCGTTCTTAGTTTTTTCCCATGTCTTAGTTTTTTTTCCCGTTCTTAGTTTTTTTCCCATGCTTAGTTTTTTTCCCGTTCTTAGTTTTTTCCCATTCTTAGTTTTTTTCCCATGCTTAGTTTTTTCCCATGCTTAGTTTTTTCCCGTTCTTAGTTTTTTCCCGTTCTTAGTTTTTTCCCGTTCTTAGTTTTTCCCGTTCTTAGTTTTTTCCCGTTCTTAGTTTTTTCCCATGCTTAGTTTTTTTCCCATGCTTAGTTTTTTCCCGTTCTTAGTTTTTTCCCGTTCTTAGTTTTTTCCCGTTCTTAGTTTTTTTCCCATGCTTAGTTTTTTCCCGTTCTTAGTTTTTTTCCCGTTCTTAGTTTTTTTCCCGTTCTTAGTTTTTTTCCCATGCTTAGTTTTTTCCCATGCTTAGTTTTTTCCCGTTCTTAGTTTTTTCCCGTTCTTAGTTTTTTCCCCGTTCTTAGTTTTTTCCCGTTCTTAGTTTTTTTCCCGTTCTTATTTTTTTCCCGTTCTTAGTTTTTTTCCCATGCTTAGTTTTTTCCCGTTCTTAGTTTTTTCCCGTTCTTAGTTTTTTCCCGTTCTTAGTTTTTTTCCCGTTATTAGTTTTTTCCCGTTCTTAGTTTTTTCCCGTTCTTAGTTTTTTCCCATGCTTAGTTTTTTCCCATGCTTAGTTTTTTTCCCATGCTTAGTTTTTTCCCGTTCTTAGTTTTTTCCCGTTCTTAGTTTTTTCCCATGCTTAGTTTTTTCCCGTTCTTAGTTTTTTCCCGTTCTTAGTTTTTTCCCATGCTTAGTTTTTTTCCCATGCTTAGTTTTTTCCCATGCTTAGTTTTTTCCCGTTCTTAGTTTTTTCCCGTTCTTAGTTTTTTTCCCATGCTTAGTTTTTTTCCCATGCTTAGTTTTTTCCCGTTCTTAGTTTTTTCCCGTTCTTAGTTTTTTCCTTAGTTTTTTCCCGTTCTTAGTTTTTTCCCGTTCTTAGTTTTTTCCCCATGCTTAGTTTTTTCCCGTTCTTAGTTTTTTCCCGTTCTTAGTTTTTTTCCCATGCTTAGTTTTTTCCGTTCTTAGTATTTTCCCGTTCTTAGTTTTTTCTCCCGTTCTTAGTTTTTTCCCGAGTTTTTTTCCCATGCTTAGTTTTTTCCCATGCTTAGTTTTTTTTCTTTTTTCCCGTTCTTAGTTTTTTCCCGTTCTTAGTTTTTTCCCATGCTTAGTTTTTTCCCGTTCTTAGTTTTTTCCCGTTCTTAGTTTTTTCCCATGCTTAGTTTTTTCCCATGCTTAGTTTTTTTCCCATGCTTAGTTTTTTCCCGTTCTTAGTTTTTTCCCGTTCTTAGTTTTTTCCCGTTCTTAGTTTTTTCCCGTTCTTAGTTTTTTCCCGTTCTTAGTTTTTTTCCCATGCTTAGTTTTTTCCCGTTCTTAGTTTTTTCCCGTTCTTAGTTTTTTCCCGTTCTTAGTTTTTTTCCCGTTATTAGTTTTTTTCCGTTCTTAGTTTTTTCCCGTTCTTAGTTTTTTCCCATGCTTAGTTTTTTTCCCATGCTTAGTTTTTTTCCCATGCTTAGTTTTTTCCCGTTCTTAGTTTTTTCCCGTTCTTAGTTTTTTTCCCATGCTTAGTTTTTTCCCATGCTTAGTTTTTTCCCGTTCTTAGTTTTTTTCCCGTTCTTAGTTTTTTTCCCATGCTTAGTTTTTTCCCGTTCTTAGTTTTTTCCCGTTCTTAGTTTTTTCCCATGCTTAGTTTTTTTCCCATGCTTAGTTTTTTTCCCATGCTTAGTTTTTTCCCGTTCTTAGTTTTTTCCCGTTCTTAGTTTTTTTCCCATGCTTAGTTTTTTTCCCATGCTTAGTTTTTTCCCGTTCTTAGTTTTTTCCCGTTCTTAGTTTTTTTCCCATGCTTAGTTTTTTCCCTTGCTTAGTTTTTTTCCCGTTAGTTTTTTCCCATGCTTAGTTTTTTTCCCATGCTTAGTTTTTTCCCGTTCTTAGTTTTTTCCCGTTCTTAGTTTTTTTCCCATGCTTAGTTTTTTCCCGTTCTTAGTTTTTTTCCCGTTCTTAGTTTTTTCCCGTTCTTAGTTTTTTTCCCGTGCTTAGTTTTTTTCCCGTGCTTAGTTTTTTTCCCGTGCTTAGTTTTTTCCCATGCTTAGTTTTTTTCCCATGCTTAGTTTTTTTCCCGTGCTTAGTTTTTTCCCGTCCTTAGTTTTTTTCCCGCGCTTAGTTTTTTCCCGTCCTTAGTTTTTTTTCCCGCGCTTAGTTTTTTCCCGAGCTTAGTTTTTTTCCTGCGCTTAGTTTTTTTCCTGCCCTTAGTTTTTTCCCATGCTTAGTTTTTTTCCCGTTAGTTTTTTCCCATGCTTAGTTTTTTTCCCATGCTTAGTTTTTTCCCGTCCTTAGTTTTTTTCCCGTTCTTAGTTTTTTTCCCATGCTTAGTTTTTTCCCGTTCTTAGTTTTTTCCCGTTCTTAGTTTTTTCCCGTTCTTAGTTTTTTCCCGTTATTAGTTTTTTCCCGTTCTTAGTTTTTTCCCGTTCTTAGTTTTTTCCCATGCTTAGTTTTTTTCCCATGCTTAGTTTTTTCCCATGCTTAGTTTTTTCCCGTTCTTAGTTTTTTCCCGTTCTTAGTTTTTTCCCATGCTTAGTTTTTTCCCGTTCTTAGTTTTTTCCCGTTCTTAGTTTTTTTCCCATGCTTAGTTTTTTCCCGTTCTTAGTTTTTTCCCGTTCTTAGTTTTTTTCCCATGCTTAGTTTTTTCCCGTTCTTAGTTTTTTCCCATGGTTAGTTTTTTTCCCATGCTTAGTTTTTTCCCATGCTTAGTTTTTTCCCGTTCTTAGTTTTTCCCGTTCTTAGTTTTTTCCCGTTCTTAGTTTTTTCCCATGCTTAGTTTTTTCCCATGCTTAGTTTTTTTTCCCGTTAGTTTTTTCCCGTTCTTAGTTTTTTCCCGTTCTTAGTTTTTTTCCCGTTCTTAGTTTTTTTCCCGTTCTTAGTTTTTTCCCGTTCTTAGTTTTTTCCCGTTCTTAGTTTTTTTCCCGTTATTAGTTTTTTCCCGTTCTTAGATTTTTCCCGTTCTTAGTTTTTTCCCGTTCTTAGTTTTTTCCCGTTCTTAGTTTTTTTCCCGTTATTAGTTTTTTCCCGTTCTTAGTTTTTTCCCGTTCTTAGTTTTTTCCCATGCTTAGTTTTTTTCCCATGCTTAGTTTTTTCCCGTTCTTAGTTTTTTCCCGTTCTTAGTTTTTTCCCGTTCTTAGTTTTTTTCCCATGCTTAGTTTTTTCCCGTTCTTAGTTTTTTCCCATGCTTAGTTTTTTCCCGTTCTTAGTTTTTCCCGTTCTTAGTTTTTTCCCGTTCTTAGTTTTTTCCCATGCTTAGTTTTTTTCCCATGCTTAGTTTTTCCCGTTCTTAGTTTTTTCCCGTTCTTAGTTTTTTCCCATGCTTAGTTTTTTCCCATGCTTAGTTTTTTTCCCGTTAGTTTTTTCCCATGCTTAGTTTTTTCCCGTTCTTAGTTTTTCCCGTTCTTAGTTTTTTCCCGTTCTTAGTTTTTTCCCATGCTTAGTTTTTTTCCCATGCTTAGTTTTTTCCCGTTCTTAGTTTTTTCCCGTTCTTAGTTTTTTCCCGTTCTTAGTTTTTTCCCGTTCTTAGTTTTTTCCCGTTCTTAGTTTTTTCCCGTTCTTAGTTTTTTCCCGTTCTTAGTTTTTTCCCATGCTTAGTTTTTTTCCCATGCTTAGTTTTTTCCCGTTCTTAGTTTTTTCCCGTTCTTAGTTTTTTTCCCGTTCTTAGTTTTTTCCCGTTCTTAGTTTTTTCCCGTTCTTAGTTTTTTTCCCATGCTTAGTTTTTTCCCGTTCTTAGTTTTTTCCCGTTCTTAGTTTTTTCCCGTTCTTAGTTTTTTTCCCGTTATTAGTTTTTTTCCGTTCTTAGTTTTTTCCCGTTCTTAGTTTTTTCCCATGCTTAGTTTTTTTCCCATGCTTAGTTTTTTTCCCATGCTTAGTTTTTTCCCGTTCTTAGTTTTTTCCCGTTCTTAGTTTTTTCCCATGCTTAGTTTTTTCCCATGCTTAGTTTTTTTCCCGTTCTTAGTTTTTTCCCGTTCTTAGTTTTTTTCCCATGCTTAGTTTTTTCCCGTTCTTAGTTTTTTCCCGTTCTTAGTTTTTTCCCATGCTTAGTTTTTTTCCCATGCTTAGTTTTTTTCCCATGCTTAGTTTTTTCCCGTTCTTAGTTTTTTTCCCGTTCTTAGTTTTTTACCATGCTTAGTTTTTTTCCCATGCTTAGTTTTTTCCCGTTCTTAGTTTTTTCCCGTTCTTAGTTTTTTCCCATGCTTAGTTTTTTCCCTTGCTTAGTTTTTTTCCCGTTAGTTTTTTCCCATGCTTAGTTTTTTTCCCATGCTTAGTTTTTTCCCGTTCTTAGTTTTTTCCCGTTCTTAGTTTTTTTCCCATGCTTAGTTTTTTCCCGTTCTTAGTTTTTTCCCGTTCTTAGTTTTTTCCCGTTCTTAGTTTTTTTCCCGTTATTAGTTTTTTCCCGTTCTTAGTTTTTTCCCGTTCTTAGTTTTTTCCCATGCTTAGTTTTTTTCCCATGCTTAGTTTTTTTCCCATGCTTAGTTTTTTCCCGTTCTTAGTTTTTTCCCGTTCTTAGTTTTTTCCCATGCTTAGTTTTTTTCCCATGCTTAGTTTTTTCCCGTTCTTAGTTTTTTCCCGTTCTTAGTTTTTTCCCATGCTTAGTTTTTTTCCCATGCTTAGTTTTTTTTCCCGTTAGTTTTTTCCCATGCTTAGTTTTTTTCCCATGCTTAGTTTTTTCCCGTTCTTAGTTTTTTCCCGTTCTTAGTTTTTTTCCCATGCTTAGTTTTTTCCCGTTCTTAGTTTTTTCCCGTTCTTAGTTTTTTCCCGTTCTTAGTTTTTTCCCGTTATTAGTTTTTTCCCGTTCTTAGTTTTTTCCCGTTCTTAGTTTTTTCCCATGCTTAGTTTTTTTCCCATGCTTAGTTTTTTCCCATGCTTAGTTTTTTCCCGTTCTTAGTTTTTTCCCGTTCTTAGTTTTTTCCCATGCTTAGTTTTTTCCCGTTCTTAGTTTTTTCCCGTTCTTAGTTTTTTTCCCATGCTTAGTTTTTTCCCGTTCTTAGTTTTTTCCCGTTCTTAGTTTTTTTCCCATGCTTAGTTTTTCCCGTTCTTAGTTTTTTCCCATGGTTAGTTTTTTTCCCATGCTTAGTTTTTTCCCATGCTTAGTTTTTTCCCGTTCTTAGTTTTTTCCCGTTCTTAGTTTTTTCCCGTTCTTAGTTTTTTCCCATGCTTAGTTTTTTCCCATGCTTAGTTTTTTTCCCGTTAGTTTTTTCCCGTTCTTAGTTTTTTCCCGTTCTTAGTTTTTTCCCGTTCTTAGTTTTTTCCCGTTCTTAGTTTTTTCCCGTTCTTAGTTTTTTCCCGTTCTTAGTTTTTTTCCCGTTATTAGTTTTTTCCCGTTCTTAGATTTTTCCCGTTCTTAGTTTTTTCCCGTTCTTAGTTTTTTCCCGTTCTTAGTTTTTTTCCCGTTATTAGTTTTTCCCGTTCTTAGTTTTTTCCCGTTCTTAGTTTTTTCCCATGCTTAGTTTTTTCCCATGCTTAGTTTTTTCCCGTTCTTAGTTTTTTCCCGTTCTTAGTTTTTTCCCGTTCTTAGTTTTTTTCCCATGCTTAGTTTTTTCCCGTTCTTAGTTTTTTCCCGTTCTTAGTTTTTTCCCATGCTTAGTTTTTTCCCGTTCTTAGTTTTTCCCGTTCTTAGTTTTTTCCCGTTCTTAGTTTTTTCCCATGCTTAGTTTTTTTCCCATGCTTAGTTTTTCCCGTTCTTAGTTTTTTCCCGTTCTTAGTTTTTTCCCATGCTTAGTTTTTTCCCATGCTTAGTTTTTTTCCCGTTAGTTTTTTCCCATGCTTAGTTTTTTCCCGTTCTTAGTTTTTTCCCGTTCTTAGTTTTTTCCCGTTCTTAGTTTTTTCCCATGCTTAGTTTTTTTCCCATGCTTAGTTTTTTCCCGTTCTTAGTTTTTTCCCGTTCTTAGTTTTTTCCCGTTCTTAGTTTTTTCCCGTTCTTAGTTTTTTCCCGTTCTTAGTTTTTTTCCCATGCTTAGTTTTTTCCCGTTCTTAGTTTTTTCCCGTTCTTAGTTTTTTCCCGTTCTTAATTTTTTTCCCGTTATTAGTTTTTTTCCGTTCTTAGTTTTTTCCCGTTCTTAGTTTTTTCCCATGCTTAGTTTTTTTCCCATGCTTAGTTTTTTTCCCATGCTTAGTTTTTTCCCTTTCTTAGTTTTTTCCCGTTCTTAGTTTTTTCCCATGCTTAGTTTTTTCCCATGCTTAGTTTTTTCCCGTTCTTAGTTTTTTCCCGTTCTTAGTTTTTTTCCCATGCTTAGTTTTTTCCCGTTCTTAGTTTTTTCCCGTTCTTAGTTTTTTCCCATGCTTAGTTTTTTTCCCATGCTTAGTTTTTTTCCCATGCTTAGTTTTTTCCGTTCTTAGTTTTTCCCGTTCTTAGTTTTTTCCCGTT
The DNA here is from genome assembly GCA_035772405.1 of Chrysogorgia sp. JL179-B06. Taxonomy (NCBI): domain Eukaryota; kingdom Metazoa; phylum Cnidaria; class Anthozoa; order Scleralcyonacea; family Chrysogorgiidae; genus Chrysogorgia; species Chrysogorgia sp. JL179-B06. Next base: position 10,120,087 of record JAYKKM010000439.1, read on the forward strand.
CTTAGTTTTTTCCCATGCTTAGTTTTTTTCCCATGCTTAGTTTTTTCCCGTTCTTAGTTTTTTCCCGTTCTTAGTTTTTTCCCATGCTTAGTTTTTTCCCTTGCTTAGTTTTTTTCCCGTTAGTTTTTTCCCATGCTTAGTTTTTTTCCCATGCTTAGTTTTTTCCCGTTCTTAGTTTTTTCCCGTTCTTAGTTTTTTTCCCATGCTTAGTTTTTTCCCGTTCTTAGTTTTTTCCCGTTCTTAGTTTTTTCCCGTTCTTAGTTTTTTTCCCGTTATTAGTTTTTTCCCGTTCTTAGTTTTTTCCCGTTCTTAGTTTTTTTCCCATGCTTAGTTTTTTTCCCATGCTTAGTTTTTTTCCCATGCTTAGTTTTTTCCCGTTCTTAGTTTTTTCCCGTTCTTAGTTTTTTCCCATGCTTAGTTTTTTCCCGTTCTTAGTTTTTTCCCGTTCTTAGTTTTTTTCCCATGCTTAGTTTTTTCCCGTTCTTAGTTTTTTCCCGTTCTTAGTTTTTTCCCATGCTTAGTTTTTTTCCCATGCTTAGTTTTTTTCCCATGCTTAGTTTTTTCCCGTTCTTAGTTTTTTCCCGTTCTTAGTTTTTTCCCGTTCTTAGTTTTTTCCCGTTCTTAGTTTTTTCCCGTTCTTAGTTTTTTGCCGTTCTTAGTTTTTTTCCCATGCTTAGTTTTTTCCCGTTCTTAGTTTTTTCCCGTTCTTAGTTTTTTCCCGTTCTTAGTTTTTTTCCCGTTATTAGTTTTTTTCCGTTCTTAGTTTTTTCCCGTTCTTAGTTTTTTCCCATGCTTAGTTTTTTTCCCATGCTTAGTTTTTTTCCCATGCTTAGTTTTTTCCCGTTCTTAGTTTTTTCCCGTTCTTAGTTTTTTCCCATGCTTAGTTTTTTCCCATGCTTAGTTTTTTCCCGTTCTTAGTTTTTTCCCGTTCTTAGTTTTTTTCCCATGCTTAGTTTTTTCCCGTTCTTAGTTTTTTCCCGTTCTTAGTTTTTTCCCATGCTTAGTTTTTTTCCCATGCTTAGTTTTTTTCCCATGCTTAGTTTTTTCCCGTTCTTAGTTTTTTCCCGTTCTTAGTTTTTTCCCATGCTTAGTTTTTTTCCCATGCTTAGTTTTTTCCCGTTCTTAGTTTTTTCCCGTTCTTAGTTTTTTCCCATGCTTAGTTTTTTCCCTTGCTTAGTTTTTTTCCCGTTAGTTTTTTCCCATGCTTAGTTTTTTTCCCATGCTTAGTTTTTTCCCGTTCTTAGTTTTTTCCCGTTCTTAGTTTTTTTCCCATGCTTAGTTTTTTCCCGTTCTTAGTTTTTTCCCGTTCTTAGTTTTTTCCCGTTCTTAGTTTTTTTCCCGTTATTAGTTTTTTCCCGTTCTTAGTTTTTTCCCGTTCTTAGTTTTTTCCCATGCTTAGTTTTTTTCCCATGCTTAGTTTTTTTCCCATGCTTAGTTTTTTCCCGTTCTTAGTTTTTTCCCGTTCTTAGTTTTTTCCCATGCTTAGTTTTTTTCCCATGCTTAGTTTTTTCCCGTTCTTAGTTTTTTCCCGTTCTTAGTTTTTTCCCATGCTTAGTTTTTTCCCATGCTTAGTTTTTTTCCCGTTAGTTTTTTCCCATGCTTAGTTTTTTTCCCATGCTTAGTTTTTTCCCGTTCTTAGTTTTTTCCCGTTCTTAGTTTTTTTCCCATGCTTAGTTTTTTCCCGTTCTTAGTTTTTTCCCGTTCTTAGTTTTTTCCCGTTCTTAGTTTTTTTCCCGTTATTAGTTTTTTCCCGTTCTTAGTTTTTTCCCGTTCTTAGTTTTTTCCCATGCTTAGTTTTTTTCCCATGCTTAGTTTTTTCCCATGCTTAGTTTTTTCCCGTTCTTAGTTTTTTCCCGTTCTTAGTTTTTTCCCATGCTTAGTTTTTTCCCGTTCTTAGTTTTTTCCCGTTCTTAGTTTTTTCCCGTTCTTAGTTTTTCCCGTTCTTAGTTTTTTCCCGTTCTTAGTTTTTTCCCGTTCTTAGTTTTTTTCCCATGCTTAGTTTTTTCCCGTTCTTAGTTTTTTCCCGTTCTTAGTTTTTTCCCGTTCTTAGTTTTTTCCCATGCTTAGTTTTTTCCCGTTCTTAGTTTTTTCCCGTTCTTAGTTTTTTCCCATGCTTTTTTCCCATGCTTAGTTTTTTCCCGTTCTTAGTTTTTTCCCGTTCTTAGTTTTTCCCGTTCTTAGTTTTTTCCCGTTCTTAGTTTTTTCCCATGCTTAGTTTTTTTCCCGTTCTTAGTTTTTTTCCCATGCTTAGTTTTTTCCCGTTCTTAGTTTTTTCCCGTTCTTAGTTTTTTCCCGTTCTTAGTTTTTTTCCCATGCTTAGTTTTTCCCGTTCTTTGTTTTTTTCCCATGCTTAGTTTTTTTCCCGTTCTTAGTTTTTTCCCGTTCTTAGTTTTTTCCCGTTCTTAGTTTTTTCCCATGCTTAGTTTTTTCCCGTTCTTAGTTTTTTCCCATGCTTAGTTTTTTCCCGTTCTTAGTTTTTTCCCATGCTTAGTTTTTTCCCGTTCTTAGTTTTTTCCCGTTCTTAGTTTTTTCCCGTTCTTAGTTTTTTCCCATTCTTAGTTTTTTCCCGTTTTTAGTTTTTTCCCATGCTTAGTTTTTTTCCCATGCTTAGTTTTTTCCCGTTCTTAGTTTTTTCCCGTTCTTAGTTTTTTCCCGTTCTTAGTTTTTTTCCCGTTATTAGTTTTTTCCCGTTCTTAGTTTTTTCCCGTTCTTAGTTTTTTCCCATGCTTAGTTTTTTTCCCATGCTTAGTTTTTTCCCATGCTTAGTTTTTTCCCGTTCTTAGTTTTTTCCCGTTCTTAGTTTTTTCCCATGCTTAGTTTTTTCCCGTTCTTAGTTTTTTCCCGTTCTTAGTTTTTTCCCGTTCTTAGTTTTTCCCGTTCTTAGTTTTTTCCCGTTCTTAGTTTTTTCCCGTTCTTAGTTTTTTCCCATGCTTAGTTTTTTCCCGTTCTTAGTTTTTTCCCGTTCTTAGTTTTTTCCCGTTCTTAGTTTTTTCCCGTTCTTAGTTTTTTCCCGTTCTTAGTTTTTTCCCATGCTTAGTTTTTTCCCATGCTTAGTTTTTTTCCCGTTAGTTTTTTCCCGTTCTTAGTTTTTTTCCCATGCTTAGTTTTTTCCCGTTCTTAGTTTTTTCCCGTTCTTAGTTTTTTCCCATGCTTAGTTTTTTCCCATGCTTAGTTTTTTTCCCATGCTTAGTTTTTTCCCATGCTTAGTTTTTTTCCCATGCTTAGTTTTTTCCCGTTCTTAGTTTTTTCCCATGCTTAGTTTCAACTTGACAACTTCATCTCTCTTTTTCGGCAATTAGTTTCGGTAAAGTTGGGAAAACACGTGTATGACTGCATTTGCGAATTCAAGTGATGAAAGCGTATCGGTTTAAAACGAGTAGCGTGGTTGTAAACACTAAGTGTGATTCATAACTATAATTTTAGCAACACCACCCACCAATGGGATTAACACAAGCGGCGGTTGAGCGCTTGAAAACAATAACTGATGACTCAGTCCATGTAAATGATTTTCCTCTCATTTCGTAGTATATGTCCGATGATATCTGGCGATTCCAGCAAGCAGCGCTCAGCTTGTAAATAAATCTTTTAACGTTAATTGGTACTCTTTCCAAGGAAGCTTCACCTCATATCTCTCTTGAATTCCAATCGATTCAATTTCCCAGAACTTGGCAAGTTCTTGCTCGATTGGCTTTGACACAACTGACTAGTCTGACTGCACAGCATTCTGATCAAATGTATCTGTTCTGAGAGTGTAGGCATTGACATATTGCACTGTGGTGTTTACCTCCAGATGATTTGAGAGGTTATCCATGGAGCCAGACCCACTGGACCAATTTCCCCACGTCTCACCTCACTAGTAACAAAATTCCAGTAGTGATCTGCCCCAATCAGAATATCTATCTTCAGTTCGGAAACGTCAGAAGATGTTTCAGCAAGTTGCAATCCTTGTAAATGAGGATAATTCTGGTATGCAAGACCAATGACTTGGTTCTGCAATGGTGAGCTGATGATGGGAACCACATATAGGCTGTTAAATAGACAACTTGATTATCATGTAGACTGCTTAGACCAAGTTGTAACTGACCCCTATCCGAGCCAAATGTTTTGATCATAAGCTTCTCTGATCTAATTGTGGGCTTCTCTGATCGTTTAGCATACGACAATAGTTCTAACAGCATTAGTAAACAATCCAAACACGAGGCTCAACCGGACCGATTTCCCTTCTGCTGGCCCCTAGCGATCTTGTTGACATCTGACGATAACTATCGAGTGTGACGTAAGTGAAGTCCCAACCTCGTACCCAGGGTCTTATTTCCGCTCCCGTCCTCCCCCGGAGATAAGATCCCGGGTACGAGGTTGGTGAACTCAAGCAAGATCACGCCGACATAGTGGTTCCCGCTGACAGGTCAGCGGTAGTCACAAAAACAAGATGGCAGGGTTTGGCAATATAATAAAACAATTATACCATTCGCTCTCGTCGTATATGCGACTCGAGCTCATGATATAATTGTTAAATATATATTAGTATAAATTGACAAGTTTCTATCACAAATTCTCAATTTTTATTGGCAATCGCAGAAGTTACTAACCGCTGATACAAACATCTGGGGAAAAGTCGCGTGATTTCGAAAGAATATTTACATTTTTTCATTTAAAAATGTGAAATAAAAGTAGTATCTCTAGGGTTAGAAACTTGTACATTTATACTAAAACAATTAGACAATTCGTTCGCTCGTCGTCTAATTGTTAAATAGTAAATGGATTATGACCTCATTTCCAACCTGCAGGACTTAGCTCATTTTGCGGCAGGCATTTTTTACATAAAAATGTCAACATAATTTGCTAACCTGGAGGATTTAATGCTAATTTTTTTATCAATTTCCCTTAGTTACATGTTGACTAAGAAATCTCATGTTCATGGAGTCCTTTCTACAGTTTTATTTGTGCTCTAGAACCAATTACACGGAGCCTAATTATCGGGATCGAGAGCTCGCCCAATCGTAATATTATCTTGATAATTTTCGTCGTTTAATTGGTTTAAACACTAGATAGATTACTTTCATAAATAAATAAATAAATCAACAAAATAAATAAATAAATAGAAAAGTAAATAAATCGAGTGTTTTTACAACGGATTTCGCGATAGTTCTCGATCTAAATCATATTCAAATCCAGGGTAATATCTAACAGATTTTTGCATCTTCAAAATAATTATTGGGGCTGCAGCCTGCCAAGCACCCTGCCCCCCCCCCCCCCCCCCCTTCCGACTGGCCTGCAAGTAATTCCTGCAGACACGCAGTGAATTCAATTCGGAAGTATCTATTACTGAAGACTCAGTCTCTTTGATATTGCAGACGGACACCTGGGAAAACTGTAGGCCATTCAGAGAATGTGCTGAATTATGGTGTTATGCAATCTCGTTCCCAGAGCCTTCGCCGCTGGGAACGAGAGTGTTATGAGTTTGGACGTGTTCGATTCTGCAGGGACTGGTGCAGATCGATTTTCGCAGTGTATGAATACTATTCCCAAACTCTTTAGGCCCTTGAGTTAAGGTGGAGGCTATTTCAGATACCGTCGGTCCGTAGAGCACCTATAGTCACCAGGACTTTGGTGATTGTTTATATAACATATATGCTTCGTTCTTTAAAAACCCCGCTTTAAATTTCTGTTTCGATTCAGTAATATAGCCCTGCCAACCCTGCTCTTCTGGTGACTAGGTGCTCTACCGTATCTGAAATAGCCTCCACCTTGAGTTAACCAAGGAATAATTGAAAAACATCTGATTATTTATACAACATGCAGCTGATAGACGATACGTGGATGTCTTACCCCTGTCAGTCGCTTACTCGTAAACAGCGCTCGTTCATTCACTTATCAATGACAATATGAAGAAAATAAATCAATTTCAAGAATAAATCAATTCCAGTTGAGTTCCCGCAGGCAACTTTCATATTGGCTCATGCTAATTAAGCAAATGCATGTAAGGGAACAAACAATTTAAAAGCTTGTCGTTTTACCATCTTTTCAACTTTGAATTAATATGTTGACAATGTTCGGAATTTAGAAGAACTCGTCAAGTTCCATCTGTTTTTTTTCTTTCACTCACTGCACATATTTTAAATCTATACAGTATAAAGTAAAGTTAACTGATCAAGTCAATGCTCTACTAGTAAAATATAATATAATATGCAGTTCTCGTGAGATTTCAGAATCGATACAGCTCGGAAATTTGAAGTGAAATAGTGAAATCCTTAGAGCCCAGATGTTAAGCATGAAGCAATATGGTTGTCCCAACATTCATGGACACCGCCTTACACCTGTATTTGAGATTGAGTATGTTGCCGGCGCGCTCCTGTTGAATTAGACTCAACGTTACAGATTCATGAGACTAGACTTGAAATTATTCTTATATATTTTAATATACTATAGGAGTGTAAAGGATCAGATGCATCAGGATAGTTAACAACTTAGAGTCTCTTTATTTGATTAAAAGCAGAGCAATCCCCATCGGCATCTGCACGAGAATCACCGAATTTGTTTAAAGATGTGATACCTTCTTGGCAAGTATTATGTCAAAGTTATAGCATGTCACCGCTGTAATGAACAGATGTGATTTATACTTTCGTATGTTTGACTTGCATGTACATCTGCATGCCTTATAAGAGGATCATTGGTTTGTATTTGTTTTTATATATTTAGCGCGAAAATAGATTAGCTGGGCGATTTCATGCAATGTCATGTATATAGGACAATGCACGCGCATGCTATACACAAGACAAATTTGCTCCAAAGAAAACCCTGAAATATCATTAAGTTTCGATTAAGATATTGCCGCCTCTGAGGTTGAAGTATGTGTTTTGTCCTAAATTCATTCAACACCAATAAAATGAATTAAGCTGCGATATCTTCATTTTATGAGAGATTGATTTTATCTAACCTGTATGTACCATTACCGCGATCACATCTTCCATCGAACGGCAAACCTTGGAAATTCCTTTAATTCATATATGACTAAAAGTCAAACTGAAGAGTAAAGTAAAATGTTATATAATACGTGCAAAAAGAACACTGAACTGTTTCATCACCTCGGACCTGCATTGCGTTCTTTGTCAACGGACCACACAAATTGCGCTATATGCGCCTTGTAAATTGGATTTAGCGATGTTTAATTCAATTTTAGGTGTAATTTAGCGCCGGCTCGTAGTGATCGTGAACATTTTTATGAGCATTGTCCGAAATATTCCACCAATTAATATTTGAGCTCTGTACCGTATGCACACTTTGTGTAATTTTAAAATTTTTAACTAAATTGTTATTTGAAATACATAAGACAATTGAAGCATCAGCACAATACTATTTTAGGCCATTACGCGCGACATACCTTGAAGTGATGCCAAGGAACGGCTTAGGTACCGCCAACATAAAGTGATCGACATGCGGTGAAAATACACTTTCCGACAGTTAATGTGTTCGTAACTTATCATAGTAGATCAACGTTAATTAGGTCACCAAATCACCGACTACAGACAAACAAAATATTGTTGTGTATATATTTTGAAAAGTATGTTAGTTTATTTGTTTAGGATTATGATTTGAAACTAACGTACTTACTAACGTTCATATTGGCTAGTATACTTAATAACCAAGCCAGGCCTGCAAACGTTCATCTTTTTCGGCGTACTTTGTGAAATACGTTTCAATTAACTTCGTTCAATAGATAGTATAGACCATTGCCTTTTTAATGGCAGGCGCGTGAATGTTTATTTTAAAAGGAGGTAATAACATTCTTTAGTTTTCCTACGAAAACAAATACAGGTACTTGAAACTTATAGACTATAGTGTTTACCGCTGTTCTATAAAGCGTGGTTAAAAGGAGCAATTGAATTGCCGACATCTTGTATATTTTGGCTTAGTCTTGATAACTCTATAATCTGTTGTCCATAAACTCAACGCCATTTTATATAAGTCTAGAGTATAAACAGGTCGTTGTTTTAATTTAATTTGATCCTGTTAAATTTGTAAAAGTGCTAAACGTTTAATATTAGAGATTCCGTGACTTGATTTCTTTAACATGTGACAGTAATTAAAAAATAGTCGAGCCAAACAATTGATGAGTCAGACAAAATATAGCCGGAATAACAAGTACTATATATCTAACCGTGAACTGTTTGTATGTCAAAGAAGGCCAATCAATAAATATAACATAAAACTATAAAAGAGATAAGGTTGTTTGTGTTTAGACCTCCCAGGTAAGTTACAATAAACACCGTTTGAAGGAAGGCAATTAACTGGGTAATTGCACTTTTAAAACAACCTGACATCAATTTACGATAATCACTGGGATGTAACAGTGATTGGTTGGCATCATAGCTAGATAAACAATACAAGTTATCAAGGGATATTATCTTGATGTTTCATCTAATGGTCGACATGTCACGGCACTTACTGACGCAAACGGCGCCAGGCGGGACTTTAAAAGCTTGTGAACAATTCTCCGAGCTTTATTAGATCTACACGATTGAATACAGATCCAATAACAAAAAAATTCGTTAAGTAATTCATTTGTCAGCTATATCAGTGGAGCTTTACAAGAGATAGGTGCCGCGTGTCCTGTTCATGTCGGAGACTGTTGTGTTGCAAACGACGAGTAAATACACTGGAATGGTCAGTGGAAAGAACGAAACCGAAGCCAAGAAATACGGTTTATCAACTGCAGGAAATTATACGAACTACAAACGCTCAACGGTATCTCCCTGGAACGCATTTTCGTATTCGTCTTCTTCACAAGATCTCATACCCGATTATTTTCCTCTCAAAGAGAATAGGAAAGTGCCGTTGAATCGTTTGGCATTTCATCGCAGCTACCATGAGGAGCCCCGACAAAGCAAAGTGGTAAAGAGAATGTTTACCAACACAAGAGAACGCTGGAGACAGAAAAACGTGAATCATGCATTCGGAGAACTGCGCAAACTATTGCCAACATATCCGTACGATAAGAAGCTCTCGAAAAATGAAATCTTAAGACTTGCTATGAGATATATCCAATTCTTGGACAAACTCTTGCATGATATGGATGCTATGGACAGTGAATATTTGAGCGCGAGATGGGACAAACAATTTCCTTATAGCTCGCAGTATGGTATAGAGTATACGCAGACAAGTCGCTGCAACGTTCAATTTGAACCTTCTAATATACAAGGTCAGTAATAAAACAAGCTGTCGATGTTGCAGATAAACATAACAAGACAATTGCCATGCTAAAATCTAAACAAGTTGTATCAACTGTGTCAGAAATCTGATAATGTTTTACAATGCTTTTGGATGTAATATATGACTCTGTAAATTAGATTACTGACGATAATAATGAACACCATGAGAGTGGTGAGACAACGTTTTAGAACAAAGCTTGCGTCAAAGTAACTTTTCAATCCTGATATAGGACCTGAACATTGTAAATATATAAAGTTAAAGAAGTAGTATAGATAATAAATACAAATGATATGTTGTTAAATCAATCTTTCTAATTCTTCCACTTTTCAGTCGATATGCGATAGTTCGGCTGCAATTGACAGAAACATTTAGAATGAGCCGTCAAAACCTGTTACACAAAACATATGCATGTGATTTTACGATTAAATCTTGCGAAATATGGGTACTTGCATGCAGAGAGCATATTTTATGAACAACATATGATCACTGGAACAGCCATAGTTAACATTTCTTTATGACTAGCCAGACATAAAAAATCAAGACAACAGTCCTTTTAAAATTATTTGAATAAACAAATTTTATTTATTCAGTTTTTTATTCATAGTTATACTTATCAGTTGATATTGGAGAACGCTACGCCTTAAATAACATGTCTTTTATCTTCGCTATTAAGTTGAGCTTGAATTGGATTAAATTTCAGGACTCATGTCGTAAATTGCATGATGCATATCGTATATACTGAGCATACAAATGTACTATAAGAAAAAAAGGTTATTACCCTAGCTTCCGAGGCCTTGGTTCAAACTTCGCATGAACATCCATCAACAAAAATTAGTAAACGTGGTTCTTCAATCGTTAGTTTTTCCCTAATTAGGCATTTTAACCCTGATATTGCCAAAGAGTTGTAAACTAATGCATTCGACGTAAGAGGTAGGCGGTATTCCCATTGACTTTCACTTGAAGTTAAATTACAAACTCTTCTCCAGAGCTTGGCTTTGGAATTCATCTTGTTAAAATGAGAAGCCGCAGCTTGTCATAATGCACCAATGAACATGTGTTCATTATAACCAGCATTATGATTAAGTTTTCTCTTATAGCAGGTATCCTCCTGTTCATGAGGCAACTCTGGATGTGTCTGTGCAGGCCTCGACGCTGTGAGTTGTGCGTGGTTTGCGCACAAGAGGCTGGCCTACACAGCCCCATTTTAACCATCGCCCCATGACTTATACTTGTTGGCTTCTCTGACTCTGGCGTCAGTCAAAAACTGCGCTAACAAGAGACTGGCCTCTACATCCTAACAGCCCCATTTTAACCATCGCCCCACTTATACTTGTTGGCTTTTCTGGCCTCGGTCAAAAACTGCGCGCACAGTTAGAAGGCCACGTTGACAGAATTGTAGTTGATACAGGTGCAGTAAAGGTAGCGAGCTCAGTCTATGTTGGCCGACCGATATATTCGACAGCCGTGAGTTCTTATCGCGGTGGATATACGGTTAATTACCTTGGTAGCCACAGTATAACAATGCCTTGGAGCCCATGGAGTGAGACAACGTTTTATTATTTTATATTCAACAAGACGCCCGCTAGGCGTTAACTCGAAGTATAGTTATGGTCTGGCAACGTGGCATAACTGTAATAACTCTTTAGATTCAGCATAATGCATGTCACTGGTCATAGCGGACAGTAACTACTAAAATATTTCAGTTCTTTGTTATAAATAGAGCTGATGTAGCGTGTTATTGCTGTTAGAACTTTTATTTTAAAAACACTGTTGACATTTTCTACATGTTTGCTTTCATATGAGCGGAAGTATCATGTTATTGTTGTTGGAACATTGAGCTAAGTTTTGTAAATACGTATACTGTTGAGATTTTGCATGCTACATGTTTACCTTGATACCGTAAACCTCCGAATATAAGCCCCCCATGTATAAGCCCACCAATTTACTAACACTCTCACCATTCCGAATATAAGCCCACCCGTATATAAATACATGGGCTTATCACATTACATCATGCCGTTACCAGAAGAAGAATTCATCTTCAAACTTCGAGTGAGGAAGAAGACAACGACGTCTATCTAACTTAATAGTATCTTATGCTTGTTTATATGTTAACCTTGTGTTATATTGAAATAAAGTCAATAAATGTTATTACTAACACAAAATCCTGTCCGTATATAAGCCCCCCCGTATATAAGCCCCCCCCCCATGTATAAGCCCAACCAACGAACGAATATAAGCCCAGGGCTTATATTCGGATGTTTACGGTATTTCTGCAAGTGGTCGTGAATATTGAATTATGAATAAAGTATGACTTCACTTCTGCATCTATATACAGTTTATTACTATATAAAATATTGTTTTCTCGTCGAGCAAATAAAATTCATATCTTCAAGCCACCGTGTAATGTTCTTTGTATCATATAGAAACAATACAAAATGTTCAATTTGCGACATGACATCATCGATATTTGCAGTACTATATTTAAAACACTCGCATCTATATAATATTAATTCACTTTACCTTTATTATGAAGTGGAAGCAGCTCATTCAAAATATGCGAGTCAAAGGATATAGTCTCAAACACTTTTGCAAAAAAAAATCTTCGAAATATAATATGTTGAGTTTAATACCGTGTGAGCAGTGTCTAATTTTAGACTATGCCGTATTAAGTTTTTAAGACGTCAACAAAACACTTGAAGCGGCGTGATCTGTGTGAGCCAATGCATCACCGTGATTTACATGTCCAGATATTATATTAGGAACTAGCGCGTCCATTCATACGTACGCAAAAGCTCTCTTCTCCGCTGCGCAGTACTGCGCAGAGAGAGACTTCTCTTTTGGAGAGGTGAAGACGCGCGGGAGGCGGAGGCGGGAGGCGATACTATCTTTCCGTGCGCGCCTTCACCTCCCGGCTCCCCTGTTACCCACCGACAAAAGAGAGCCTCTGAGAAGCCTCTGTGGAGGGGAGAATACGCAAAAGCATAATCAAAGAGAAAACAAAAGGACAAACAAAGAAATTGAGTCAAGCCTGTGACATAAGGATCGACATAGCCACAGTGATATAAGTCATTATCTACAGACACGTGTTTCGCTGTATCACAGCTCATCAGTGTAGCTTGGAACAATCTGGATGAGTCTGGCTGGACTATTATACACTTGCGATCGTCATTGACAACCGCTTGTGGGATAGCACCGGGCGATCAGAACATCCAGATAGCGTGAAGTGCGCATGGGGCCAGGGCGCTCAAACTGCCACAATGGTTGGTATGATTCATGTGACATTAAACCTTACCACGCTATACTTCACAGAGCGCTCAACAACACCGGAGTGAAGGAGCGTACATAGAGCGTACATACATATGTACATATATATGTAATGTTTAAAACACGAGCAGCAGTGTTTTATCATATATAAAACACGAGGCGCAGCCGAGTGTTTTATATCTGATAAAACACTGCTGCGAGTGTTTTAAACGGCTTAAAAAACGACCAGCATTTGGTAAGTTCGTTGGCGTAGTAATTTTGAAAAATAACGTTGTCTAAGCCTAGAAAATCAAAGCTAAAGTTTATGTAAATTAGGATGAATCTTTATCACATATAAAGATACGACACGGTTGTGATTTTCCTTTGTGTTTTCCTCATGAATTATTAATGAGTTTTTTAAATATATATATATAAGATGTGAAAACTATTATTTAAATATATTTACAGTGTTAATAATAAGCCAATCAAAACAAAGTCAAAACAAAGAAAGCGGAACGGAACTGACATTTCCGTTGAGGCAGGCTTTAAATTTAGAAATATAAGTAAACTTTCGCTGATAAGTAATTCAAACGTTGAATTACACGAAGAAAGAACAGAAAAGTCATCAAAAGAAATGGGGTGGCAAGTTTCGTTAGAGTGACATCGTATGTTTGAAAGTGAAGGCTGAGAGCCTGAGACAGTTAAAGCCGAGACTCCCATGTGTTACGAGATGCGCGTGTGTAAATGACGACGCGTTTGCCCAAAATACAATGCTCGGCAGCATTGACACTTATATTGATAGACAACATGCGATCTCAGTAACTTGGAAATCTGGTCTTTAAACGGAAAGAAACTTGACAAGCGTAAGCTAGGTTTAAAGATGACACGAAGATCCGGCGATTTGCAGGAAACAAGAATTAAAAAGCTTGAATTTCAAGTGAATGAGTACCGGTAAATGGAAGGCAAAAATATATAACACGCTTAGAGTTAGGGACAGTAATATCACTAACAGAAGGAGAAAAAACCTTATCAAGAAAAACCCTAAGACAACGGTCGAAGAAAACAGTAGGGTAACCATTGTTAACAAGGAAACCTTTAAGCTTAACTCTTTCCATACGGCTGAAAAACATCAAAAATTGAACGACCACGTTGTTCTATTGATATCTCTTGAAATAACCATAACTGTTGCGAAAGCTGTGCATTTTCTGGAAGCCCAATAAACCGGCTTTTACTTGTTCTTTTAAATTTCCCGAACAAAACACATTATGTTAATATAAATTAGCATTAATTATCATAAATCAGGTTGAAAAATTTACATTTTTCCAGAAAAGGCCATCTTGCACGCCCGCATAGCATCTTGAAAACTCAAAATGCCACCAATCGCAGAGTTGTTTATGAAATCAAATCAAACTTGGCGTGTGCGTGGATTTCATGTTCCTGGCGCTTGTCGAATTTCAATTTTTAATCTTGCGTTACCGTGTCATCAACGACCCATTTTAACTGCGCCCGTAGGGAAAGAGTTAATATAGAATGGCCGATATTTTTTCGCATCGATCAATTTTATATTTTCGCCTGAATTTTTCATCATCGTTGTAAGTCGGCTAAACAACACACATATCAAATTTTAAGCCAATTTGGTGAATTATTTCCTACATTTCTAAACACGGTGAATTTTGACCTTTTTGACCCACATGCACAGAACCTATTGTCGTAGTGTATAGATAGCTTGCGTATATATTTAAAAGTATGAGCTCCCGTGCGGGTGGACCGGTGCGGGTGGGATCTCTGCAGAGACTCTGCTTCGGGTAACCCTTACATAATTCCTCTCATTGAGGGGGTAGGGGGGAGCAGCAGAGAAGGGGGTTCATTTTTTGTCACTGACCATTTTTTTGCTTTGTTAAACTGTATTTACATTGATTATTTTCAATTCAACAGATAATAAACTGCTTTTCCTTTCAAGCTTTTTCTTCGATTATTTTCAATTTACCTATTATTGCTTATTAACTCTTTCCATACGGCTGAAAAACATCAAAAATTGAACGACCACGTTGTTCTATTGATATCTCTTGAAATAACCATAACTGTTGCGAAAGCTGTGCATTTTCTGGAAGCCCAATAAACCGGCTTTTACTTGTTCTTTTAAATTTCCCGAACAAAACACATTATGTTAATATAAATTAGCATTAATTATCATAAATCAGGTTGAAAAATTTACATTTTTCCAGAAAAGGCCATCTTGCACGCCCGCATAGCATCTTGAAAACTCAAAATGCCACCAATCGCAGAGTTGTTTATGAAATCAAATCAAACTTGGCGTGTGCGTGGATTTCATGTTCCTGGCGCTTGTCGAATTTCAATTTTTAATCTTGCGTTACCGTGTGCCGTGTTTTTCGATTGACGACTTTGCGGGTCATCAACGACCCATTTTAACTGCGCCCGTAGGGAAAGAGTTAATGACTAGTTCCGAATGAAAAATTTGGTAGGATGTGCAGATCTTAAAATAACGATCAAGCAACGTGTATATCAGCCCACGTTTAAAAGATAAAGGAATAAAACTATCAAAATTAGTGAAAAGACCCGTAAATATATAGGCTTACGATATACGGAAGTGGAAAAGCCATCGGTACGATCTATAGAGACATCTAAAAAGGGAAGAGTTTTGTATACTTCTACCTCAGCACTAGTAAACGTGATGTTACTATGACATGAATTAAGATAATCTATAAGAACGGTTTAACATGATTCTGGGAACGAAATACAATAAAACAATCATCAACATATCTACGATAAAACAAGGGTTTGAAATCAGGAGGACAGTTTTCCAACCAACCACCTTCGTGAAAAGATAACAAAATATTAGAAAATAGCGGACCTAAACGGGAGAGCCCATAGTAACGACGCCATCGACTTGTTCATAAAGAACACCTCATGCATTGAAAAGAAAATGACAATTCTTGACTGCAAAAGATAAAAGTTTCCTAAACTGAAAATGTGGAAACCAAGAAAGTAAGTCGAATTACGAAACAGCTTATAAATAATAATATCTATAGTTTCATCGAGTGGGACATTGGTGAAAAGTGAAGAGATGTCAAAACTTGCCATGAAAATATTATTGGTGTCGAGATCAAAAGTACGCAACTCTTCAACAAACGAAAAGGTGTCAGAAACAGTAAATCGACTGATAGAAATATCGCGTAAAAGAGAAACAAGATACTTAGCAAGACTATATACGAATGCGTGTCTACGGCAGAAAGAATAGGTCTATGTGGAACATTATATTGGCTGGCTTTATGTATCTTAGGAAGTCCGTATAATATACCAAGGTCGTGAGCCTGTAGCGGCAAGTTTCTGATATAGTTCATTATTCAGCAATAATCTTATCTCTTTTCAAACCGCGGAGAAAAGTACGGAGCTTGTTCTCGCGACTAATGCTTAATGGTAAGTTTGACAGGGTCAGAATCTAGACGCTTGAACTTCGTTGTGTCTCGTAAAATGTCATCCATCTTACCAACATAATCGGCCTTGTCGAGAATAACGAGTCATCTTGTGTCAACAAAAAATTGGGTGGTGAAAAGTTCTTGTATCCGGATAGTGCAATGTCTTTCAATCTTGTTTTAAAAAACTCTTCGTTGACGCTCGAGTTAGTGGAGATCGTTTCACACTTTAATTTAGTCGATGAAATAACTCAAAAGGAACCAAAACGTCACAGAAATTAAGTTTGGTAGAAGGAAGAGAGAAATTTAATCCTCGGGCAAACAAATTATTTTGCTCAGTGGTTAAAGTCCTGCTTGATAAATTGAATATAACATCGTCGGGATTTAGGTTAGCAGAAGGAGCCGATCAGAACATAAACGGAGGAGCTTCTTTTCTTGACTTTTCTGATGCTTTTCAATCCTTTTAGAGTTTTCTTTGTCAGAAACAGATTTCAAATGGATGAGGTCGAGTATAGGAAACCAATGCGGACAAGAGTTGGCAGTGTACTAGGCTGTCGATGCTTGAGCGGTATAAGGGTTCTTATTCTCGAACGCTTCTGCGGTTCGATTCGCAACTTTAAACCATAAAAACTTAGGGATGACATTGCGTTTCTTACAGCTTAGTAAGAAGAGTAGGTCCAATTTGGCCTTGCCAAGTTTCAACTCTAGCCGTTGAAACAGTTGGAAAGCATGCAGCGATCCATTACGATAACGATTTGTTAATATAGTTACCAGAGATTTACCAGGCCGGGCGGAAATCTTAAACGTAAAATGAATATTAAAGCCCAGCTCAAAATTCGAATGTGGAGAGCCATCTCATAACAAACATAACAAGAAACAAATTTTAAAGAAATTTTACTGATTTTTTTTGGTTTTTTTCTCTTCTGCTAGGATATGAAGTGATAGCCTGGTAGTAGAGGAGCCAATCAAATTGCGAGATAGCTAATATCTCACTAGTAACTATATAATAGATATATTTATAATACATTCAAACTTCATTCTCGTTTCTTATTGGTCAACATACTCCAGTGAATTCTCAATGTCCGGCAGGCGCGACGTCATTTCCGTCGAATACTGTGAATTATTGGACGGAGGTGTCCAAAAAAAATTATTGGACGCTGATGACGTCACTGGAAAAGTGCACGAAAATTACAAAATAAAAAATGGCTTGTAGTATATTAATACCAGACTGCCACTTTGTTTGTATATTTTTAGTAAGACTATTTTGAACAATGTATAATAAAACAATTATTGGATTCGGCTTACGCATATGACATCAAGAATTATCCAGACCTCGGTCAATTTTATCCGCCTCAGCCTTCGGCTTCGGCAGATAACATTGACCTCGGTCTGGATAATTATTGATATCACGCTCAGCCTCATCCAATAATTGTATAATATATATATATATATACAGGGTGTATAAAAAAAAGTGCAACCTCGGAATTTCCCAAGAAATCCACTGTGTTCTTAAACACAAAATAT
>JAYKKM010000439.1:11347500-11680000 GCA_035772405.1 Chrysogorgia sp. JL179-B06
ACACCTGGGAAATTAAGATGGTCCAAGCGCTGCGTTAATCAAGAAGAGAGAAGCAGTTTTCAATACGAATGCAATCCAAGTAATTTTTTACGCATTCGTTGCTCAGAGGTGTCTAAGCCTTCAAACTATTACAATGGGTTCTTTGAAAAAAATGCTAATTCACAGTTGCTTCTGTGTTATGTAAATAGATGTTGAAAAGCCCTTTTGGGAACACCTAATAAAGATTTATACATTTACATTGTTTAGAACGTGAATTTAATTATAGACTCAGACAAACATTGACAAATACGTCATCTGTGCGCAACGCTATTTAGATGGACATAAAAAATATTTAAATCGGTAGCGATTATGAAAGTGGTCTATCATTACTCAATAATTGACCTAGAACGAAGGATTGTTGAGGCCACGTTTTTTCGCATTCCATGTACAAGAAATCTGGACCATTTAGCCATGTACTGTATGTTGTGTCAGTAATGTGTGCGAATCCATTCCTCTTTATGCATTGTTCACGGAATTGTCTCTTGTTTCCATATATCTCCACTGTTCTGGGTTACAGCGTTCTCGAATCAGTTGAACACGGTTTGCAACAAACACGTGTAACCTCCTTTGATCGCTTGATATGTGACGAAGAACTGTCGTCAAGTCGGTGTGATGCAAAATGACGTTAGCTTTGTCAAGCTCTTCCATGAACATTTGCCCAAAGCGAACAAAAAATGTAGCTGCCACAAGTTACAACCGAGGTAGAGCGGCAACCTTGATGGGAGCCAGACGAGACTTTTCAATAGAAAAACAAAAGTTAGTATATCAGGGTTAATAGTAGGGTTAGTATTAGGTTTATTATGAGGGTTATATTAAGTTTTGTATTAGAGGTAGTATAAGGGGTAGATAATGACTTTGGTTTGACAATGACTTTTGGTTTGATAATTGAAATTGATGACTTTGGAATAGAGTCGAAATATTACCACCCATTTATGTTGTCTTGTCTGGTTTTTATAACTTGAATATCAAGTCTCAAGATAACATTGTGGTCATGGTTATTAGGGGTAGGGTATAAGTAGGATTCGGCCTCCCCCTACGCGCGTGCAGGCAAATCGCTTTCCTTGCCAAAAGGAAGCGGTCCGCATTAGAAAGAGTCCCGATACCCTCGATATGCACATCAAGTAAGTATTCCATATAAGGAAGTGGCCAAAACGCAAATAACACACATTAGATTGACGAGCAATGATCTGCGCATCCCATATGCGTGGGGGTTAATTGATAAATTAAGTTAATTGAGACTTACCTGGAAGTTGAAATTTTATTGGAATTCTATCAGATCAAGATCGCATGACAGTGCACGCATGCACAGCTGGTCAATATTTAACTAACTGAGTGGCCTTAGGGTCGCGTCTTTGGGACGATGTTTTTTAGTATAACCATAGTAAATACAGTCGGGGGTTAGGAAGACACTTAAGGCGGGAGTTAGAAAACTGATTAGGTGGGGGTTAGGGTTAGAAAACTGATTAGGTGGGGGTTTGGGTTAGAAAACTGATTAGACGGGGGTTAGAGAGTTAGGGTTAGCATCTAAGTTGTTTTGAGGTTAGTGGTTATTTGTATGGCTAAGTATAGCGCTATGGTTATACTAAAAAACATCGTACCAAATACGCGGCTCTACGTTAACTCTGTATGATCCAGTGAACTAAATATAACTGGAACGCTACCTCCGACCGGAAATTTGAAGCCAAATCTTCAAATTCAGCCCCAGTCTTTCCACGCAAGAAATTAACGCGGCCATACAAAACATTGAAACAATACCAGAAAACGGGTTGAAATTCGCCAAAAAAATCATTTTACGAAGAGCCAAAATACTTTTAGTAATACCTTTTAGTTAGATAAAACCTATTTTCAGATTATAGGTCACTTATTTTCACTTTTTATAAAGAATTCTTCATTAAAAACGCTCCTTTTCCTCAAAAAAGTCGAACCAGGAGTGAAGAAAGTCAAGGCAAGCCGTGGCTGATTTTTGCAATTTTTAGTTATTTTATATGGTTTAAACACCTTCCATGTGGCCATGCAATTAAGGCATACTGATACTACAGAATATAAATATAATAATTATAGTCTCAAGCCTTTATTTTCGTTAAAATTTTGGATTTTAAACGAAAGTTATTGTTCTCTCCCCAGTCCTTTTTTTACTTCAGAGCGCTTTCTTGTAAACAGCGAAAAAGTTATTTAAAAAAGCAGAAAATTAAAAGCTATGTGACAGTGTTATGCCACTCACGTGTGTCGTTGGGGGGTGTAAAAATAGGTGTACTTCTCGCCATGGAGAGGAAGCTACTGTTGCTTTTCACAGGTAATAAAACCATACAATTTCGTAATAAAGTAGAAAACAACCAACATGAAAAACAAACAAATTTGGGCAAGTTTAATAAATATTAGACAAAAATATATTTGTTATTTACAGTAAATATATTTTTATGTACAATAAATTAAAGTACAATAAGTTCAGTCAGTGGCAAAGCTTATCCATGGCAACTCATGCTATGCTAATTTTAAAATATGTCTATACAAATGTGTCTATAAATAGTTTAAAGACAATACATTTCTAAAGGTTGTGAAAGATGCAATTCCAGTTTCCATGGCTAGCTTTGCCACAGAGTACAGTACAACCTATGTCAGCCATAGCCTCACTTAGTGCATACAAACTCAAATGTAATACACATATGTAAACTGTTATAGATTTCCACTGAAAAATAAGCCTGTACTAGAATTATGGGAAAGTTTTGTTCAACATCAGAACATACTTGAGGCACCATGGAAAGCAACAAGGTTCAGCCGCATCTGCAGTGATCATTTTCAAAGATCAGATTACATTATTCCTCCTTCTTCAAATGGGGCTTGTAGAATAAAACAGTGTGCTGTACCATCAAAGTCCACTAAATCAAGTACCTCCTCATTTGAAACAATACCAGATGAGCTACGAAGCAGGTTAGACCTCTCCAACAAGCGACCACTGCCTCCAACCAACATTGAAGATCTGTCACCTCCAGGAAAAATCCCCAAAACAGCATCTGCAGAAGAAAAAAGGGAGGAATTACAAAAAAAACTTGGACAAAAAATAAAAAACCTTCAACAACAATTGCGTCGGTCAAAACAAAAGGCGCAAACTTTTGGTGAACTGATAAAGACAATGGAAGAGAAACTTATTATAAATTCAAAAGAAGCTGAAAGTTTAAACGCCACTTTTGAAAATACCCACCTTGAATTTCTCAACAATTTTAAAGATAATTTGAAAGCTTTACCTTCGGGAAGGAGGTACTCAGATGAAATAAAGGAATTTGCACTAACACTATATTTTTACTCACCAAAAGCTTATCGCTATGTTCGATCCACCATTCCATTACCAAATCCATCATTAATACGGAGATGGTCAACGTGTTTTAAATGTGAACCAGGTTTTATTCCAGAAGCATTTACATCACTGTCCGCTGATAGTTCACCAGTTAACAAGGACTGTTGTTTGGTAATTGACGCAATGTCTATCCGTAAACAAACACTTTGGAACGCTGAAAAGGATAGGTATTCCGGATTTGTTGACGTTGGAGATGCAATTCCAGGTTTTGAATCAGACAAATTGGCATCTGAGGCACTGGTCTTCCTCTTAGTTGGAACAAGAAGCCATTGGAAATGTCCCATTGGATACTTCTTGGTTGACAAGCTCTCAGCCCAAAATCAGGCAAAGTTAGTAACAAAGTCTTTGGAGATGGCTGCAAATGCTGGTTTAAAGGTTTGGTCTGTGACAGCAGATGGCACAGCTGTCAACCTTCGAACATTGGAATTGCTTGGCTGCAAATTTAGTGGAAGCTACAAGGATATGAAAACATCCTTTCCTCATCCGACAACAGGTGAAGAAGTTTTTGCAATCCTTGATCCTTGCCATATGTTAAAACTTGCACGCAATGCACTTGGACATCTTGGAACATTTGTTGACAATGATGGAAATATCATCAAGTGGCAGTTCATCCAAGAGTTGCAGAAACTTCAAGAGGACGAAGGACTGAAGCTGGGAAACAAATTATCTTCAAATCATCTGCAATATATTAAACATAAGATGAATGTCAGATTGGCTGCACAAACCCTCAGTTCATCAGTGGCTAATGCCATAGAATTTCTGGACAGTGCAGCTAAATTGCCAAATTTTGGGGAGAGTCATGGTACAGTTAAATTTATTCGTACTATTGACAGGCTTTTTGATATGCTAAATTCAAGAAATCCACTAGGTAAAGGATTCAAAACACCTCTCAGACTTCAAAACAAAGACACATGGGAAGAAATCTTTGTAACCACAGCGAAATATTTGATGTCTTTGAAAACAAACACAGAGAAACCACAGAAACTTTGTACCACCCAACGCAAAACCTTCATCATTGGGTTTGTGGCATGCATTAAATCAACAATTGCTATGGCAAATAAAATGCTTTGTGCACCAGTCAACGCATTTAAATACCTATTAACATACAAGTTTTCACAGGATCATATTGAACTGCTTTTCTCCTGTATCCGATCAAAAGGTGGCTGGAATAATAATCCAAACTGCTTACAATTTAAATGGGCCATTCGGAAAATGTTAATGAGGAATGCGATAACTGCATCCAAAAATGCCAACTGTGTGGATTTCACAGGATGCAACACCATCATCCCTTTACTCCACACCAGAAAGCATACTAAAGACAAAGCACAAGCCCCAGAAAGATCAGCCCCAGAAAACAATCCACCCGAGCTATACATCATGAGTGGACATTTAGACCAAGTCCACAGTGAATTCACTGCAAATGTCCTATTTTACATTGCAGGGTATATAGTTTCACAGCTTGTTGACAAGCTAACATGTCCTGCTTGTAAACGAAGCCTCATCCCTTCGCCAAATGCAACTGATGATACAAGTCGAACTGATTGTTCATCTTCCAGATACCATGAAGCTAGTAAAGCATCGTCCTTCACAGTGTTCATCAACAAAGGTGGCTTAAAACTTCCGTCAACCTCGGTTTTCCGAATAGTAGAATGCTGCGAACACGTATTCAAGTATATGGTGTCGGGTAAAGATGGGAAATCTATAACCAAAGAAGTGAATCTGAAGGAGAAAATGATTCTAGAAGTCTGTCGTCACTTCATGCACGAGACAACTGTTCATCTGTTCATAAATCATGAAGATGGCGATAACGAAATTTTGGTCGAGGACGATCATAAAACTAAACTAACGAAATGTATCGCCAACAAATATTTCACGCTACGACTGTTCACCTTCGGCAAGAAATACACAAATAATGTCGTCAACAAAGGCAAACAAAGTGATCGACATAGACTAAATAAACTAACTTTGTTTAACAATGAATAACTTTGCTATGTTACATAAGTTTAAATTAAAGAAACTTACTTGTGAATAAAAATATATTCGTGCTTCCAAAGCTCCAAAGCGTTGTCACTGTTTCATGTCAGGCCATTTGTTTCGATACAGTGTTCGTTTTCGACGCAATCGGCTACTTTATTGTACTGAATCCTGCTAAGTTTGGTTGTAGATAACATTTTATTTTATTTCCCCAAAAGAAAATGCAATTCAAAACCATAAAATAAACGAGTTTCGCAGCTGCTTCGAGTCTTCGACCAGTCGAACAGGCAACAGCTGTCTCGCGGGGAAATCGCGCGACAAAAACACGCGAGTTTTGACCTCCAGACACGCGTGCCTGGAGGTCAAAATTTGGCTTCAACCGATCATAGGGCGGTTTCTATGGAGGTAGCGTTCCAGTTATATTTAGTTCACTGGTATGATCTAACGCCGACCTGCCCCAAGATAACCTGAAATGCAGACTCGCTGCAGGGAGGCACCGTATCATTATGGGTGGGCGTGTAATCTCTGCGCTGATATAGAATTCCAATAAAACGCCTTCAAACAAAAAAACGCCTTCAATCAAAAGTCTCTTTTAATTTATCACTTCGATCAGTCGCCCACCGCAGAGATTCCATGAGATTCTAAGAAGACAAAAACCGAATATCAACATCACGCATTGGTAGCACCCAACAAAATGACTTGACCAAACTGATCTGCCTTATCTTGCTCAACTTCCTTATTGCCCCTTATTATAAAATTTATGAAAAACTGAATCTAAAGACCAATTAGCAGTTACCATAATCTTAGAAATAGGTGCATTACATTTACTGGCTTTACTAGTTGAAACAGCACGTGTGTTGTGTCTAATAAAGATAATGAATACGAGCTGTGCAATATATTCTGTCGAAACTGCAAATACACATTAAGCTACGATCTTCAACAAATTTAGGAATATTTAGGAATAACCAGAGCAGGTTGTACTCTACCGCAGGTCTGATTGTTTATCTAAATTGTCAATAACAAAACAATGACTCATAACATTACCAATTTATGCGTAAGATCCCGTAGGCTGATTTCTTGGAGGTTTGGTAATATTTTCAAGGTTGGTGTCCCAAGTGTTTTGATAACGGGGCAAGGAAGGTCTATGTAATATCTTCGTTTAACACTTTAACTTTAATCTCAAACTCAACGACAACAACTGTCCTCGATC
This sequence comes from Chrysogorgia sp. JL179-B06, assembly GCA_035772405.1. NCBI lineage: Eukaryota > Metazoa > Cnidaria > Anthozoa > Scleralcyonacea > Chrysogorgiidae > Chrysogorgia > Chrysogorgia sp. JL179-B06. The sequence continues at coordinate 11,354,076 of JAYKKM010000439.1, forward strand.
ATGTGTCCTCGATCATGAATCTCGAAGTGCTTTTCGTCGAAGACGCGTGGATGTGCAATTTTGGATTATCTGTGTTTTAATTTCACGATCAGTGTCTCCAAATTCACAAGTTGAGGCAAGTTTTCGAAGGCGCGTATGTATATATTGATCTAGTGTGTCTGGCTTGGCGAAATACGTAGATTTCGTACTCGAGGTTTCTTTTAGGCATGAAATATGCTGTCAATTTTTCAACGGCTGTTTTAAAATCGTCGTCATCTCCAATATCTGAGTTTCAAATATTTCCTCCACTTGTGGACAAGCTTGATAAAACAGAAGAGCTCGCTTCTGTGTTGCGTTTGTGACATTTCCCGCTCGGATATAGGTGTTGAGTCGCGTGAACCTAGCCTCCTCCGCAGGCTCCTCCTTTGATGACTGCAAAGTTAGACCTTACGCCAATGCCGCAGTTTGATCCTCATGCCGCAGTTTGATCCTCATGCAGATCCCAGCAGACTGTTGCCTCCTCCGCAGGCAACTCTGTGGCTTCTTTTTCCGAGTCAAATCGATTCCAAGGCTGTGCGAGCAATGTTTTGGCTGGGATTGCAAGGAAGTATAGCCAAAACAGCCTTGGAAGTTATTTGACTTGGGAAAAAGAAGCCACAGAGTTGCCTGCGGAGGAGGCAACAGTCTGCTGGGATCTGCATGAGGATCAAACTGCGGCATGAGGATCAAACTGCGGCATCGGCGTAAGGTCTAACTTTGCAGCCATCGCTTTGGAGTGTACCAATATCCTCGTTGGCAAATACAATATCTTCGTTTAACACTTTAACTTTAATCTCAATCTCTAACTATGCTCAATCTCAACGACATTACGACAACAACTGTCTTCGACCATGTGTACTCTCTACCATAGACGTACGGGCAAAATTTTGTAGGGGGGGGGGGGGGGGGGGGGGCTGAGCATAACTTAACCGAATAAATGATGACGTCAATATTACTGAAGAACACGAATTGCCATCGCTTAGCCTAAGCATTATTACACATGCACGTTTTTTGTTAACGTCTATGCTCTCTACAGTCCTCTACCGTACGTGTCTGTGGTTACGTCGTAATTACAGTCTACATTGGAATACTCCTTTAACAAACCTCTGTACTAGAGGATGTTTCCCTATTGTCATATACTGCACGAATAAATGAATTTAGTAGTAGTAAATTAAAACATTAATTTCAATAGGGTAGTCTCATCAGACAGCAAAGCAGTCTGAATTATCAAAGAGAGCCCTATATAAAAAAAATACATATAATACATATATGACACAGTTATTTAGATTGGGAAGAATAAATAGTACAATATATAGTAATACTTCCATTAAAATAAAAGGATTTATTATTATTACTCAAATTTACAATACGCGCAAATATGGAGCACATTTATTGAAATATTACATTTACCATAGGAGTAAAGTTTGTAAATACCGCATTTACTCAATTTTGAGTAAATATGAAGTAAATGCGTCATATACTGGCTTCTGACTGATCCATCTGTATCTTCTGTAGGCATAGATGAGTTGATAGTTCCAGTTCAAAGTGAATGCATCTATTGTATGGCTCGATGGTCAGGTTTCCACGAGGCATATGGTACGGTCTACCTCGTTATACAAGGTGGAGTGTGAATCCCCATATCCCGAAGATATGCAACTGCAGTTGTATTATCCGTAAGAACCTTAATAAAGTACCATATAATGATTGTAATCCTTTCATTTCTAAATAGTTGATATGATGATCCTTCTCTGCATGGGACCACGACCCCTTGTTGCTGTCTGTTCTAAGGTGGCACCCCATCCTCGCAAGGGAGCATCAGTGTAAGGTACATGGTAAAATGTTTCCATGGTTTATAGCTTTTTTAGAGATATGAACACTGGAAATCCACCAATTGATGTCAGACTTGGCTCTGTGTAACAGTGTCAAATTTCGTTTTGCTGCTTTAAGTGCTGTGGATTTGGCGGTAAAACAGTTCCTCGTACTCTACTGCTGGGAATTAATTTGGAAGGGATACAGACATGCATGTCCACGGAATTCAACACAAATCCCAAATGTTGCAACACCTGTGTAGGGGTAGTTACTGACTTCTCCTCGTGAAGACAAAATCCTAAGCCCATTAGAAGGTTAAGTGTTTCTTGGATATTTGATTGACATTCAGCATATGAATATAGCCAATCAACAAGAATAGTCTAAATATAGCCACTAGACAAATGACCCTTTCTTGTAAGGGTTGCAAAAACATGCAGAGTCAAGTAAAGCGTGTTTTCAGGTTTGTCTATACGTCTGGTTCATTACGTCATCGTTTGTTTGTGTCATAATTAGTATATGTGTGTGTTGCGTGATGCGTTAAGCGTGGGCCAATATTGTTCGTCAATATTGTTTGTTGGTGCGTGCGAAGAAGTATTTTGTATGCTGTCGGTAATTGTTGTGATCTGTTAAGTTGTTTATGTTCCAAGTTGGTATACCAACTTTCTAAAGCAAGTCGCTGTTTGTAGTTTGTGCTAAAGGCGATACATTTAGCCGCGTCCTAGTCAATATCGTGTTTTGTTTGTACGTGTAGTTCGGCAATGTGATTAGTCTTGTTCCCGTTACATTTGTCCCCGTTTCTAGTAGCTCGTTTGTGTACAGCTAGTCTGATGTTTAGGTTTCTGCCGGTTTCACCGATATAAGTATCCTGGTAATCGGCGCATTTGATCTTATAAACTGATCACCCTGTCTTTCGTGAGGCTGTTCTTTGTCTTTCACGTTAGTCAGTGACTCAGTATATGTCGCAAAGTAGTCATGGGTTATTGGGTTTGTGGGCTACACGTATGTTGTAAGGTCGAACTTGACTCTGAAGATGACCGCCTCTGAGGCCGCCGAAACGTCAGTCACCAACAATAATCTTTCTCAAGACTACAACAACCTGGACGATCAACTTCATACATCTAATAATATGCCTAGGGTCAAACCATTTATAACTTTCATAATTTTAGTAAATAAACGTGGGGTATGCAAGGCCCTGAGCTAAACAGGTAAACTGATAAAGCTTTCTGCCCCAAGCAAATTTGAGATATTTCTGATGTTCACGTATAGGAATTGAATAGTAAGCATCTTTCAGATCTATATGGAGCCTATCAATATAATTGTGTGCATGCTTCATAAGCCGAGGAACCCTTTTTAAAATGGCTGTAGTTAATCCATTCTCTCAAACTCTCTCAAATTCAGTATCATTCTAAATGACCCGTTTTTCTTCTCTCTAAGAAAAAGAGATGACACAAATTGGTCTGGGTCATATGATAATTCTATTTTTTAAAAACATTGTAATCTGGGCAGTAATATTGGCGCCCTTGGTAGTGGAACACTTTAAGGGCCAAGGAACACTGAACTGAGTTCACTAAGGGTTTGTATATTAAGTCACTTACCGGTACATAATGTGTATTAGGAACTGTGTCTATACTTTTGTTTTGCAGCTGTGCTTTCTTTTTTTTGGGTATTCATTGAAAGCTCTTCTGGTTCTTTGTACATGGGCTGTTTGGAGGTTTTATTGCGATCAGATAAATCCTCTCCGAACAACTGCAACAGGATGTTTGTTGTTGCATATGCCTTTATAACCTTTATCAAATTTGGTCAACCTTAAACATGTCTCGACGGCACATGGTTTGCTCCTGTATGGTTGCTCCTGCAACAAGCACGACAGCATTAGTCAATTCCTCCCAAACTGTATTTTTGTCAGGCATTTCCGAGGTACCCTCTATAGACGATACGTGGACGATCGTCAAGCTCATATCCTCAGAAAAATTATTCTGAGTCCCGTACAGGAATCGAACCTGTAACCTTCTGATTGCCGGTGAGACGCTGTTACAATGAGCTCTCTCAATTCACTACAACATTGTGTATATTAACGTACCCTCTATAGCTTACAGCACCTCATGTAAGTTTTGCAATAGAGGTAAGGCCTTTGAACAACAGCTCTTGCATTTTTACTTAGGTTAGGTTAAGTTAAGTTAAGTTAAGCAAGCGCGGGTGGTATAGGTAACAGGTCACCGGTTGGTCTTCCGAAAGTGGGAATCTCACTCCTAAACACCCAGGGATGGTAGTTAGTCATGGGTTAGTTTTACTCCAAAAAACGGGGGTAATTTTTACTCCGAAAAACGGACGGTTTTGAACCTTTTTTGTGACTCCAATAACTGAAATTGACGTTGAATCGACGTTGATTTCACGTCGTTCAACGACGTTGTTTCAACGTCGTGAAAACAACGTCGATCCAATTTGCGTTTTCAACCTTTTTTCAACGTCGAATTTCCCGTGATACTTTGTTTGGTGCGGTGACATGTTGGTCGTGAAATTCAAAATATGTAAATATTTAGTATTTGGTATACACTACAGCCAGAAGAGCGTTCATGCAGAAAAAATTATCATGGCAAACTGTCAATCCTGGAACAGTAAATTCGATTTTGTGATCGACGGTCACAACGTATATATATAGAACTTTCCAAAAGGCAAAGGCGTTATTCGTGGGATTTCGAAATATCAATCGCAACAACAACGTATGCTGCGAGATCAAAATATATTGACTGACAAAATATATTTGTCGACCGACAAAATATATTTGTCGACCGAAACTATTATATGCGCATTGCATATATGGACCAGCGTAATATAACCATAAATGTAGTTAAAAGCATTTCTGCATTTGCCATAGAACATAGTTAATTCGCGTAAAATCACTTACTAGTCATAACTTGATGCTTTTCAATAGGTGATAAAACGTGTTGTGCTACGTAGGCACTAGGCAGTGTAAAAATATAAATCAAAATGTATAAAAAGGTTGGTGTATTGCCGAAATAGCGTGTAAGTTGTCTAACGTTTCGAGCGAAGGCCCTTCGTCAGAGAGTGAAACATAAAGTGAAATAATCATACAACTAGTTATTATTTCACTTTACGTTTCACTCTCTGACGAACTATTTCATAGACTTGCTCCAAATCTGCCTCTTGATTGTTTCGGGTTTGTTTAAATTTGTTTTTTTCAAAGAACTCGCCATATAGATGCTTGTTCGCTTTTTAGATGAAATAAATATTGTTTTGGTAATCGGCGGGTGATGTCGGGAACCGACGATTCCCGACATCACCGATAACACTTTTAATTATCTCTTTTTAAAAAACGTCAACTATACATGACCTTTAGCAATATCCGGTTTAATGATTTGGTTGGCTGACTAGCTAGATTTTGTTTTGAATCTTATTTATCCTGTTGACAACGTATATAATGGCAACCGCTAGACTAGGTGATGAATTATTTTAGACCATATGTATTATGAATTGTTTTTCAACCGTGGAATGCGGTTCGAGGCCTGGTACATGTTTCAGCACTAGTTTTCATTATAATCTTCGATCGAGTCTTCGGCCAAGATTTATTAAAATTTTCAATACAAATTAGACAGGTGTTTCTTATCAGCGGATATATTTCTTCAATAAAGGTAAGCGAATACTTGATATACGTGGTTCGAGTGCTAGAAGTTAAACATTTTGGCAACTGATCCCGGTTTGTCTAAAAAATTATATAACTTCCAACACACAGAACATTTATTATGCTGTCGAGAACATGGAGTGAAAATGCCAGATATTGATTCAATATACTTTTGATTGATTCATTACCATTGAAATGCTCTGATCTTTTATAATATTTATGTTATGTCACTTTACTCAGTTTTGGCTATATGCCTATATCATATATAAATTACTTCATGGCTGAGCTTCGAATAAATCCAAGACTTGATTAGGAAAAAAGTTATTTGAACTGTATGTCAAAACCTGATTATTGTCTGATATTGTCACTGATAATTAGATAAATCACGTCCTTCCGTTTGCTATTTATTTTAACCTTGTCTCCAAGCCAAGGCTGCTGTTGTGAACAATGTCTAGTTGTCAAATCCAAAAAAAATCCCCAAGATATTCCTTGCTTCATATTCCTGTTGCGAACATAATTTTAAGCGATATTTTTGTGTATATTAAACGGCAATCCTCAAATTAAACCATACAATTAAACTGAAGCAAATAATTGTTATTAATTCACGAGACGTGGAGAGCGAACATTCCATGTGCTTAAATGTTGCCCTCTGAACGTTGCCGACACTTTTGTCATTTCGCTGATTATCACGAAAAGTTTCAAAAGTCAAGATATTGTGAACGAAGAGTTCGGCCACACATGCGATTTCGATGAAGTTTCGTTTCATTTGCTGTGCGACAATATAAACGTTTCGTAACAACTAATTCATTGTAAATGAATAATTTTGTTTTACATATCTGTGTCAGTAGAAAAACAATAGAATAAACTTGTGCTTATGTAATCTTCAGACAACTTGAGCTAATTCCTTTGGTCGGCTAATTCCTTTACAGGAAGTGGTTCGCTATTCGTGTGAGTTGTTGACGAGACCACTGGACCGAGACCGAGACCAAAGGAAGAAAAGAAAGATATCCATGCGGCATTACCACGTGTGTTTAAAAGCATTTCTTGTTTCTCCCAACTTTAGTGTAAATAAAGCGGAAATTTCATCGCCCGACAGTGAAACTGGATGACAAGCCGCGAATGTTGCGGCTTTGTGTCGCTGGTAGCGGTGGAGTCGGCAAAAGTTCGTTAACTATTCGATATCTAAGAGACGAATTTACAGAGGTATTGACTATTGATAAAATTGTTCGCTGTGTTATCGTTATTCAAGTTGATTTAACCGTAAAACAAGGCAAACAGCATGTGACCTGTGTGTGTCTTTTTGTTTTTAGTATTACGACCCAACACTAGGTAAGTTCTCATTTTGCTTTCTTTCTCATTGATATTAATTTACTATTGTGACCAGCCGAATCTTCACTTGGATGTTGCCAGTTTTATTTAATATTGAAACATTGATCTATAACGTTAATTTACGGTATACAATATTGAGGTGGCACAATAGTCTAATAAATTGTGTGTGAAAATAATAATATTACGATCAACAGATCTATAGTGTTGATCCAAATATATAATTGTGCTGTGCTGAATAGCCTGTGTTAGTTGGTCTAACATTTTGAGCAAAAGCCCTTTGTAGAAACTGAAACATAAAGTGAAATAAAAATAAAATGCAAGTATCAAACCTTTACAAAAAAAGTTTATTGATACCCGGTATTTATTTACTGAATAACGAAGTGCCTTTGCAAAGGGCCTACACCTAGGCGTAGGAGGTGAGGGGGCGAGGGGTCAGGCTAGGGGGCAATTGTTGGAAATTTGGTCGCTTTTTCAGGCACTTTTGGCCGTTTTCACATATGGACTAATAGTTATGTATTCCATATAAGGTCATATAGAAAGCACCTGGGAAGAGCAAATACATAGCCCTAAATGAGCAAATACATATATTCTGCACACCCACAACAATGTTTAATAGTGTTCTATGCACCCCACATTGTTTATTTACTATAATTATGGTCAAGCAACTGGGGGAGTCAATGGAGTGATGGTTGGGTTGGGAATAATCCTTGCGGTTTTGGCTTAGGGTTATTTAGGTTTAGTACCTTTCATCATTGGTGACTTAAAGGCAATGTATTTGCTTGTTTGGGCAACATATTTGCTCGTTAGGTAGCCTGCATTGTATTTGCTGTTCCTTATATACTGTAGAATAGACAGTTAGCTGGGCTGTTATATGAGCAGGGCTACCTAAAATATCACTGCAAGATCTATAGTGTTGATCTTTGTCCTATTTTAGGTTCATTGTATAGTTTCAGTGTTGGTTTTCATTACTCAAGTGTTTCATGCTTTCAACAATATTTCTTCCAGAATAATCTTTGTTTCAGTTACAAAGAAAAATCTAATTTGCATGCATAAAATGTTTATCTTATTGGATGGAACAAAGATTTTTCCTGGAAGGAAAATGTTCAGGGTATAAATGTTGAGGGTATAAATGTTGGGTGTAAATGTTGAGGGTGTAAATGTTGCGGGTATCTATGGGAATACTTGACGATACGACTGAATCTGAAATTGTCCTTAAAGGAGCAGAAAGTCAAATCCAAAATGCAATCAACCAAACTTGTAGCTGGTCAACTGCTAATAAACTCCAGCTTAATTTCGACAAATGCAAAGAACTCCGAATCTCCTTTAGTAATCATCACCTCAATGAATTCCAACCATTAACAATCGAAGGACAGCGTTTAAAACTCATTTCCGAATGTAAGTTACTTGGCTTGACAATTACCAACGATCTAAAGTGGAATGCCCATATAGATAACATAATCAGCAAAGCCTCCAAGAGAATCTACTTTCTTGTCCAATTAAAGAGAGCAAAAGTAGAATGCAAGAACCTTGTTAAATTTTATACCACCTGTGCAGTGTTTCATGACGGTCTTCCTGAATACCTTCATCAACGCTTGGAAAGAGTTCAAATTAGAAGCTTATCTATAATTTATCCCCAAACCAACTACGAAGAAGCGCTGATGAAAGCTGGCCTTTTAACTTTGAAACTCCGTCGTTATTTCACTCCATAATATTTCACTCCAAGTTATTTCACTCCATAATATCAGATGATCACCATCAACTCCGCTCTCTGTTGCCGAACAAAAAACAATCTTGCTATAATCTTCGTAAGAAGAATGCACTCACTTATAAATATTGAGGGTAAAAATGTTAAGGGTATAAATGTTGAGGGTATAAATGTTAAGGGTATAAATGTTGTTGAGGGTGTAAATGTTGAGGGTGTAAATGTTGCAGGTGTAAATGTTGAGTAAATAATAGATGAATGAACAAAATCAACAATTTGAAAATTGATAGGCTGGTACTTATAGTGCCCATAAAAGATGATTTAACTTGTGCTATTCCCACAAAATTTCAAATTCATTTTCAATGTCTTTTACTGTCATGGTATGATCTTGATCAAAATGAGTCTGTTCGGTTCATGTAAACAGCCCCCTTTACCCAATTAACATACAGTACAAACAAAAAGTTTAAAGAACATAATCAAAATTAAGACAGTATGTATATTTACTGGCCTACAGGTATATCTGTTAGCTATATACGGTACTGGGAAAACTGTGCCCTTGGTCTCGATTAACATATTCAAACATATGCTGGTATGCAAGTGCCAGTGAATAACATACAATATTATTCTTCAACTGTAAATTGTATAATCAGATAGCTAGATTTGTACCACATGACCAGCTATCTAGCCTATCTTATCATAAAATTACCCCCACTTTGTGGTATTCAAGCTTGGTTACCAAACTAGCTCAAAATATTTAGTGAGTACCCTTCACAGCAGGGTATTTGAGCTTGAATACCATGTGCAAAAAACAAAAGAATGTCTCTGCCACTGCCTCTGTGCCGGTTTTCGCATGCATGATGTCGAAGATAAGACAGAATTCGCGTCCCATGGCAGAGTAAAACGATGAATCCTCATGCAGGGCTTTTATCATCACCTCCTCCTGAAAAACGACCTGCATTTCTTCCCCATGGCTAAGTGTGACTTGGAAGACCTAGGCGAGGCAGAACTTGTTTGGCCTTTGCAAACTCGGTTACTTGTATGTCATGGGAAGGTAATTTGGTGGAAGTTGATCCTGCTGTATTCTCTCCAGGTTTGGTTTCGTTTACACAGCTCACCAACGAATCTATTTATATGTGCTTTTACTGAAGACGTGTTGAACTAGTTTCCAACCAGGACACCAGGAAGCTTGAGATTGGAGCACCAGCAGAAGCCAATGCAAATCAAGAACACTAGACTAGAGTAAATAGAGAACAAAGTCTTGACCATAAAGTTTATACCCCAGGTCATGACGGTTTTCGTAGTCTTTGAATGTCTCGATGTACACCTCCAAGCTTTCTTCGAGGTTCTTCAAGGAAAGATAACTGGAACTCATAAACCGTTGATGAGCATATGCATTTGTGACACGAAAGGGAAGTTTTAGATCTTTTGATGTTGCTGCAGCCACACTGCATTTTTCCAAATCGGAACAGCTGGTGATAAAGTGCTGTTCTCTTCAGCAATCGGTCGACGAAAGGTTTTTCTTTGAACTTTCCGAAAACCTTAGACAACCAATGTGCTGGATCCCACTGTGTTGGCCACCAAAATTTCTATACCTTGCCATTCTGCAGTATTCATTCATTGCTTCCGTAGCCTGGAATGAATGTTCTGACACAATCATTTTTTCAGAAACGTCACATTCAGACTTATGGGTTGCGAGGTGGCTTTTTACTGATGACCCGTTGAATCTGGTCAGCCAAAACATTTTTCTTGTTTTGAGGCTTGTTGAAGCATATCAAACATATGGCTATTGGTGTGCGTTCATGACCAGTTTTTGACCTTTTTGCTTGATAAACCTTCGTAGTTCAACCACTTGGTCGTTTGAAAAGGTCAGCAAATGCTATGAGAAAGTTGGTAGTATTATTATTATTGTCTATAACCCTCCACTAGAAGCTAAACATGCATTTCCCAACAACAAGTAAAAGGTCTCTTAAGTGTTCCATTTTTAACAAGTTGGTGGGTTCCAGTGAGTGTTCCACTACCGAAAAATGCATAGCAAATGCTATGAGAAAGTTGGTAGTATTATTATTATTGTAAGAGGAAACACAAATTACACATGCAGTCATGACAGTCGGTACTAAATTACTAACTTACATTATGTAAGTTACTAAGTTATCGGTTAACTTATTTGAGTTATAAAAAAATTTCTAAAATTTCTTACCTGTTATTGTCATAGATAACCGACACCAACAGAAAAACGAAATCACTAAGAAACCACTAAGAAACCACTAAGAAACCGGAGACACCGTTCACTCTAGAATGTCCAAAAACCCCGGCGCTGAGTGAGATATTGCGAGAGCCTGTTTGTCGAACGCGAAATACCAAACCGATTATCTCCTTGGTCAACGTTTTGACAATCCAGTAAACAGTTGACGCAGGCAACGTTTACGGTTGCCCTACACACAAATTGCTTTGACTTGTCCAAAGAAATTGCGCTTTCGCAAGAAATGTTATGGACTGCACACTCGCGCGCAATTTTTCTCGCAATTTCGCATTCGCGCGCAATTTTTCTCGCAATTGCGCGTTTCGACTGAAAACTGCGCAACGGATATATCCATTGCCAGTACAAACGTTCCAGTATCCAGTTCTTCGAGAACTTAGCATCTTTCATATTTATATATTCTAACAAGGTCACTACAGGCTTGTCACATCTTGTGTCATTTTGGCTCTCTGAGAACAATTCCACTGGGTATTTTGGCAGTTCAGGACTATTTTATATATGATTTTAACTTAACGTTGTATATATATATATATATATTGGTCCGTCAGGTTCTCAGCAAAACAGACAAGAGTATTCGTAATCGTATAGTTTCAAATATGTTATTCGATCTGTAAATAGATCGTAAAGACAACACATATAAAGCATTACGTATAAATTAGACTGTTAACAGCACAATATCTTTCAGTTTATCTACTTACTTCTTGACGAGTCTCTCCTAAATCATCCGTAATACATTCATAACCCATCGCAAACACAGTAAACTTTAACAACGTACCACTCAGCGCCACTCACCGACACACTGACAACAATTTGTCCTTGTCATATTTTGCGTCAATGACTCAAAGTATAAAATTACACATACATGTAAGAATTAATTATTAAAGTCCTTCCGGTTACGACGAACCGGCTCATATATGTTTACATGATAATATGTTACTCTTTTTGTAATTAGTGTAAACTAATGTTATACTGTATGTAATGTAATATGTAGTTGTTGTTTTTTTAATAAACGGCCCGCCTTGAAAATCAGTCGCCTAAGTGCACTGAAGGGTTACCGTTTTCAAATAAGTTTAAATACAATTTGTCAACCCGGGGATGATTTTAAAAACTTCTTTTTTTTTTGTATATACCAGAGGAAACGTACCAAAAATCGGTAAGTATAGTGTAGTACATCCCTCAGGGGATGAAGGATGTTTTAACAGAAAAAATAATATCATAAACAATGACAAAACCTAATTTTTATTCGCGATTCTACAGCATAGTTCAACAGCGTCAATCGATAGCCCTACGTAAACAATTCAAAAGCTAAACACTACAATCGTGACTATCTACAATACGTGAATATGTAGGCTGTGGATGACTGTTACAAATAACTAAGCCTATGAAAGTCAGATTCTTTAACTTTTTAATTTAAAGATCTCTATATTAAAAAAATATTTTTAACTGGGCAAAAACCTCCGCGGCCGCGTGAGGCGCTCGTGGATGCGACTCTCCCTCGTGGATGCGACTTTCCCGCGTCTTCACTCAAATAAGCCGCGCAAAGCAAAACAAGCAAGCGCCTGGGTACGAGGCAAGAATACTACAGTAATAGCTAAGGGTAGCTAAGGGTAACCTGCACGAGAAGTAGGTTTCAAGATAGCGGACGATGGTTATGCTTAGTATTAGTGTTGCTTTTATTAACCAATTACTGGAACCGGAGCTTTCCTGAATAAAAGGCCTTCAAGTATAATGTTTAGAAATGTTAATAGTTTTACGGTATCTGCTCTTGTACTTGAGAAAATAACGTTTTCATTCTCTTACTTTATGCTATTACTGGACGCCGCTCAGTATTTTGCGTTTTCTCGATGGCTCAATTATTTTCAAATTTGACGTCATTGAGTGCTTGCCTTTTGTTCTTTGCACTCTCAAAAGAAACCGCCTCTGTACAGGTACATCACATTTGAGCCGTGGAGCAAACGCAAAATGGCGGCGTCCAGTAGCATAAAATAAGGGAATTAAAACGTTATTTCTCAAGTACAAGAACAGATACCGTAAAACTATTAACATTTGTAAACATTATGCTTGGATGCATTTTATTTAAAAGTAATTTATTTTTTACTGCAGTCCGTTCATGTGTGAGCATAAATCTGTGTTAGACTTAGTGCATCAGTCGACGTTCCTCGTACATATTGCTTTAGTTGCGAACATTTAAGAATAAAATAATGATATCAAATTATAGTGTGTTGCGTCGACATTGTTAAAATACCAATAAAAAATACTAAATGGTTGGAATAGGATGTGATTGTCTAACATTTCGAGAAGGTCCTTCGTCAGATTGCGATGGAAAGGACCTTCGCTGGAAACACGCCTCTCATCAGACTTGGACCAATTCATTGGCCGTGACATTCCATTCGAAAGGGGTCCGTCCTAGCCACCCTTTTCATGTGACGTCAAAACGGCAAGCCTAAAAACTCAAAAACTCTCTTTAACTCTTTCCTGTCCGGCCCAGTCAAAAGGGGTCATAGAAGACCCCCGAAGTCGTCAATCGAAAAACACGGCACACGGTAACGCAAGATTAAAAATTGAAATTCGACAAGCGCCAGGGACACGAGATCCACTCACATGCCAAATTTGATTTGATAAACAACTGTGCGCGATTGGTGGCATTTTGAATTTTCATGATGCTACGCGGGCGTGCAAAATGGCCTTTTCTCGAAAAATGGAAGTTTTCCAACCTGATTTATGATAATTAATGCTAATTTATATTAACATAATGTGTCTTGTTCGGAAAATTCAAAATAATTGGTAATAGCCGGTTTATTGGGCTTTCAGAAAATGTATAGGTTTCACAACAGTTATGGATATTTCCCCAGATATCAATAGAACAAAGAGGTAGTTCAATTTTGGATGTTTTTCAATTCAGCCGTACAGGAAAGAGTTAAGGACATTGGCAACACAAATTAAGTTTGTCTAATATGAAAGAACTCGTAAAGTGATAGAGTAACACATTTTACAATGTTCCCGTATTTTACTTCGTTTTTGAAATATTTCAGTTTGTTTGATATGTAAATTAGATGGTCTCTGACGTCAGGTGCAGGGAAGAAAACTTTCACTATTAAAATATTAGCTCAATCTTCAAGTTTGTTCCACAAATTTACTTGAAAATGTGCGTATAATAATTCCTCATGATAATGAACGTTGTAGACTTAGCAATCACTGAGATATAAGACATGTTTTAATGAGTGAAATTCTCTTAAGTTTACAACGTTCGTTATCATTGAGGCGTTATATAATATATATATAGGAGTTATATGATGTTCAGGCAGTACATCAAGACAATAGTACGCACATTTTCAAGGAAATTTATGGAGCAAACTTGAAGATTATCAATAACTAATATTTTAATAAGTGAAAATTATCTACCCTGCACCATTTATATATCAAAGAAGCTGAAATATTTCAAAAACGAAGTGGTTGCTCTATCATTTTACGAGTTCTTTCATATAGACAAACTTAATTTTTGTTGCTAATGTCCTTTAAGTCATCCAAATCTCTTTTTTTATCATTGTCTGAGTTACCCTGAGCAGGGCTCTCGAGATGCAAGTGCTTTGGATATGAAAGTATTAATGTAATCTGTTCAGTGTGTTTGGTGGATGAGTGCATGGATAGGCCAGACTGGTACCGCCTCTTATTCCTTTTTTTCAGGCAGTACATCAACATTTTAGTATTTATGATATATAATATTTAAAGAGGGAGTGTCAACCATCGTGCATTGCGCGTTTGTGTTTATCTTTCCATACGATAACGAAGTGTTTTGAAGTGCTTCGTTGTCAACTTTATGTGGTATAAATACTTCGAAAAAAAATATATAAAGGAGTCTTCTCAGAAAACCCTATATAGAGGCTTTCTTATATATTCATCGACAATCCAAATACATCGACTCGGAACCTGATTTTTTTGTTTGAACCTCGTCACTTGGTCTTCCACGCTTCGCGTCAGCCAAGGCTGACATAATTCCAAACGAAAGTCAAGAAAACGTTGAGTTTTGTGAAAAATACAGAAATAATTACTTTCTAAGGTATATCTTCTTTCAATTAAAAGACAAAATGATAATTTATATCAAGGATTGACAAGATATTTACGGATGCAGTTCGCCAAGGGAATGTGGTGCTTCAAAAAATGGCCGACCGAGCGTGCAATGCGTCACGGTTGACACTCACTCTTTAATTGCCTTGTATAGCAATCTGTATTATTTGCTCTGTTAATTTACTGTAGTTTAATTTTGACTTCATTTTCAAGATAGAGTATGCTGGACATTTATACGATATTGAAATAGTGGATACCGCTGGACAAGAGGAATTCTCTTCGTTTCGTGACTCATCTCTTGCTACGGGAGATGCGTTCCTAATATTGTTTGCAATTAATTCTGAAGCAAGTTGGAACGAAATGAAAGAGTTACGAAGTAAAATTATCGAAGATCATGAATTACCATCCATCCCAATGATAATCGTAGGCAACAAACGGGTGAGTCACTGAGCCGGGTTTTGTCTTAAAGGACATTGGCAACAAAAATTAAGTTTGTCTAATATGAAAGAACTTGTAAGAGTAACACAACAACTTTTCGCGGTATTTTACTAAGTTTTTGAAATATTTCAGTTTGTTTGATATGTAGATGAGCTGGTCTCTGACGTCAGGTGTTGGGTAGAGAATTAAATATGTCATATCTCAGTGATTGCTAAGTTTACAACATTCATTATCATGAGAAGTTATTATACCCGCATTTTAAAGTAAATTTGTGGAACAAACTTTAAGATTGAACTAATATTTCAATGAGTGAAATTTTTCTACCCATCTCAAAAATAGGACTGGATCGAGCGTCTATTTACCTGACGTCAGAGACCATCTATCATTTACATATCAAACAAACTGAAATATTTCAAAAACGAAGTAAAATACGGAAAAGTTGTAAAAGGTGTTACTCTATCATTTTACGAGTTCTTTTATATTAGACAAACTTAATTTTTGTTTAATACAATTTTAAATACAATTATTGAGCATCGCTTTACAACCATTTATTATGAAGTAGTAACTTTGCTTTCCTCAGTACTATATATACCAAACAAAACTTTAGTTATTTTCAACAAAAAATAACTACTGGCAACAATAACTATTGGCAACAAAAAATAACTACTGGCAACAATAACTATTGGCAACAAAAAATAACTACTGGCAACAACTACTCGCAACTAAACTACTGGCAACAATAACTACTGGCAACAAAAAATAACTACTGGCAACAATAACTACTTGCAACAATAACTATTGGCAACAATAACTACTGGCAACAATAACTACTGGCAACAATAACTACTAGCAACAATAACTACTGACAACAAATAATAACTACTGGCAACAATAACTACTGGCAACAATAACTACTGGCAACAATAACTACTGGCAACAATAACTACTGGCAACAATAACTACTGGCAACAATAACTATTGGCAACAAAAAATAACTACTGGCAACAATAACTATTGGCAACAATAACTACTGGCAACAATAACTACTGGCAACAATAACTACTGGCAACAACTATTGGCAACAACTATTGGCAACAATAACTACTGGCAACAATAACTACTGGCAACAATAACTATTGGCAACAATAACTACTGGCAACAATAACTATTGGCAACAATAACTATTGGCAACAAAAAATAACTACTGGCAACAATAACTACTGGCAACAATAACTACTGGCAACAATAACTACTGGCAACAATAACTACTGGCAACAATAACTATTGGCAACAATAACTACTGGCAACAACTACTGGCAACAATAACTACTGGCAACAATAACTACTGGCAACAATAACTACTCGCAACAATAACTATTGGCAACAATAACTATTGGCAACAATAACTACTGGCAACAATAACTACTGGCAACAATAACTACTGGCAACAATAACTACTGGCAACAATAACTATTGGCAACAATAACTACTGGCAACAATAACTATTGGCAACAATAACTATTGGCAACAATAACTATTGGCAACAAAAAATAACTACTGGCAACAATAACTACTGGCAACAATAACTACTGGCAACAATAACTACTGGCAACAATAACTACTGGCAACAATAACTATTGGCAACAATAACTACTGGCAACAATAACTACTGGCAACAATAACTACTGGCAACAATAACTACTCGCAACAATAACTATTGGCAACAATAACTATTGGCAACAATAACTACTGGCAACAATAACTATTGGCAACAATAACTACTGGCAACAATAACTGTTGGCAACAATAACTACTGGCAACAATAACTATTGGCAACAATAACTACTGGCAACAATAACTACTGGCAACAACTACTGGCAACAATAACTGTTGGCAACAATAACTACTGGCAACAATAACTATTGGCAACAATAACTATTGGCAACAAAAAATAACTACTGTACCTTTGTATCAAAGTGACTTAAATAACCGGAATAGAGTAGTTTGAGGTTCTAAAAATGCTCGTAATGCGTATTAAAAATAATTAAGGTTCTTCCGCCAAATGACCTGTGACGTCATGTGCTTTTTTATTTTTTTTAAGCTTTACCTGATAAAACATACACAATACAAACAAAATAATACATAAACAATGCGAAATACAGGAGGCGGGAACACCCGCAACGGTTTACACCAATTACTGTGGGCCCGTAAGTTAAAGTTAGTAAGAAATTACAGAGAAAAAAATTAAAAATACATAAACTAGCAAATGCATGAAAAGGCTGGGATTAGATTGCACGATGTGTTGCATTTTAGGCAAACAGTTTTCCAGTTTCGAGCATCGTCCACGTCGTAACAAGGAACAAGAGCCTTTTGGGTAGTCTAATAGTGACTTCTATTTTATTTTAATAACTTTGTATGGACATGCAGAAATGTCTATGGACACATTACAAACATAAATACAGACATTAGGATAATAGGCTGGGTCCCAAAACATGCACTTCTTAAACAGTGTAAGAGTTAAGCGTTCTAGTCTTACAGTAAGTGTTTAGGGAGAGAGTTCATGCAGATTCTAGCTAAAGCGGTCAGTATTGGCCGAAATGCAAAGAAATTAAGCTTCTTCTCAACTTTTTTTGTAATCGCTTTTAATATTACAACCAAAACTGGGCAACACATGGCTCTACGATAGGGTAGTACAACAGTAAGAAATACAATGCTTACCAGCACATGACGTCACGGTTATATGGTTTATTCAACTTTTAAAATGTGTTACGAGCATTTTTATAGCGCCAAACTACTATATTCCGACTAGCTAAGTTATATACTTCGATATAAAAAATAGGGTATTTTTGTTGCCAAATGCCCTTGAAAAAATGTCCGACTATAACTATTGGATTTTCAACATGACAGTATTCCAAATGCATTCATGCTTTATAGTGATTTCTTGATTCTTAGGATTTAGAAGATGAAAGGGAAGTCGAGAGTGACGAAATTCTGGAATATTGTAATTCCCTTTCCATTCCATATATTGAAACATCAGCCAAGGTAAGATATCTAACAGCTAAATATCGAGCATTTGCGAATCAGAAATTTTTCTTTCTTGTCGGATGCGAAATAAATAACTGAATTATTGGATGGTGTTGAACAAAATATCCTGATTTCGAAAAGCTGCCAAATTACTATATTTAGCGGTAATCACGTTCCGTAATTGTTTTATTATGCCATTTTTAATAAAACCACGTCGAGTGAGACATTTTCCAGAGGCGGAGGTTAATGTGCAAGAGCAGAAATGTATTTGCAGCAAAACAACGCACAGGTGTAATGCGCATGAGCAGATTATTATTTGTGGACACTATATATTTGAATTTAGCACTTCACTCGTTATCCCCAACGAGCGAAGAAGAACCACTGGCACCCAGGGTAGTTGTTTTGTGCTTCTGCATGAGTTTTTTGAACTTGGCTGTTCCTCCATATAGAAAGTTGGAAAGTCATCTACATTGGTGGCAAAATTCCTGCGCATCTTCCTTCATGTCTCCAGTAGAACAGAGGGCATCGTCAGGTTTTGAAACTGTCACATATGTCATTGTTAAGGCATTTACGTTAAAGCACTATTAGTAGCGTTAACAGGGTTTTTGTTAAGATTCCAAGTAGGAGGGACTTTTAAAAAGTAGGCGGGCACGGATTTAACGTTGAGCGCCGAAGGCGCGAGAAACCTCTAGTGGGGTCCGGGGGCATGCTACCTCGGAAAATTTTGAAATGTAGACTCTAAAATGCCATTTCCTGTATTCTGGAGGAAGATTTTATAGAATTCTGAAGGTCAGAAAACGTTACATATATCTCGAAATTTTAGAAACTAGTAGGAAAATCTACGTGTAATCATGGTGCAGATTTACCTTCGTTTCTCCTTCGTCAGTTCGTTGGCGGAACCAAGATTGCGGAAGTACCCATTCATACCCAGGACATTCGGCCAAAACTCGGAAATGGAATATCCAAGATTAGTAGCCGGTCAAACGAGTAAAGTGCCGTGTAATTTGACCGGCACTTAACAAAAACCATGGTTAATACTCCTTAATTCTTCATGTTCTCTTTTCTAGACTGGTTTAAACATTCAAGAAGCTTTCCAATTAATATTTGGGCAAATACACAGGCTGCAAGCACATATGCTTGCAAAGACTCAATATAAAAAGTCGAATCAGAAAGTGAAAGGAAAAGATTGTGCGATAATTTAACGACCATTTTTGCGTATACGCATTAAGGAACTATAGCTTTTCATAAGTTAGGAACACACATCTTTTTTAATTATGCTTCGGTTTTCATAGCATTTTAAAATGAAGTGTCCATTTATCTATGACATCATTGTCCTTATTTAAAAAGCGATTTTATTCTAACTGGAAATGCATTTTGTCATCTTTTTAATATATTCTTTTAAATTGTAAGAGTTGTGCATTTTTACTAATCTAAATACGTTTTAAAACTTGCGTATTCTGTCATTTTGTATTGTGTCACTTTTTGATAGGGGTAGTTTCTAAGGGGGTGTTTACTGTATACGAGATCGTGTGATTACTACAATTTATTGTTAATTTTCATTTTGCGTTTATATGAGAACCGAGCCCAACCGAGATCTCGGTTTGGCGAACCGGGATCTCGGCACCCCCTACCCGGGCTAGCAAGTCAAAGCTCAGTACACGCGACAAGTTTGTCTTGACCGAAATTTTCACAATTTGTGTTGGTTAAACATTGACAACGTACTCGTAAAAACGTGATTTCGGGCATCGTGTGAACATTATTGCAGTTAGCTCGGTAAACACACCAGCCTGGGTAGGCGGGCTAGCCCTCCTCATGTAAAAATACGAATTAATGAAAATCACCTCGGTTAGGGACAAGGGCGCAACCAGGATTGGGGGGGGGTCGTTTTTATGTCCTAAAGCAGTAAAGCACCTCCAATATGACGACACAATTGTACCATGGTTCGGGGGAATGCCCTCCCGGAAATGTTGGGTCTGAAATTTTGAGTGCACTTTTGGACAAAATACGAAGGTTTAAATCATAATTTTTAACAATGTATCTCGCCAATTTTAAGAAATATTTCGGCCCAAATGAGATTAGACTTTCATTTTAACATGGTTTGGCAAAACTTTTAATAATTTGTAAAAATATATTAGTAAAAACTATCGTAGTGATCACAGGCACAGTTTCCTTTCAGGTTTTAATTACGCTAATGTTGGAGTGCTGACTTGTCATTGCCTTGAATATCACATTACACAATCTCCTGACAGTGGTATACCATGCAGTTTTTAATTTGAACATAATAAACAATGTACTATACTAAATGTTTCACATACATAGGGAACTGTCAACTACTGAAAGACTTGATTGTCTTTGGTAAAAGTGATGAATATAACGCCACTGCGATAGCATATAATTTTACAAGACACAGACTGATCCACTGATTCCAGCCCCTTGAACTAGGATAGTGTCTATATTCATCACGAAAATTTTCATCTCCAAAAAGGGGGGGGGGTACGATTAGGGTCCGAATCAGCTACCGACCATTAAAGATGCAACCACTGATCTGGATAGAGCATCTAATTGAAGCCAGAAGAAGCTATAACGACCGGCCATATTGGGGAGACCGCCGTCGAAACCACTTTTTAGGATCACGCTATATGGTTTTACTTTAGAGAAACTACAGAGCGCAAGTGGTCTCTACATGATGGCCTCCGCTAAATGTTTTGGTTTCATTTATCACAGCATCCAAACGGCTAAGTGCAAAATATTGATAGGATCTATACAGAGTGGACAAAAGCACCAAATTTGGCATACAGCTTCCTTAGGGTATACCAAACAACTTTAGGACCGGTGCCCATGAAAATCTTTTTTCCTTTGCTTGTACGGATAAAAACTGTAACAGTCAAAATCGGGATTGCCTGGTTACCAAGCTAGATATTGAAAAAATGATCCCAGTACCTATATATTGACTACCAGACCACACGAAAACTACAAGTATTGAAGCAAAAGAGGTTTAGCAGCTTTAATTGCCTATTGTAATAAGTTTCTAAGATAATGTGAATACCCAAGATGCTTTGCGAACATGGTATACTTCATTGTAGGGCTTCAACACCTCTCCTATAGAAATATATCACACATTAGGCTTGAGGTAGATGCAGTTCATAAAGCACAAGACATCTTTCCAGGATGCAGCTTGAAAGCTCTTCTAGTTTCGAGCTCTGTTTGCTGCATGTATCAATGTTAGGGGGGGGGGGGGCGCATATGTTGGGCATATGTTGGACTTTTTGGACCAAAGTTTTGATAAAAAATCAAATACCCAAAATGGATAATATTTAAATCCGGATTTAATGTCTGGCAAAAAGTTATCCTTGGCACAAACATTTATTGGTAAAGATATCCTCTATGTTTAGAAATGAGCGTTTAAAAAAGCAAGCCCTTTCTTGTGATCAAAGTTCGTAATTCTTGACAATGAGGAGGAATTAATGAGGAGGAATTAAAGAGTTGAAATGCTCCACATCTGCCAAGGTCCCCGTAACCCTTGGGCTTAACATTGATACATGCATTACGATTCACCATTGTCTGGGTTGAGCGAGAGTTTGGCATAAGACCAATCTAGACTTGATCAGCTCTCATGACTCATTGCATTTACACTGGCAGAGGGGTGTGTAATCCACGTTCGCCTTCACACATTTACATCGGGTACACGGCCGCTTGCATGAACATTTGACCAACTCCTGGCAAGCCTTTGACACTTCAGGAATGGTCATCCACACTGGCTTCCACACGTCACCAGTCTTGCGCCAGCCAAATCCCCCAAATCTCATGATTTACTAATGAGTTTGAGATTTGTATTTCTACACTGCCTACGCAGCACAACACGTTTTATTACGAATCGAATACACGGTTTGTGATGAATCCGCGAAAATTTACGAATCCGGAAACGTTTCGTCTCTCACGTTCGTCAAAAGCTCAGTACATGTCAGGTAAACAAATTAGCAAACAGTAAACTGCAAAGATCACTTTTATTCAATATTAAATCATTGGTCGCATTTTGGTGTCTGAGCACAATACACGTATCGCGATTCCCGCAAAACGCAAGATTTTACCGCACCTTCCCGCGCGAATGCGCATGGTTCTCGCGGGATTTTTGGTAGGGATAATACTCCTATCAAAAACTCCGCGCATTGATGCAAGAAGGTGCGGTAAAATCTTGCGTTTTGCGGGAATCGCGATACGTGTATAGCACCATTCTTGATAAAATTCAGACCAATATATACGACAACACCCAGTATTGCACATGAATCAGATGAAAAACTTTCTACGACTTGTATCCATTTCTTTGCGCTAGTAAGAGAATGAAACAGTAAGATTAAGTCTAGAGATTAAGTCGGATATCGAAACAAGGGCATTGCCTGTACGTTTTCAATGGTATATCACACTGGAATTGTTCTTTACCACAAGGTTTTACCACACATTACCTAGACAGCAATTTCCACGTTATGGCACAACCTCGTACCCAGGTCTTACCTCCGCTATCACGCCCCCCGCTGCAGCGGGGGTAGCGGAGGTAAGACCCGAGGTACGATCGCATCAAGTGTGATGAATTTATGTCCTTTACCTTATGAATCCATTCATACTCTCCAAATTTTGAGTCAAATGTTCCACGCTGTAAACTTCTTAACTTCAATGTAAATCTGGGACCTAGTTCCTGGAGACCAGCTTTTTTCGAATTCTTGAAAATGTATCTGATGATAGTATAAAATAAAAGTGATTATTTATTAACCGAGTGTGAGGTCTGTACGGAAAAGTATTTCCCCGAGGTTTTCGCACAGACTAGACAGAACGAAGAAACGAGGTTAATAAGGAATTTATTATATGGCTTTTCATTCTTTTCTTCATCATTTTGAACCGGATTATTTTGTTTCACGAGGTCGCAGTGTAGGTTTACTCGCTTGTTTTTTATACTGTCAATTTGCTATTGTTAACCTTTCCTAAAAGTACCTCCACAGTCCAGTTATACAGCTAAATCAATTAAGGTTGTCCTATGACAAAGCTAAAAGGTGAATGCCAAGCGCGAAAAGTAAGATGGGAATTACTTTATGTAAATAGCTAAGCAAACAGTACACCACATTTTTATACTCCCCAAAATCAGACAAACAAACCCCGAAGTTGACTCTCTAGGGATTATTAATGAGAAATATGAATACGTTGATGTCACATGTTATTATGTTCGCTACGCTTTTGTTTATACCTTTGGGAATCACTCCTTATTACTTAATGTTTCTACATGTTTAAGCAGCCGGTAAACTAAACATTCCTGCATAATTAAACAGTCTGTTGGTAATTATCAACGTATACGCAGAAACCGGTTACTTTTTTATATTTTCCAAGTGCAAATCAACTTCCTTAACATTCAACCCCATCATTTTTGTTAAGCTTTTAGCTATTGACGACAAGTCTCCCGGATTAAAATTTGTCGTTCCCAATGTACTTTTCGCGCTTGGCTTCGACCTTTCAGCTTTGTCGGAGGACACCCTGATTGATTTAGCTGTATATAGAGAGGTCAGTAATCGGATTCAGTTTCAGTTTTTTTTACCGCGTGGAGCCTGATACTGATGTCCAATGTCAAATGTATATGGTCCTTGACTTCCTCTCGGAAAACGTCGAGATACTCGGAACTAAATCTCGTTGTTTTTCTCAGGACCATGAGTCATTGTTTATTATATATGACACATGCAGATTGGCTGCTCTTACGGCTAGTTTTAGAGGGAAAATATTTGGTCCGAATTGAAGATATTTAAACAAACAAAATTTAGGTCCATTACGAATGACTCACGAAAAGTGTCTGGAAAACGATGGCCTCAGCCAACCTCGTACCCAGGGTCTTCTCAGTGCCCGGAGCGAGGGAAGAGAAGACCCTGGTAAAGGCTGGTCACGTGACTCCATGGATATTGGATTATTTTGTAACCTGGCTTATTCTCGCTTATATCATCCGGGGGGCCGGATCGCTGTGAAAACATACCACAAACTTCTATAATTGAAAGTATAAACAGTATATGGATAATTTAAAATATTACAATTTATTGGAAAGACAGTACGGACTGCAGACAGAAGTTGAAAGATGCTGGATTACTTCGAAAAATGCGTTGATTTCCGGACATTTGTTGCTGTCAACGCCAGAACAGTTCGAATTTACAATTTTAATACAGTCAGACTATGACTATTATTTTAAATACTAATCATGTTTATCTTATGACAGCAACAAATGTCCAGTAAATCAACGAAGTAACGATTCGAAGTAATCACCATCTTTCAAGGCTTTCAACTCGTCTGCAGTCCGTACTGTCTTTCCAATAAATTGTAATCTTTTTAAATTATCCATATACTGTTTATACTTTCAATTATAGAAGTTTGTGGTATGTTTTCACAGCGATCCGGCCCCCCGGATGATATAAGCGAGAATAAGCCAGGTTACAAAATAATCCAATATCCATGGAGTCACGTGACCAGCCTTTACCAGGGTCTTCTCTTCCCTCGCTCCACTCCCCTCCTATCCCGGGCGCTACGAGGTTGGGCCTCAGCCAGCCTAGCTAGGGTCCTTTTTCTATGTTCACCCAAAAGCAACACAGTACTGCATTCTTCCACGAAACTTTACAAAAAAACGTAAAAAAGAAGTATAACAGATGTTCTTTACGACCAGAAAACTCTCCAAAAAGCCTTGCATCCTATACCATTTAAAGAAAAACCACAGCTGATGTCGTACAGTAGAGTGGTTCCCGTTCACATGTGCGTAACGGTGCCGTTCCATATTCATGCCGAATTTCGGAAACAAACAGATTGCTTGTTCACACACCAACGATTTGATATCGATACGATACGATACGTGGACGATCGTCAAGCTCAAACCCTCAGAAAATGTGTCGGAGTCACGGACCAGTGAGAGGCTCTGACGGTTACAAGTTCGATCCCTATTCAGGAGTTTGACGATCGTCCATGTATCGTCTGTTAACTACAAGACTGCAAGCTCCCACATTCACTACAGAACAATTAAAAGATGGAAGCACGAAGGTTGTAGTTGACACGAGATTCCAAGATATTCATGAAAATTTGTAGCAACAGATCTGTTGCTGTGGAACGGTGATGACGGTGATGTAGTTGGGGGTCGAAAAGGTTCAAAATACAAGGAGCATCACGGTTATTTAAAAGATCAAAGCATTTTGCAAAATTATCCTGTCCAAAATAATAAGTGTTTTTATTGGCCAAGCGTATAATGCTTGTGGAATAAGATGCGATTTAGCACATGCATGGATGTTCAGAAACCTTTTACAAACTACAGGCCATATTAAATTAATCATCTTGAGTAACGGACTAAGCTGTAAACATACATATATTGATGAAGGAATGTGTATTTATAAACGAATAGACATACCTATGATGCCGGAAGAAAATAAAATCTCTTTGATTATGAAACGTTGCGCATCGTCTGCCTTGAAATTGAGGATCAAAAGGAAAGAGAGAAGCCAGTATGCGTGCAACAGAACGACCCAATCTTGTGTTAAAATGGTTGAGAATTACTTCTGGACGGTGAGAAGAAGCTTTTCCGTGATTCTAAATATGAAGAAAAACAATAATAATAAGTTCATTTTTTCGAAGATTCATTATGCAAAAATAGAAACAAATTTGATCAATGTCTCTAAATATGATAGGGAATTGATGTTTCACTATAATCTATCCAATACAGGTATTTTTCAAATAATTCATTAATAATTCATAAAATAAAAACAAAGAAAAATTCATATCCATCTCTCTCAAAATATAGATTCGTTTGAGAAGCAAGTACAAACACTTATGTCTTATGAATATGTAACGGGCCGAGTTTAAGACTCTTGGCCGGAACACAC
This sequence comes from Chrysogorgia sp. JL179-B06, assembly GCA_035772405.1. Classification (NCBI taxonomy): domain Eukaryota; kingdom Metazoa; phylum Cnidaria; class Anthozoa; order Scleralcyonacea; family Chrysogorgiidae; genus Chrysogorgia; species Chrysogorgia sp. JL179-B06. The sequence continues at coordinate 11,380,241 of JAYKKM010000439.1, forward strand.
TTTATTTTACAATTTCTTAAAATAATACTCTACGTTGCCCTTGGTTGGCCAGCCGTGACTTCCTTTTACGAAGAATTCTACAGTACGTACCTAGGCACAAGAAGTTATGTTCTTCCGAAACTATTTACAAATCTACTTTATATGATCAGTAATTAATATCGGATACGCGTTACACTATTCCCCCTCTTTAGCTTTCGTCCTGAAAACATCTAGTAACTATTTACATATCGTTAACTCAACTTGATGGTTCTATAAACCATAACCCTGCCGTCTACCGCTGGAAACTGCGAAACTTACTCTCCAAGGATATCTGTCTTTTATCTTTGCTGGATATATTTTCCAGTTTGAACCAAAAATGACTGCCTAGCTGTGCAAAGGTTTAGCGAACAAATCATCTAGTTTTGGCAGCAAAATTTCTGGGCCAATTTGCAGACAAACAAACAAGATTTAGGTATGTTTTAGGAAAAATTAACAAGATTAACGCACCTTGTACCTAACAGTACGATAGTGATCTTGTTGCTGCCACACTATTATTGACACGTGCGTAACTCGTGCTCAGTCTCTTTGCCGAGCTATATATAGCGGACGAATATTTCGATTTGTTCGAGTTTGAGTTTGTCTGATGGACACTCTCCTGCGCAGAGGCTTCTTGCGCTTTTTTTAGAGTTCGGCTCTAAAAAAGCGCAAGAAGCCTCTGCGGAGGAGAGTGTCTGATGGACGCACTTTCCGGGGGCGGGAAACTAGGGAAAACTGCGCATGTTCTATTTGCACGCTGTCTTCAGCTGTCTTCCCAAACTACAGAAAGATTGCTTCTCTGCTTTCACGGTAAGAATAACCAGGAATAATCGACTCCGCTGTTTTATCTGTTTTCGCTTGCTTATGAAATGCCGAAATTCGAGAGTATTTGAGAGCCTGTGGACAAGAATCCCGATTACCCGATAACAAACGCAATCGCTGTATGTTTCTTATTTGTATCGTCCTTAATCGACGGCTTCAGTACTTTCATATTGACGAATAAGGAGTGGGAGCCATTCCTGTCTCTAGCCGAAATTAAAATATAATTTGTCCGCCATCTTCAAAAACAGCATCGTAATTTAACCCAAATACGTCGAACGTTTTTTTGACAAATAATCAACTCTACAAGCTCTCTTATACCTTAAAACAAAGATAATTTATCTGTCTACAATATACGTAAACGTTATTGTGCTACCTTACTCAGTTGTTTTTAAAAAAGCGCAATATCGAACATGATATGTCATATTCGTCAAGCACGGGGTTTCCACAGAGTGCTCATTTAAATTTTAAAAGTACTTTTACATGCCTGTAGCTGCTGCACAAGTTAAAGTGGATGTGACATTAGTTTCTATTGAAAAAAAAACAAAGCTACACGGTTCAACATAGTTCGCAGTTCGAGATTGTTAAAGGATGAGTGTCCAGCTAATGCTTTGCGCGCTCACAAGCTTGCTCGCGGCCATTTTTTGGGTCACGAAATTGAACAACTGAAACTAATCCTTCGATATCTGAGCAATCCGTGCAGTAAATTACTCAAATTGTGTTTTTCGTAAGAGCAGAGATAATGTAGTAAGTTATTATTGTCATATTTTTTATAGTATTTGATTACACTCGGTGCGACGTGGAGTTGTGTTTTGGAGTCGCTCGTTGTTTGCCGTTTGATGCGTGAATTTCAAAGTTTCCTTCAAGACCGCAGTTTTCTGGCAAAGCCATTAGTATAAGATCCTTATATTCCACATATTCTACGAGTAGATGAACAGATATTACGCTAGAAACGAACGCTCTCTGCTGTAAATCGTTGTTTGTAATCGAAGCCGTTGAGAATAGAACCCGCTGACAGACGACGGCACGAAGAGACGACGGCACAATATTAGACAAACTCTGAGTCAGACATCACTACAAACTGATTTAAACGACTTTTAAAAGCTTATTATATCGTAAGAAGATAACAAAACAACAAGAAAACGTAGTAAACCGAGGTAGTTTGAAGCCAGTTTCCCAAATCAAAACAATAACACAAGCGCGCAAAGCATTAGCTGGACACTCATCCTTTAACATTTAGATATCCAATTGTCCAAATTTAATACTATCATTGCTTGCAATATATTAGCGTTTACTTCAATATAAACATAGCTACATTCGTTGCCTTTTAAATTGCGGTATATTCATTCGTTGCGCTGCGTACTTTTACATACAGTCATACACAAGCCCAAGTAGCAGCCCGAGTTAACGCCTATTCCCGTTCGTTTGTTCTATTTGAAATATGACCGCACAACCGCCAACAAATATTACAAATAATAATAATAATAGTACAATTTATATAGCGCTATTTCGTATAGTCCAAAGCGCTTCACATTCTAGAAAGTAACTTAATGACTATAAATAAAAATTAATAATAAAATCAACTAGACTAAAGTTCATCTAAAGGTTCATCTAAAAGTTCAACTAAAGTTCATGTAAAAGCTTGCTTAAAAAGAAATGTTTTCACATTAGTCTTAAAATGTGAGAGTGAGGCTAACTGTCTTATATCCACAGGAAGCGAGTTCCAAAGAATAGGAGCTGTGATTTTAAACGCACGGCTTCCATACGTTTTTAAGCGATAGCGTGGTACTTTTAGGAAGTTCTTATTCAAAGAACGTAAAGTCCTCACAGGTACATATATATCCAAAAGGTCAGAAATGTATCGAGGAGCCATGCCGTTTAGAGCTTTGAAAGTCAGCAAAAGTATTTTATAGCAGATCCGTTCTTTTACAGGTAGCCAGTGAAGTTGCTTCAGAATAGGAGTTATCGAATCAAATTTTCGTGTACGTGTGACCAAGCGCGCTGCAGCATTTTGCACCATCTGTAGTTTGTCTATCAGATAAATAGGAAGTCCAGTGAGCAGTGAATTGCAGTTATCAAGTTTAGAGGATATAAAAGCATGCACCAGTGTCTCAGTATCATTCTGGGAGAGGCAGTTCCTAATTTTAGCTATATTGCAAATATGGTAAAAAGCTGTTTTACACACATTTTGAACTTGTTGCTCTAAATTCATGGATTGATAAAATATTACTCCTATATTCCTGGCTGAAATTGATGGAAATATTATTGTATCAGCAACAGTGACATCTAGTATGTGTGGGCGCAGGCGATGTTGAGCGCTTAGCACAAGGAGTTCCGTTTTTCCTCTATTCAGCTTTAGTTTATTACATAGCATCCAGGTGTCAACATCTCTAGCACAGGCCTCGATTTTGGAAATTGCAGCTGCAGTTCCTTCTGGTGTGGGCTTGAATGACACATACATTTGACAATCATCAGCATAGAGATGGAAAGATAGACCATGGCTTCGGATAATATCACCGAGTGGTGCTGTGTATAAAAGGTACAGGATAGGTCCCAGGACCGACCCTTGTGGCACACCACACTGTAGATCTTTAGATACTGATCGCATACCATCAATTTGGATAAACTGTTTGCGATCATAAAGATAGGATTCAAACCAGCGCAGGACAAGCAACACCTTTCTCAATAACTTTGGACACAAGTTTCAGATTTGAAACGGGTCTGAAATGAGAATATAGTTCATGGTCTAGAGAGTCCTTTTTAATGTTCGGTCTCACCATTGCTTCCTTAAAGTTTTCCGGCATGGTTGCAGTTTCAAGTGACATATTGACTATTCTAGTGACTACAGGCAGTAGAATATCCAAGCAACCTTTCATTAGAGTGGAAGGGAGCGGGTCTAGGTCACAGGTTTTCAAACTGGCAGAGACCAGGATTTTGCTCACATCATCAGAATTCATACATCGGAACTCTGAAAATTCCGTTTGGCAACAGGAGACATCAGGTAATGGATTTACAACTAAGTCAGAATTAACAGAAAGCGCACAACGCATTTTGGAGATTTTCTCAGAAAAGAAAACAGCAAAATTATTGACGAGTTGATCTTTTGAAGTAACTGTTGGGTAGAGCTTCTCAGTTTTCCGGTGAAGTAGCCTGTCTACAGTGTTAAAGAGAACTCTCTGATTAGATTTATTCTCAGCAATGATCGCAGAGTAATAATTCGATTTCGCCTCACTTATCACTTGATTCACAAAAGCGCACTGGTTTACGTAAAGTTCCCTATCAATGGAGAGGCGTGTTGCACGCCACCGACGTTCCAGTCTCCTACGCTTCTTTTTCTCATCATTAATAATTTTTTTAATAAATTTTATAAATTTCAGTTGACAATGGACTGCGAAATGGTCACACTTGCCGATCACTGGGTTAATGATGTTGACACCAGTCACAATATCATCTTCAGATCGAGTTATCAGTAGATCAACAGTGTTTCCATCCTTATGGGTGGAACCACTGACATGTTGTTTCAGGTTAAATGATTTAAGCATACCAAGGAATTTCTTAGCATACGTTTCAGATGGCTTATTGATATGGAAACAAACGTGAAGTTCGATTTGGCAAAATTGTCGCTTGATGAAGGAAAATGTATAACTTCGCGAGGCTTGCTCTTTCGAGTAAATGTTGTTCGAATAGCACTGTGTCTGGTTGCTATTAATAGCTCTTAACACCTGCATTCACTTTACTTACCCGTATGGTTGGTTAGGTGCAGATGGGGGGGTTCACCGACTTACCAGGCGCTTGTTATTACTTGGATTCAGGTCAGGATGCCCTGTTGTAATCTCCAATCTTGACCTGACCACCACCGTCTACACCTATCACACCGATTTAATCGGTGGAAATAGCTTTGATTAAAGGGAGGGATGGTGGGTATTTTTGCCATTTTCTTTACTTCTCATCTGCTACTGATACTCCGCTATGTCTTCGTTGTGCCGTCAGCAGGCGCAATGCTCAGCCAAGCATGGTGTGCCTCTCATATAACCACTCGCATACTCGCCCCCAAGCCTTGCGCAGTTCATTAGTTGTTAACCTTGGTTATCTAATAACCTCATAAAACGCGATTTGACTCACAATAGTCTTTTGTTATGGCCGCAAGAATTATGGGTAAATGCGGACAAACATGGCTACTGACGTCATCTCCTGAAAGTGCTATTAGATGTATAACATTGAATCATCAAACATTGAATTTCGACATAAACGCGCCATATGATTACCGTATGTTATTTTAATATTACAAGGCTATATGATCGCCTTGATACGTGGTGTAGATTCTACAGTCTATTTATTTCATCCTCTATATGCTATAGAAATTTCTAGCATCATTCTGCTGGCATGCCTGATCAGTGATCCTGAACGCTGCTCCAACCTCGTACCACTCACTATTCCTGCGTCAGTCCAGAGGCAGCATTTCACTTCTGATAAGAACTCCTATAGTTTTAACTTTATAGTCGCGGTTTAAGTTTAGTTTTTCTTCTTTTATCTAGATAAATGCTCTCGATAAACGAGTGCTCCCTCGATTTAACATTAATTTAACCTCTCTCTAAGACGCCTGCGCGATAGCATGTTAGTCAATATGCTAAATACACACTCAACGCTAGAATTTGACCCGCTTCAAAATCTCGCTTCAAAATCTCGCAATTAAAATCTCTGCGAGGGCATACAAATTTGGTTTGACTTTCATATACTGTAAGTATCCTGAATTCAAAACATAGCCCTAACACCAAACCTTACCTTAACCCTAAACCTAATACTGACCCTAACTCTACGATAATGCTTTAATTTAGAAATAACAGCTGATTTTAATTTCGAATTTAACTGCTAATAGTCTATGTGACGTAATTTCGGGATTTCTATGAAATTTCACCCTAAATTTGGGATCTCATCTCTTAAAACTAATGATCTTCTGCCAAAGATCTACCGCTTTTTTCGTCGCTACAGTATATATTAAACGTTTCAACAGTATATATTAAGTATATATTAAACCCAATCTTATTGCCTTTAGTTTGGCTGCCATCTCCTCTGTTGTATGGATTCACATTCCTGCTCTAATGTTGCGATGACGTCAATCTTGTTCCCACAACCAACGCGTTTTGCGCTGAATATGGCCATTGACACGTACGACAAATAGCATGCGTGTCAAACCAAAAGGACTGAAGTATGTTTGTACATGCCACTTTCTTGGCTGGAACATTATTGATAAGTGAAAGAGTTGCATTACCTTAATCTGCTTTGATAACTTGATGCCACTTAGTTTGAAATGGGCAGTTGGTCCATCTGGTAAATGTATTAATAACAAAGCATCTGATATGAATGTTAAAATAAAAGTTGTGAAAACAGGTAATATCAAGGTTATACAGTAGTACAAACAGAATTCTTGTATATATTATAGGATATAAAAAGACCATTGCTCCCAAATTAAACAACCAAAAAAGGAACTTATTTTAATGAATTGAGGGCAGAGTTTTCATTAATAGGTGGTTATACTGGTGGTTTACTGCCACCTGTTTTTCCTCTTACCGAACGCTATTTTTTATACTACTGGCGACATTTTCTGGACACAGACGTCTATTTTTTAAACGTATAGTCTGTGACAGATATTAATGAAACCTCTGGGCAGGCCACTGGAAACCTTTGGGCATAAACTGACAAACAAAATAACAATAATAAAATTATTGCTGTTTCAGAATCTACATGTATAGAAGTCTTAAATTACTAGTCATAGATTATTTTTAGAAGTCTTTTGGAGTGTTTTTTTTTGAGGTAGTTTGCTTTTGTAAAAGAACACATGGAAACTTACTGTGAAGAAGCAATGTTTGTTTCTGTTTTATGCCTGTGCCGAATTTTGGTAAATCACATGGGACATTTTGGCTGAAAATATCAGTCTTGGTAGCAGCAAATGGGCTGAAATTTTCACCACGTAAACACAACACTAGTTTTAAGGGATTTCTTCATGCAATCTCTGGCACCATATGTGTCTCACATTAGGCACTGGCAATTAGTAACAAGTCATATTCATTTCATACTATCTTAGATTACTGTACTGTTCATCAGCATATACATATTTTAAAAAGGATACTAGGTTTTTTGTGATTTTCATTGATGATAACAAGATTGGTAAATCCTCTTTCCACAGCTTGTGGTATTATTTTTTTAATATCAATGCCTTTTCTGTATTTAACTTCAGAATTGGGGATTATTTTTTCTAAAGCATCAACAAATTGTACAGTTTTCTGAAAAGTAAAAAGAAAGTAATATTGTTTGAGAGTACATTGACAGAGTACTGTAGACTTAACTCTTCAGGTAGATTACCAAGATCGCCACTGTGAAATAATCTATTTGACACATCTACAGTACATACCACAGTAGGTCTATTACTGGTTGTTAGGAGAACTTTTGGTCTTATTTCACAGTTGAAGTATGTTCCAAGTTCATCCATTTCTTCATCATGCAATACCTTTAAGTCATCAAAATGAGGTCAACGAATTAGTTACAGAGAAATTGCAAATACCCTGTCATTATAAAAGTAGATTAAGTGAAAGCATCAAATAAAACATAATTGTGACATCTTGAAAACCCATACATTAAAAACAAAGCAAGGCAAAAATGTAATTCATTTGGTATATTAAATACAGCTACCATGGATAGTTAAAAGACTGCATAGCATAGACCTCTTTCATAATGGCGGCCAGTCTAAATATTATTTTTTATTTTTTTCCGGTCCGTATCCTACCAAATCCTGCTTTCTGATTGACTAACGAGCGGTCCGTATGAGCTCATACAGACCGCTCGACATAATTTCAGTTTTAAATGCGTTTTATAAGCCGTAAAATATTCTAAAAACGTTTGAAAATGAACTCAAACTACATTGAACATATTGAAAGACATATAAGTGATATTTTTATCCGGATAGAGACTTAACTCTCAATTTCCTTTGACGAAGAAAAAGCACAGACTTTTCTTTTTTGTCCACTGGCACTGACTAGAAATACTGATGACGACCAAAAAAACAAGCCAGGATATTAAGGAAAAAAATTAATAAATAATTTACCGTTTTGGTCGGTCCGTATAGAGAAATACTTCCCGAGGTCTCAAAAACGGCCCGAGGCCTTGAGACCTCGGGAAATATTTCTCCATACGGACCTCCAAACCGGTAAATAACATATATATACTGTATGCATGCAAATCAGCCTTTCTAGCCTCGTTACAAAGCAAAGATTCTTTGGAATTACAGACATATGAACGAGGTCAGAAAGGCTAATTTAAATGAATATAAAAGAATATTTAATTTGGGTGCCATTATGAAAGAGGTTTATAGGGATAGGAAACTCGATGGTGCATAAGCATGACAACTTTACTTATATAATTGAAATTAAATTAGGCTAAATGTAATTTAGGCAAGTAAAGAAGGAGACAATGTTAATCAGCAGTATATAGGACTCAATGTTGGTCAGCGGTCTCCTACATATATTATTATAATATGCGGGGACACCTCAGCGCTCATCAGAGTCTGGTCAGCGTGGTCTAAGCTTGACTGGTTTTGTGCGTGCTATTGACAGTACTGGTTGATACTTGGAATTTCTTACTTTGCACTGTGTTGACCCACCCACTCCTAAAAAAGGTAAGTTGACTGGTGCCTGGAGGTGGGCTGTGGAGGGGTTGCCATGGGCACCTCTGATCAGGGGGTGGCACCCCCCTGTGGCTTGGTGCCAATCCCCAAATAACGTCAATTGGTGATCTCTTTTTATGAGTATATAATAAATAAAACCCTGCAATACAATATAAAAAGTTTAGCAATGCTTGTAAAGATAGTGAAACTGGCCATAAAGTCGTAAACATGATTACAAAGTCACTTTATGATGAAATATCTGTCTACTATGACTCATTTTATAGAAAATATTCTAGGTTTACTAGGTAAAATACAGTACCATTCGCGAGTAAGATAACCTCCACTTGCGAGTACCTGTACTTGTTATGCGCGAGTGCTAACAAGTAATCGTTCCAAGTCGTTACTTGCGCGTACTCGTATCTCCAATGAAACTAAATACTCGCAACGACTCTCTTCTCGCGAGCATTGCGAGTCAGTAACGAATAATCAGTAAAAAATAAGAAATTAAAATGTATTTTGGGAAGGGGTAATCATTATCAAAACGATCCGAGTCGCCATGTAATAAACCAAACAAAACTACGAGGTTGAGAGCATTTCGACACATTTCAAACTTTGTATACACAGCTTTTAGATAATAATAATATGCACGCATTTATCGAGTGACAAGTGCTTAGACTTTGTGTTCAAATTTTGAAGCGATAAAAGTTATGAAAAGTCGCCACGCGATTAACGATATTGATTATTGTGAGTATGTTCATGAAAAAAACCTAACAGTAAATATGGATCAATTTTATTTATCGGCATATAACTTTGATCGCTTCAACAAATAAGTTGAACTCGAAGCGTTTGTCACTCAATAAAACGTGTGCGTATGTTATCTAAAAGCCGTGTATATGAAGTTTGAAATGTATCGAAATGCTCTCTTAGTTTTGTTTAAAACCTTGTCTTGTTTGATTTATAATATCATAACTTTTATCGATTCAAAATTTGAATGCAAAGGATAAGCGCTTGTCACTCGATAAACGCGAGCGCCGTATATTATCTAAAAGGGCGTATGCAAAGTTTGAAATGTGTCGAAATGGTCTCGACCTCGTAGTTTTGTTTGGTTTATTACATTTGATTACTCCTTTCCATAATACATTTTAGTTTCTTATTTTTTACTGACTCGCAACGCGAGTAGCGAGTCATTGCGAGTATTTAGTTTCATTGGAGATGCGAGTACAGTACAGTATGCACGAGTAACAAGTTGGAACGAGTACTCGCGAGTGGAGGTTACCTTACTCGCGAACGGTACTGTATATGCATCACAAATTTCAAGCAAAACAAAGTAATGTACTTTTTTGAGAATAGTAGTTATCTGAACATGGGAATAAGGAGAAGTTGAAGCACATTCCATTGTCTTACAAACCTCAGCAAATCAACAATACTTCTTCACCATCATGACATCACAATTTGCAACTAAATTTCAACCATTTTCAACCAGAGTAAAATGTGAACTATATACAGTACCGTAACCTGAATCAATGTGATCATTACAGTGTACCCAGTCATTTAAGTACAATGTATCCATGGTAATAATAATTATACTCTATTATAATTGGTAACAAGGGTGTCAAAAATAAACTGTATGATTAGTAATTATGTTTAGTAACGTGTGTAGTTGAATTAGTCTAGAGAGCATGGCTAGATAGTCAGAGGCTCGTAAGCCTTTTACTTGGAATACTGAGTAGCACTTACCTCTTCATCACCCGCTATAACCATAGTCTCATCAGGAATCCTAGTATTTTCAATAGTCCGTGGCACTTGTTTTGGAGGAGCCTAGAAAATATTTAAAAAACAGAATAATAATATTTTAAGGTTTATAATTTCGAGCATTTTCAGGTTACAACAGCCAAATTACCTGTATTATATACTCTACCAGAAAATAATCCTTGAGTTTTCATAATGTTATTAAAGCTTTATGTTTTGTTAGACTGTATATAGGTATTTGCAGCCTGTGCAGTGCTATTTTAAAGTAGGTAAGATGACCTCACCAAAACCTCAATGAGATATCCTTACATACATGTATATCTATAAGTAAAGTTGCAATCATGCAAAATGGTGATTGAATGCTTGAAAGTAAAAGTTAAGATCACTAAAAGTGATGTCTTCTAAACTGCATCAACATGACATTCACATTATCTTTACATTTACATGGATCAGACATTTAAGTTTTCCGATTCAATTAATCACTATCTGGTTTTACACCAGTTTGATTAATGGCTAACTTTTAAGTTAAAATAGCCAAACCACTAAGCCAAACGTTAAGGTACACCAACCTTTTAGAGTTTTCGATTTGTAATTTAACAATGAAGGTACAGTAAAACTCTTTTATATCATGTGGATCTGACCCAGCCTATTCAATCGAAATAAATCAAGCAATAGCAATAATCTAATTGATATTGATTAGTACAGTATTTACCAATCAATTAGTCACAAAATCCCGTCCATTTGTCAAATTTGATAACTATCGATTACTTTTGATTGTCATTTTTTAGACTTTAAAAAGTGCTAAATCTGTCTATAGAAAACCTGGCAATGCTGATCTTACCCATACAAACAATATTAACTGGTTTAATTTTAAGGTTTAATTTATTTGTACCTTTACAATACCATATTTTATTTTTCTGTTCATGTTTGAAACTTTTTTGGTTGGTGGGTATGACAAATGCAGATACAGCTATATAGGATTATTATTTGATCAAACAATGAAACAGTGATGCATCAACAGTCACAATGTTTGTACTTTTTACCGGTTTTATTATAAATCAGTTTGATACTTTGACTACCAACTCTCATCAAATCAACTTTGAATGAGTTCAAATTTGACGACAGTCAATGGACAATGAGTGTTTTGGATATAATATAAAACAAAGTGACTATATGACATGCAGTTTCCAGGGTCTCTATGCCGAATCTGGCAAGTTCAAATCCCACAACGGACATCCTTTTTGGAATTTTCTTTTAATTTTTTCTTTCATTTTTTGTCTTGATTTTTAGTGGTTAGGGTTTGGTTAGGATTTGGGTTGTGATTAGGGTTTATTTTAGAATTACTGTTACGATTACTGACTGTCGGTCAATAAACTGTGACCGGCTGCAAGTCATATAGTCACAGCAAATATAAAAAGGAAAAAGGAAAGAACATCAATGTGTTGAAAAATACTTAAGTAAGAGTACTTATGTATTCATGGGCAACGTTTTGGACGGTGTGTCCTTCTTCTTCTCACCTGAAGGACACATCATCAGAAACGTCATCCATGAATGTAAGTACTCTTAGGCCAATTAAAAAAAAATTTCTGTTTTTCATTGCCACTTGGCCTCCGGGAAATTTTTTTTTTGATAATCTGTAATTGGTCGGAAGAAGTTGGAAACCGAACATTGGCGGCCATGATGTTTTTTCGCAACATCGTGCTAGCAGAGTACAGTATGGTCTCGCATCCAAAGCAAACTGCACAAGAAAGTAGAGTGTACAAAGCTTTGATAGATCTTTTTGAACTTCCAACGCGCAATAGGTCTTGACTGTGACTATTTCTTGCACAAACGAATTGTGTGAAATGGCAAACAGCCTTTATCCCGCTTTTTAAAAGCGAAATACGCTACATACGCTACTAACAAAAAAATTAAAAACCGCCAGCCCTCCCCATTTTTTTCAAATAAGTGATGAAAAACAGAAATATTTTTTTAATTGGCCTTACTAAGTATTTTTCAACACATTGATGATTGATGTTCTCCTTCTCTCATTTCTCCTTTTCATATTATATCTGGCAGTTCTTATGAAAACTTTTGAAGACTTTCATTGACTCTCATCCTCATTTGACCATGAGCAATGAGAGTCAAGACTCAAGATACAATAAACTCTCTTGTTAGCCAACCTCGTTCCCAGGCCCATTTGCCTTGAACACGATTAGTTCACCAGACTGGAAAGTTCGTATGTTACGCCGAAGATATTCGGCGTAGAATTTCCGTCGATTACGCCAAGGTTGGCGTAAAACTAATCAAGTTTTTTAGTGAAAATGACTTGGCGTGGCGTAAATTACGTCACTTGACTTTAGAGAATCAGTGTGGCGTACCGCGTACTATATAAATGTCGCGATTTGATAAAAATACTGAGCAGTGAGGACAATGAGCCAATGAGGAAACAAATATCCTAAATCCTATATATTGAACGTTGACTATATGCAGTATGCACGCGGGCACGCTTTCCGGCTGATTTATGCGGGTCAACTCGCTCAATCTGTCAACTGACTCGTCTCAAGTCAACTTCTCACATTCATAGACTTTTACCATTCTCTGTGAGACTCTCCCTCGTTGAAGCTCAAACACGTTCGGTCTGACACTGATTCAATCGGACAATATTCAATAAGAATCAGAGATCGAAGAGTGGAAACTTGCGCGGTTTCAAAGGAGTCAAAGAAGGACGTCGAAAAGGTAGCAATCTGTTTATATGCCAGCACAGCACTGAACAAACTCATAAATAACAAATTAAATATAATTTCATGAACTAAATAGCTTTATAGCGGCACGCAATGCATCTATAATTATATGGTTTTGGGTTTTCACTCGCAGACCCCCCGCTGATTGCGCAAAATTTTTTTTTGACAATTGTACAACCCCCCTGACTGGCGTAAAAAAAATTTTTTGATATTGTTGGCGTAAATCTTCGGCAGAGGAAATACGAACTTTCCAGTCTGGTTAGTTCATCGATTGTTATTGATACAGAAAAGGTCACAAAAACTTCCTTTACCGATTATCAATATCAATCGATTAATTGACATCGATTGTTATTGACAAATATCGATTTCAATTATCGATTTCATGGATTGCATAGACGGGATATCTTACTTCATCTCCAAGCTCTTCCTCTTCTCTTTTGCGTTTTATCTTCTTCTCTCGTTTTTCGTTGTTTTTATTGTGTTTTTCCTGTTTGTACAAAATACTTCGTTTGATTTTATTTTTTACACGAGAAAGATCCACAGATCTCTTGCTTTCTTCTTCGACGTTGTTGTCCGCCATGATGAAAAACAATGCGTGATTCCTGGGACCGAAGCACCAATGCCTGCGGACAATGAGGGAGGCCGAGTCAGCGATATATCAGCGGTTTCACATAAAAATGTTCATAGCTGTTCTTCACGTTGTAAGCCACAAATTACTGGACTTGTTAAGGTATTGTAAGCAGTAAATTATTGGATTGTAACCGACCCCAAAACAACAAAGATCCTAACCGCCCGCCTATTTACTAAGATCTTTGTTGTTTTGGGGTCAGTTACAATCCAATAATTTACTGCTTACAATGCCTTAACAAGTCCAGTAATTTGTGGCTTACAACCGAACAACGTGAGGGACGGCTGGGTTATCAATGTAAGTCTAAACATCATCAACAATCCTTTATAGTTCCAGTTATCGTGCTAAATTTGTAGTTATACGGCAATTTATATTTTTTTAAATCTATCCCATCTTGGCAAGAAATATTCTCCTCCTGGAGTATCTGATTTTGTTTTCAAACTAGAACTTTTTATGCGAAACCGCTGATATATCGCTGACTCAGCTTCCCAAAGACAGAGAGCTCTATTAAATCAACCAACACAATTTTTCTTATGTATGTTTTTCTTATCTATTCTGTATTGGTAGCCGAAAGCTTATTCAATAAACTGTTTTTATGTCAGAGAGCGTTTCAATTATTTCACTATTTTCTATCTTGTTAGATTGAATTATGAAAACAGTCAAGTTGCATACGAATCACATTTTGCCAATACTTGGACTAGGAACGTGGAAGAGTAAGCCAGGTGTTGTTGGAAATGCTGTGGAAATAGCCATTAATTGTGGCTATAAACATATCGATTGTGCAGCAATTTATGGCAATGAAAAAGAAATTGGCGATTCCCTGAAAGAAAAAATTGGCACGGTATGGAATTCTCAGGGGTATTAAGGCATGGCTCTTGCCTCTTGACTTCGACACTAACATTTCCTATTTTCCAAAGATTTTATCCAAACTAAGTCAAACTAATAACCAAACAGTAACAAGGTTACGTGACTCATTGGCGGCCATATTGGATGAAAACTTAAACGTTCTTGAGGCACACGAATATATATAATTTAAACAATTAAACAGCGTAATTTGATACAAATATGTAGTTTATCAAGCTGCAAGATTGTATAGCTTTACCGTAAATGGAAACTTTTAGCGAATGATTTTTCCGCTAATTACAATTTCTCTAATATTTTTGTTTATGTCAATTGATTCCTATCATTCAACTTAACATGATAAACGTAATTAAAGTTTGCATGAAATTAAGCTGTTTAATTGTTTAAATTATATACATTCGCAAGCCTCAAAGTTTTCATCCAATATGGCTGCCAATGAGTCATGTGACCTTGTTGTCATGGAGACAAGAAATGACTTAGTTTGGACAAAATCTCTGGAAAATTTCGAAGTCAAGAGCCATGCCTAAATACCCAAGGTCCGAGTTCACACTTCGGAACAGCTAAGCATTTTTTTCTGAAAATTTTATTCGCCTGAACTCGCGCAATTTTACTATGATACGAAAGACAAGCTTCGCAATTTTTCGAAAAACAGCTTCGCATTTTCCCGTGATTTTCGAAATTGCTTCGCAATTTGCGATTTGCGAAGCGTCAATTCGGACCTTGATACCCTGAGTTGCATGTGCTTAAAGTTTACGCCGTGCCGCCATGGATCCCACAGAGGCACAGATCCGACACAGGATCCATGGCTAAATGCTCCCGGTCAAACATACAGTATACTAAATGCAATTGTGACAAAATAACCCTAAAAACTGTAAATCCTACCCTTAAATATCCCTATTTCATACCCCAAATATCCCTAAAATTGTCTGACCTGTATCCACTTCCTAAGGTTTATGACTCCCAAATTGCATATGACAAAATACACCTGTACTATATATTACTATAACCAGTAATGTTTGTGAAATTTTAGACTTGGGCTGTTTTGTCACTGAAAGTTTTCAAATGTTTTCAGAAAACAAAATTATACATATAATATTATATAAGTGCATAGTGCTACAATTTATAGAACTATACTGATGGTCCATCAATCCATGCCATTAACCTTGCGGATCTAGCTCAAAATCTGACTATCTGACTATCGCTTAACACTGGGGTCACATGATGTGACGTCATATGACTCTTACAAACGTCATAATATTATACTCTTAGTTTTGACCTGCAGTGAATAATCATCTGTAGCTTGCATGTAATTGCAGCGATCACTGACATAATTATGATACTTGTAATATTACAAAGTACAGTGGAACCCCACCATGCGACCACCCCGTTAATACCACCACCTCGTTAATACCACCACCTCGTTATTGCGACCACTTTTTTCTGGCTGGAATATAAGCTAAATAGTGTGATTCTGCCCCGTTAATACGACCACGCAGTTAATACGACCACATTTTTTTGGCCCGACTGCGGTTGTATTAACGGGGTTCCACTGTATATACAGTAGACACTCTGTTGGTGGATAACGTGTATGCTGTTTGTTTGCAATTGTTCATAACAGTTTGTTTGCAGCAGGCTATTATTTAAGATAATTGCTTATACAGGTATTAGGCATTTTAAAGATTGTTGTATTGTACTGCAATATTTTGAATTTGCATATATTTTATTTGGAATTTCTGACTATTGATCAATGACATTTGCAACAGTCTGGATCCTTGCTTGCCATAATAGAGTCATGCAGATTGTAAAGCTTTCCCTGCATGCAGTACATGTACATTTTCCCTGCAAGGATCTGTGGAGAAGGCAAGGGTGGGGGTGGTCAGTAACTGTGCATGCATGATTACCTGCGAGTAGTGCCTATGGCTACAGTATACTGTATCTGTGCATTTTGTCACATTGGCTTCACTATGCACTCAGCAAACTTTGCAATCTGGGTCCCATCAAGAAAATCCAGAGGATGTTTAACATACGTAAAGTGGTAAACCGATGTACGCGTACGACATATGTGCAAAATTAAATATGAAATATGACGTTACCCTGATCTCGTGATATTATCTATTTATTGAGCAGTTTGCATTAGAATGTCACATATTGGTGTCAAAAATGTCATTTTTTTAGGTTGTTGAAAGAAAGGATTTATTTATAACCTCAAAATTATGGAACACAAAACATGCTGCAGAAGATGTCAGACCAGCTTTTATGAAAACATTAAAAGATCTACAACTTGATTATTCGGATCTTTATCTTATTCACTGGCCTATAGGATTTAAATCAGGCAATGATCCATTTCCAAAGAATGCTGATGGAAAGTTGATGTATTCAGATGTGCAACATTTGGAAACTTGGCAGGAGATGGAGAAATTGGTAGATGAAGGCTTGATACGATCCATTGGTATGAATGATAAACTGTAAATTTTATACCGGTAAAGATTTGGTTTAGTTTTCTAAATTGGTTCTGTAACTGTCGAACTATAAACTGCCCATTAATGTCAAAGCTGGCCAGAAGGGACCAAGATTGCTAGCTAATAGGCTGTTTCAGAACTTGGCAAAATTACAGTTTATTTGTAACAATACACTAAAATATTACACTAAATTAACACACGTTTGAAAAGGAGCAATTTCTGATGAAAACAAACTCCAAAAGGATATTTATTTATTCATAAAAGAACCACGAAGGCGATGGCATGTTTTACCATACTCATTGCGTCATTGCTGCAGCAATGTCCATTCCACTCTCATGACCATTGGAGTCATGATTTGATTACCATCAGTTAAGCCGATAATCGGCTATTTTTAATTTCAATAATTAGGTGTAATTGGCCGATTATTAACGTTTAATTGCCTGTTTGCCGATTATGTATGAGTTCTTATAAAAATACTTGAAAATCTGTGTTATCTTGTTTTTGCTGCTAGCTAATGCTCAAAAATGCCATTTTTTCCGTGTCTGACCAGGAAACGAATAATTTTCAGTTAATGTTCAGGATAAAATAAGTAAATGAGTTAAGTTGAAATAAAATAAGTTAATGTTCAGGATAAAATGACGGGCGAAATTTAAATGCAATCAAAGCATTAGCAACATGTCTTTTTAGTCTATAAATAAGTGCGACAAATGTATTAAATAACATATTCTAGTGTAAATCGGGAAATTGCGGAGTTGAGCGGCTGCCAGATTGGTCATTTTTAACGTGGAAATAATCAGCTTTGGCCAATTAATCGGCGATTATGTGTCATGATCAGCCACCGATTAATCAAATCGGCTAATTGGTAATTTTTGGTGATCGGCTCATCTCTATAATGACCATGTTAATTGTAGTCTACAGTACATGTAGTTAATTGTCAGTACAAATGTGCCACTGCCTCTACATATTTCTGATACATTATTTGTAATAGAAATTGTAATTTTTAAATATTGTGAAATAATTATGCAAGAATCATCATTGCAAGTTTCTAATGCAAAATAATGTCACAATAATTATTATAAGTTACGGTATACGCTATATTGCTGTCTAGATATTGAGGAGCGGTGAGATTTATTATTTGCTCTTTTAGGTGAACGGAATTAGGAATACCCCTGCCCAACAGGCCTACAATTTAAGGTGGTTATCCGAGAAGACCCGAAATTCTTACCATAATACCATTTGTGGTATTATTGCAAAGGCAGCACTTTCTCCTCAATTATTTTGTCATGGTCGGACCCAGGATTTGAACCTGTGTCTCCAACCTCATAGACAATGTGTGGTAACCACTAGTATAGAACACAACAACTGGTACAAAATATGTGATAAGACCGACTTCGCAGAAATAATTTTGAAGAAATAACAAACATAATGTGTTAGTTTCTAAAATAATCAAATTGAATGAACTAAAACTCGTTAACTCGAGCTTCACTCTTTGCCCACCTCCTAGAGATTTCAAGCTCATGATCTAATTGTTGATTAGAAGGTTGAGTCGTCGTGTATTCAAGATACCTTTTTCAGCAGGAGCTAACAAGAAGAGTTTGCTCAACTTACAGTAGCTAATTTTTTAGGTTTGTCCAACTTCAACAGCAAGCAAGTTGCTGAAATAGTTACAAAAGGCAGAATCAAGCCATCTGTTCTTCAAATTGAGTGTCATCCGTATTTAAATCAGAAGGATCTTATTAAATTTTGCCAAGAAAATGGAATCGTTGGTATGTACTGTGTGCGTTATACAAAAGGTTTAAATTAAACAATTTGTATTATACAATTTTGTTCATATGTGCTGTATAATGTTTAAATAAAACAGATTTATTTTACTGCGCTGTGCTACATTAATAACAATGTAATAATAATCAATCTTTGTCCAGGGTGCCTACATCACTTTGAAAAACTCATTTTCGTGAGGAAAACACAAAGGAAAATCACGACCGTATCGTGTCTTTATGTGTTGATAAAGATTTGTCCTAATATACATAAACTTTTCCTTCGATTTTCTCGGCGAAATGCAGGATTATTTTGCCAGGGGGCAGTAAGACAAATCCTGCGAAGTTTGTGTTCGCGGGTTTGCCGCGTACCTCTCCAGGGGGTAGAGGTATATATATATAACTAAATACATGCAGAAGTTAAATAAATATATAAGAAATGTCGTTAGCACATGTTTTAGGTTTAAGATGATTTTATTACTGGTTTTAGTGACAGCCTACAGCCCATTAGGGTCACCAGATCGTCCATGGGCTAAAGCTGGTGAACCACTCTTACTTGAGGATGAAAGGATCATTGAAATAGCTAAGAAATACAACAAAACTGCTGCTCAAGTTTGTATCAGATTTCAAATTGAGCGTGGTCTTTCAGTTATTCCTAAAAGTACATCAGCTAACAGAATAAAGGAAAACAGTGAGGTGAGGATTGGATACTTAGTTATTTGTAGTGACGTAAAAGTGACGTAGTTGATGAGGGTTCATTAACATATACAACGCGCTGACCTATATATAACTGGACTCATGCGTGCTTTATGTTACGGAAAGTGTCCCCAACAATATGGCAGAAATATGGGTCCTGTGTTCATAGGGATGACCACTGACCGGAATTTAAAAATTGAACAGTTCTCACTGTTCACCCGATTCGGCTGCAAACTATTCACCGACACTGAGGTGAATAATAAAATCTAGCATATACCAAGACAAGTTGATGAAAATTAGGGGGAAATTTTGTCTAGTTTGAGATATATTTAGCCAGTCGTCAGCGTCGCGAAATGCAAGTCAAAGGTAAATTCTCCCAAGGTGAATTCCATATTTGGAGTTGTTTACCAGTTTTGAAAGCTAGAAGTCTTTTCAAACCGTGGAGCAAAGCATTAAGGCAAAAGACCAGTGAATTTTAGCACAAATATCAAATTTAAATACTGTAAACAGCAAAATCTGAATACGAAGAAAGGCTAATGACAGAACGATTGTTTAGTTTACCTGTATGTGATATTTAGGGACTGTAGTTATTGACCAAAGCTATTGTGGACGCCCTGCCATCGTCTTCACTTGTATATGTTATTGTGTAAATGTGTCAAATATTTGTTCTCTACTGTAGTCTAGATGTGGCAAAGCTTATAAAAATAATAAAAATTAAAAATTAGAAAAAAGGAATTCAGGAAGTGTAAAATGACAGTTTTTATTGTTAAACGATGAATCATAGTAGTTTTGAGTTCGGTCAGTGCATGCACTTTTATGTTTTTTGTTGGTTGTATTTTCTTTCATTTATAAATATTTCCTTCGTTTTTTTGTGGTATAAAGCGGTAATGTTGCCCAGGCGATTTGTTGAATATTCGGTTTATTAATCCAACAAATGTGATAGCTCTCCAGGTTCTTCGAAGTCTTTGTCTATTCCACATATAGAAATTCCAAAAAAAATTCGAGAAAACGTTTCAACAAAAGACGGTTGAAATAAAAGTATTTTCTCAATTTTCTCAATATTTCAGTCTGATGTATTCAATAATTTTTAAACCGCGATAACTTTGTTATTTAAATGCCGAAATAAAGTATTTTCTCAATATTTTTACAGCATAGCTAATGTTTTCTACATGTACCTGTATGGTTTTAACAATTGCTTGTAATTATGGATATCCACTGTTTTGGTTTAGCACATTAATAAAGCGCGCTTACATATTGCCCAACATTCCAAAGTTCAACAGAACTTTTATCTGGAAATACGTATACGCAATAACCCCTCACACGCCTGTCCCACCAGACAAACATTTTAATTTAATTATTTCAAAGAATATATTATATTTCGCAATCAGAATGGTCCCTAGTACCCCTCCGTTGAAGTCTCGCGCTCATGGCGATCACCAGGCATGTGACCAGGCAATCCGTGGCTTACTCTATTTCAACTGTTCTTTTTATAGTCATTGCATTAGGTTACGTCATAGTTTGACAATAATTGTTGCGTTATATACACTTGCGTGGCATGCATTGTTAATATATACTTTGTTTTCATGCCGGCATTTTGAAAGAAGTTTGGTTAAATAACCCATAAATCTGCCATCTTGAAAAAAACATTTTTCTGTGAGGTACCATTTGCTTAGTATGGAATGCTAAAGCGGCAAAAATTCAAGATATTTAATTTTTCTATCAAGAAATATTTTTCTTAATCAAGAAACCTTTATTTTTCGATCAAAAAGTTTTTATTTCGATCAAGAATCCTTTTTTTCCCATCAAGAATTTATTTTTCGATCAAGAATTTCTTTTTCGATCAAGAATTTTTTTTCGATCAAGAATTTTTTTCGATCAAGAATTTTATTTCGATCTAGAATTTGTTTTCGATCAAGAAGTTTTTTTCGATCAAGAAGTTTTTTTCGATCAAGAATTTTTTCGATCAAGAAGTAGGTCATTAATATTCTCTCGATTCTGAGCCCGCGTTGTTGTTACTGACCAAACTTACACATGTCAAAATGGCGGTAAACAATGATACAGCGACAGGAAAGGCTCCGACTTGCGATGGATACGTTCTAGTTTTCCGACTCCATATATTGGTAAAATTGGTCAATAAAAAGGCTTTTTATGTCGAAATGTGGAGAGAGGACTGTAACCAAACCCAAAACAACAAAGGTCCTAACCCTAACCGCTCGCCTAACGAGTTTTCTATCCCTAACACGCCTAACGAGTTTTAGTCGGAGCCATTCCTGTCTCTAGCTAGCCGCAGGAATATAACTAAAACGTATCCATCATAGTAGTGTATATATGCGGGTTTCAGCCCAAAATCTCATAAATCTCCAAAAATCTCGTAAAAAAAAAAGCAAAATTTCAGCCCAAATCTCACTTTTTAATTTATTCATAAAAACCACATTCCATTCTAGGGCGTGGCACATTTCAAAAATGGGTCCCGAACTTATGCTAATTAGCTATGACGTCATCACATAACGCCCCGCCCTCAATCAAAACTTGTCTCACATTCCGTTTCAAATGAGTCCCGAACTTATGCTAATTAGCAATGACGTCATCGACCACTTTCTTTTGATTAACACCTGTCAATCAAAACTTTGGTCAGCGGTTGTTGACTCACTCGTCCATGAATATCACTTCCGTCATGATCTTGTAATGACCTAGTGCCAGCGTGTTCACCCCATCTGGTAGAATGTGTCTCTTGTCGTCTTTACTACTCAACGCGGTCTTGTTCACAGCCTCTGTGTAGATCTCGTGTTTCCTTGACCTAAACGTGTTCATTGACCTTGTCTGATTCACTCCAGAGAGCAGACAAGTCTTGTAGTCCTCAAACACGATCGAGGATTTGACGACGTTCTTCTTCACACCCTTACATTTCTTCTCATCGCCGCGTAGTGTTTTGAGAGCGTATAACTTGGAGCGGAGTCCAACGAACTCGAGGACTTGTTCTCCGCTCTGTTCGTCTTTCATCATTCCAATCACCTTCTTGTTTTTCCCTATTGGAATACAGCTCGGGTGGTTCTTCGCGAAACTAGACGTGTCGAACATCTTCTCGACATCTCCACTGATGTCCTTGTAGAAGTCGTCTGTGAAGATCTCGTACATGAGACTGTCGGTGTCTGTGAAAAGTAGCTTAGCCTTGTCTCCGTACTTTGGCTTGATATAGTCGTAGTGGAAGTCGTACATTATCGTCTTGCTGAGATCCAAGATGCTCATTCCCAGGTACACCGGCTTGTTAAACTTCACTTTCGTCCTCTTCATTTGGACGGCGATCAGGTTCTCGTCGAAGATTGTCCTATGGTGAAAGTTTGGCTTTGCGACTAGCGTTCTCATTCTCTTTTCCGAAGTGACTAGCCGGATGTCGACCCTGTTTCGAATGTTCTCCATCGTTTTACCAAACACAGAGTTGTTCATGAGCTTGAAAAACTCGCTCTCAAAGTTGTTCTTTGACGCTGTCCTTAGGTTTGTGTTGAGGTCGATATACGGCTTCATCCACGCGCTCTCCTTGAAGATGATCCCCCGATGGATCTTGGTTAGTTTCAAACCAAATCGTACATACATCTCGAGATTCTTCTTGTGAAGCACGTACTTGGTCTTGTCGAAGAGGTTTGGAATAAGCTTTTCCACCTTGTTCACGACGGCTCTCTCTGGAGCTAACGGGTAGTCGTTATGAAGGTCGTGAAGCTCCTCAGGGTACTCCAGATCCACTTCCAAGATACAAGGTACGTTTCTCCAGTTCTTGAGCTGACCCTCTGTCATCCACTTAAAACCGTGTGTGGGTAGTGGTTCACACATTGCACCACCATAGAGATTGTTTTTGTCCAAGTATGGCAAAAAGACGCTTGGTTTTGTAGGGTCGTATAGTGAGTCACCAGTGCGCTCTATCGTCTCGTTGCTGTTGATGTGGTCCATAAACTTGTTGTTTGCTTCAGCGTGTCTTTTTGTGATAGTTGAGACTCCACCGCGAATTCCAGCCTCGACCATCAACAACATGTCAATGTCGGTCAGTAACTCCAACTCCACTCCCGTGATCTTTAGCAATGCGTCCCAAGCTAACCCTGGTGAGGTGTAGTAGAACGCTGGGTCCAAGTTGTAGTTCGTTTTACAGACTTTTCTGAAATTCTGAAAGACGTCCTCCAACAACATGACATCGGTTTTCAAATACAAATCGTGGTACTCGCGCATCGTGGTCATACCAAAGTGTTTCCACACGTTCCTAGCATGATCGTATTCGTCGTCACTAATGTCGCTGTCTGTGAGTCTCGAGTAAAACTCACCTTTAGGTGGCAACACCGTCTCGTCGAGTGACGCTAGTCCAGTCACGTGGTCGTAGGGGAGTACGCCTTTTTTGGACACGAGACCAAAATCTTCTCCAAAAACTCTCCTTGTCGACACCAAGTCCTTTTTGTCCAAGTTTGTAACCAAGTCGTTCAAACTACTTGACATGAACTTAAGAGAGTCGATGAACCTTATTTCTCTCTTGACTTCGATTGTTTCTCCGGCTTTGCCCGTGACTTTGTCTACAACCACCACCTTGCTGAACGAGATGTATTTCTCCTCGTTGCTTGGGATACAATTGATGACTCCCTCCGTAACACCCAAGTTTTTGACAAACAAGTGTGCGTCGTAGCCCGACAAGTTGTGGAACACCACAGGAATGAACTTTGGTAGTCTATATTTCAAGTTGCAGGTGTTGTGTGCTGCGCCTCTATATCGTCCAGTCAGATGACAGTGGTCTCTGACTTTCTTGTTGTTTGTAACAAACTCGTCACCTCCACACAACCAACAAGTCTTGGCGTTGTGGAATGCCTTCTCCTCCTTCTCCCCAAAGACAATGGGGACCGCCACCTTGAACTTGTCGTAAATGTTTTGCACAGTCTCCTCCAACTTTTTTACGAAAATCTCACCCATGTTTTCGTCTTCGCTTCTCCTCGTGTAGAGATATGGCTCTTCCCAGTGGAGGTTGTCGTCAAAGCACTTCAGGTGGAAACAAAATCCGGATGGTGAGTGATGTTGGTACTGAGTTGTCGAGCTTTTCTTGGGGTTGTTGGTTGGTCCCTCCACCGGTTCGATGAACGACTCAAAGTCCGCGTAGATGACAAAGGGCACATCCTGCGTCTTGTAGTAGTTTTTGAACCCTATTGTGTCACCTGGTTTTGGCATTTCGGTCCTAATGCTGTCGATGTTTGAGCAGTGTTCCTCGTGTTTGTCTAGGACGATTTGACTGCCAAAACTGTTGAGACACCGACAACAGTGGAATATCTTACCCTTGTGTTTATTCTTTGAGCTAGACAGCAACCTACTCATATTCTTAATCCAAGCGTAGTGAGAGTTGAATTTATCACCCTCACCCTGCTCCGTGATGTACAACATGTTGATGGCGTCCTTTGAGTTTCCTCGAACGAGAAGTGGGTACACACCCACTCCATGCTCGTACGCAAACACGTTTACACTTATCTCGTTGTTTTCAGAGAACTTTCTAATGTCACTCAACGGTGTCGGGAATGAGATCCCAGTCCAGTCAAACTTGTTCGAGGACTCTCTCGTAGCCTCATCGAGTCTCTCTGCGTGTTTTCTCTTGACCATCCTCGCCACGGTCACAGTCCACTTGAAACACTCGTGGTCGTTCTTGTTTTGGACGTTGACTATGGCGTTCTTCTTAACCAACGCGTCTGGTGTGGGAATGTATGACGAACCACTCAATGGTTTGAACGTGTCAACGAACACATTCAACTTCTCAACGCGTAGCACTCGCCAGGAACTTCCTCTCTTCAAGTACGTCGCAAGACTCTCCAAAATCTTTCCTACCATTGTGTGGTAGATCTCGTCCAAGTCGGTTCCAGGTAGAACAATAGTTGTGAGTGAGTGGAAATGCGCAGACACCTCGGAGTCTCCAGCGTCTGTCCTTCTCACCATGACGCACTCTAGGTCGAATTTTGTCTTTACGCCTCTCCTCTTCTCCACTTCGTGACTCCAAAGACCTTGCGCTAACACTTTTGTGTTCGCCAAGAATGTCTTTGGGTCTACTTTCGCCGAGGCTTTTATCGTGTGGGTCTCCGAAAACCCTTTGAGAGATGTCTCCGATCTCTTCATCACCAAGTCCTTCTCCTTGTACAAGCTAGAGATCTCTTGCTTGAAGAATCTGAAAGCCGTCGATACTCGTTTCTTGATAGGCTTTGGGGTTTGACTCACAAGCCAATCGTACCATGAGTCCATTTTTTCTCTTAGAGTGGACCTCTTTAGAAGTTTTGGACCCTTTTTCTTTGCCATTGTGGGTACCATCGTGGGTCCAAGCCCTGACGGAATAGGTTCGTCTAGAATTTGCGACATCTTTCTGGGTGTAGGTTATGTCTTTAAGCCTCATATGATTTTCGAGTGGAAAATCAAATGCACAGTGATCTCACTCTTTACGAAACGTGAAGGAGATGTCGCCAACGACTAGACTTTTTCCTGTTTTTATCCGATGGGTGATAGACCCTGGAAAGAGACTCAAGCTCTTCGCTAATGCGGTGATACTCCCAAACTTTGTTTCCTCTCCAGTGGTCACGTTTGTCTTGACCACGACCTGGGCGAGTTTCCTTCTCCTACAATGGTCGTATCTCTTTGGGATGTCGATAGGTTTCATCCCCAACGCTGCTAGAATCTCACAATGTTTTGCCTTTTGCTTTAGCTTAACACCTCGCTCTCTCACGATGACTTTTAGTTCCCTGGTAGTTAGATAGTTGGTACTTGCTTTTGTGAGTGACATGTTTTTGTTGATGCGTTTGTTATCTTTAGACCATTATTGACACTACCTTATACCCAACCCATCCAACACCAACGTACATTGCTCCTTCCGTCACCGACAAGTACCCTTGCATCTCCGGTGATGGTGTGTAGTAGTCTCGCAACTCTGGTTCCTTGTGGAACTTTGCGGTATTGCGAAGCTCCACGGAAAGTGCATCGAGAGCCGCGTTCGTGTCGTTGATGCTGTGGTTTGCGTCTGACAAGGCGAGACGTAGTCGCGAGACTTTGTCTCTGCGAGCCACCTCTTCCTCGTTCCACAACTCCCTATCTCGCGTGAGTTTCTCCATTGCGAGATTATGGCGACTGATCTCTTCACCATACTTGTTTCCCTCAAGGTGCTTGAAAAGGAATCCTGCACCAGCGAATGCGAGTGCATTGAATAGTCCCCCTGCCATCATGGATGTCATCTTTATCTTACTGAGCAAATCTTGAGCAAATCGACTTTGCTCACGAGTGGGTTTGAGCAACTTTTGAGCAAATCGGCTTTGCTGCGTAGCAACTTTTGAGCAAATCGTGAGCAAATCGACTTTGCTCACGAGTAGGTTTGAGCAACTTTTGAGCAAATCTCAAGCAAACCCAAGCAAACCTGAGCAAATCTTTGTAGTAAGATAAAGATATGAGTGAAGCAACAGAGACAATCACGTCCCAAAAACCCAAGAACCCAAAGAAGGTTGAGGGAGGAAAGAGACTCGCTGCGATCAGCAAAGCTGCGAAGGCAAAGAAGGCTCAAGAAAGACTCGAACAAAGCGAGGGACACCGATCACAAGAGAGCAACCAACTCGTTGGTCAGCTTGGGTATGTCGTCGGAGCGATTGGTGTCGCTGGAGGGTTGTACTTTTACTTCAAACGTGACGACGAGCCTCCACCTCGCCACGTCGTCTTCGACTCCTTGGAGGCAAACGCTCCGACGGTGACTCCGCCGTGTTCTAGAGCATCTTCCAATGCAGACCAAGTCAAAGATTGTTCGGACCTTGAGTCTTTTGATTAGAAAACTTTTCTCTCATGTAATAAAAGGATGTCAGATCAAAAGGAAATAGTGAACAAGGTGTACAACACTATGTTCTACATGTCCATAGGGATTGGAGTTGGTATGGCGACGATAGTTTTTGTTAGTGATCTCGTGGAGCACTACTTCACGATCGAAGAATCAACTCCGGAGGAGGAGGAGTGGGAGTTGGCTCTCGACCTAATTGACTCCATGTATAAAAGACGACTGAGGGGTGTGTTTGATTAAAAACTTTTTTTCTATAATAAAAGGATGTCAGATCGAAAGGAAATAATGAACGAGGTGTACGACGCTCTGCTCTACACCGCCGCAGGAGTTGGAATTAGTATGGTGTCGAAGAAAGTTCTTGGAGAATCTTTCGGCACACCAACTACTCTCGTGGGAACGTTGAAACTCGCAGTCGCAATCAGCGCTGGAACGATCGCTGTGAAATACGCGCAACAAAAGAAACTTATCCCGGACGACCCTTTCAAATAAGTCGTTCGACGTGTCTCGTTTTATAGTCAATCGACTATAAAATCACCTTGTATCCTCAATAGACTGTGTCGTACGCTTCACCTGGTTTGGCTCGCGCGATTCTCTTTGCCCACCACTCTTTCTCTTCACTTTTCGTTCGCTTTGGCGTCTCATCCTCTGACTCTGATAGAATTTCTTCCTCCCACTCCTCCATTACAGCTGTGGCTGTCTCACATTTTGACTCAACCACCTTGGGCTTTGCCTCTCGACGGGGTAATAGACGTTTCATCCTCATCCCACTTGGCTCCACGACTGCCTCGTACAACTTGACCTGCAAGGAGATGCGAGCGCCAACAAAGATGGACTCGATCTTCACTGCACCGTTTGCCCAGCAGTGTTTTCCCATGAGTGACTGAACCTCCACCGGTTTGTTGTCAGGGTCGAAGAACTGTGTTAGGAACTTGTCTTGCTTTTTATTGTATATCAGTTTCGCGTATAGCGTTGGACCACGATCGGTAACCCTTCGAAGAGTAGTCTTGCCAGTCTTCTTGTCCTCGATCCTCTCCGTTTTCCAATAGAGAGGGTTTAGTCCACCCTTGGACTTGGTAAGATCGCTATGTTCCAATTCGAATCGGTCGATCTCCTCACGGTTTTCGACCAAGTGGTCGATACAATTGTCGACAATGGTATCAAAGGTATTCACCCAATCTTCCTCTTCTTTTGTAGGACCATCTCGGTTCCACAAACACAGGGGAAACGTGTAGCCAGTGACATTGCCAGTCTCTTGACTCGTGTTCTCCGAGACTCCAAACGAATATAGGCGCTCGGTGGGAATGATGAGTTCACCTTCCGTCCCGTCCTCGTTGCGAGTGGAAATGTTGATTCTCTTGAACTTGAGTTTGCTGTCTGGGATCTCCCCCGAAACAGGATCAGAAAAGATCATGTGTTCTTTTGGGTTATAACCCTTTGCGGGTGTTAGCTGCGTGTTCTCGGTCATTTTGTTCCTCCTCATCGCGACTCCTTAAGCCATTTTCAATTTCGACTTTGAGCCGCTCGGCTTTTCTCCGCAAACCCTTCAAGTACCTCTTCCAACCATCGGCCATCGCCTTTTTGACCCGAGGACGTGTGTCTATCATCTCCTTTTCTTCTAGACTCTTTTTTAAGAAATGTCGTACTCCAGCATCATGCTCTTGTTGATCCTTGAGATGTCGTCCGCCTCCAAGAATCCTTTCACGACTTTCAAACCGTAGATCTCACCTGTTACACTTCTCGCTGTTTCCCTACTCGCGAAACGTTCGTTGAAGAATATAGACCCAAAAGGAGCGCCAGTACTCTTAGTGTTCGCATTAAAGGCTGAGCGAAACAATACCGTGTCGTTGCATCTCACATGACTACCTTCCATCAACCAATGACAAGATATGAGATGTTTGTCAGTCCCTACAAGACCAGGTGGTAGTGTACAATTGTATTCCTTTGCAGGCCATCCCCCACCGTACGATAGTCGATTAGTAAACCCTATTTTGAAACCTATAAATTTGTCAAAACTCCCATTGTCATTACCAATAACATACCCGTATCTACCGGACGACGGGGTAGCTAGTAACTTGAAAACCAGAAATATGGAAACATTGGTATGCATAAGCGCTGGACAGTCAAAGATCATTCTGTTTTTAGAATCAAGATTTCTCACAGAGTCACCGTCGACATCCACGGTGGGACTCTTGAGGAACGTGTTCTGGTGGAAGCGGGAAGTCCCATCTTCTATTTGCTCCACTTTGTTGCTTCCTCCTGAAGCGTTATGATAGGTAACCTTTGCGTTTTTAACGTTCACATTAAAAACGGTCTCGAAAGGTGGTCGTTCATCTTTCTCTCTCTTTGGTTCGTCGTGTCCAAGATACAAGCTCATTTATTACAAGATAAATTTACTTACTATCACTCCTACCAACACCTCCAACGAAATGGGGAGCAACGAAGTCGATGGAGTCGTTGGTGTGTTCGGAGGAGTGGGAGGTGTTGTTGTCTCTTTCACGTTACCTTTTGCTTCGTGCTTTGTCACGTCTCCCTTTGCTTTGTCCTTCCGGTGTGAGGCGCCGGCGTCAGGTAATACCTCTAAATGTTCTCCACCACTAGAGTGAGTTTTCACCACACCCTTAGGTTTTGGCTTGGAAAAGTTTAGCCCGTCGTTATACCCGAACTCCATGTTCGTCTCTGTCGACTCTCTGAGTAAATTGTTGTACCCTGGAATAGGTGTTTTCAACAAGACCATGCTCCGCGGTATCAACCACGTGTTTGGGGTGACTGCCATGTCCAACTTGACATTCGTGTCCTTGATGGCTTTGTTCATTAGGTTAATCCACACACTAGGTGAATATTGTACCACTGCATCTTCTACGATGTTCCTAAAAACTTGCTGGACTTCGCGAGCACTTGCACGACCACCGACGATCGACTGCTTTGCCTTTGCTTGCGCGCCCAACAGAGCATACACGTAGACTTCTATCGACTGGTTGAGAAGTTCCTGACCCAACTCTGTGATCCCGTTACTCACTCGAGAACAATAGCGTTTGTAGTCTCCTTGGATATCTTTGATGTCGTTAACCCAAGGTCCGCTCAGAGCAAGATTGTTTCTTAACACTCTCCAATCTGGTACGTACAGTCTGAGAATGTCAGCAATGTCAGGTCCACTCTTGTCAAGACGGAACATTACCCTTCGCATGGTGAAGTACACGTGGAACCTCATAAGACTCGTGATTTGCTTTGGGACGTCAGGGTTTGGTGTTAGGTTTTGGAGCGAGACACCCGACCGGTACGTGGCTATGTACATCGCGGCGATAGCTTGGTAGTAACTTTTCTTAAGAGTCCACACCGTGTTTATATTGTCCCCGTCCGGACCATCTTGAAAACGCTTCTTCGTGTCTATCACTATCTTGGGAAGACTCGACGAAAAGTGGTTCTTGTCGTCGACGTAGACGAGAAAGTTGTTGACTGGGTAGTTGAGAACGTATGGCGGGTACGTGACGTCGGAAGTCCCGGCTCGCTCCGTGTGGATAAGTTTCTGTACCGTCCCACCACTGTTCCATATTCTCGGGAAGGGTGTGTTGTTGTGGAGCCATTTCCACATACTTTGGTCATTCTTGAACGTGGTGCTGGTGATGTCGGTCGAGATTATATCGCTATTTCTAAAGTATATATCTACTCTCGTTACATCACCTTCTTGCGTTTGAACTGGGTCAAACTCGAATTTGTCCATCGTCACGTATGGGTACCTCTTCATAAGGTCTGACTTTGCCTTCTGGACAGCGATCTTTGAGTTCTTGATCGCCTTGTCGTAGTTCTTACCGTAGTACGCGCGTATCGCGGACTCTATTGGGGTTGTCATTTTATTTGTATCTCTAAATAAAATGGTAAAGCTATCAGTGTTCCTCGAGAACGGAAAGAAAACAGTCGCGTTGAACAGGAGTCTGATACTCCCAAGGGGTTCGTCCCTAGTCGTGAAATCGGCTAGCGTGTTTTGGGGCTTTAGGAACGTGGTCAAGGACTACAACGACCACATTCTCTTCAACGGGGTGAAGCACACGATACCCGAGGGCTACTGGACTTTTGAGGACCTTGCGACGCGCTTTGCGGACGATGAAGACGTGAAAATAACTCTCACACACAACGTGCACGACCATACGTGCACATTGAAGACCCTCCGTCCAGCGAAGCTTTATAAGTTTGGTGAGCTGCTGGGTTTCCCGACAAACACGACAATGGGCGCAACAAAGGTGGTTAGTCCAAACAGGATAGATATCAACCGTGGACTAAGGTTCGTGGAGATCCACTGCGACACCCTCGTGGATGAGACAATCGACACGTCGGGAAAACGGAGTAGCGTGATCGCTGTTCTACCCATCACATCGGAGACGACACTCAGTGGAAGTGTGACAAATTTCCAAACGGTCGAGTCAAGTGTTCCCATTCGAAGTGGTACGTACAACACCCTATCTTTTTACACCAAGACGAACGCTCGCGACACAGACAAGGTGGGGGACATTCTGCTGGATATAAACATTCTCCCTAATAAAAAGGATGGACAACGATGTTGTAACTGAGCAAAGTCTAAGGGACTTGTACTACGATCCCGTGACTGGTTACCAGAGCAGGGAGAGACTATATCAAAAAGCGCTGGAGGAAGGACTAAAGTTAAGCAGAAATTCGATTAAGGAGTGGTTGGAAACACAAGATACCTACACACGGTACAAGCCAGTCGTGAGGCGACACAAGTCTCGAAAGACATGGGTGTCGAGTCTCGGTGAGCAAATCCAACTCGACCTTGTCGATATGGGAAAACTCAAGGGTACGAACAACGGTTACTATTGGATTCTCACCTGCGTGGAGATTCTCAGTCGCTACGCTTTCGCCATCCCCGTGTACCGCAAAGACACGAAAAACATGACCAAAGCCGTGGACAAGTTGCTTCGCCAGTTCCACACGAGATTTGGGATCTACCCTAAACTCGCTCAGTTCGACGACGGACTCGAGTTCTACAATGTTGGCGTGAAGAGACTGTTGGAGAAGCACGGGGTCACGTATTTCTCCACAAAGTCAGACAAAAAGGCAGCTGTGGTGGAAAGGTTCAACAGGACTTTGAAGACGAGCATGTGGAAATATTTCTACAGCAAGGGGACATACAAGTGGGTAGACGTTCTGGACGATCTCGTCGCGAACTACAACGACACAAAGCACAGTAGCACTCTCGCAAAGCCAGCGAATGTGACCAAGGACAACGAGAGTCAGGTGTGGACGACACTCTTTGGTCACGACTTTGGTGAGTTTCCACTCCCAAAGTTCAGACTCGGGCAAAAGGTGAGAATAAGCAAGTACAAGAGTATTTTCACCAAAGGGTACGAAGCGAATTTCACAGAGGAGATCTTTTTCGTGAGCAAGGTGGTTCGTGGAGATCCAAATGTCTACGTACTCAGCGACGAGAGCGGGGAAGACGTTATCGGGAAGTTCTACGAGGAGGAGATGTCCTCCGTCGAGAAGACAGAGGACGCGACGTATCGTGTGGAGAAAGTTTTGAAGAGAAAGAAGAAAATGGTCCTGGTCAAGTGGGCTGGCTACGACGCAAAGCACAACTCTTGGATTCCCGAGAGCAACATGGAAAAATTGTAGCTAAAGATAAAATGGCTGAAGGTGGCGAAGACACGTTCGAGATGGAGGAGAGATTCCCAGATCGCGACGACCTTGACATTGAGGAACTCAACGAAAAGCTTCTCGAACTCAAACAGAGAAGAATGTATGGTGATAGCGACCCGCGAGTTGTCAAAGAAATTACACGTATAGAGTGGGTTATCAAAACCAGAGAAAGAGTGGCGGAAACGAGTTTTGGTGGGATTGACCCAGCGCAAGACGTGTTCGTCCAGATAGACAAGTATGTCCAAGACTCCCGTGGTGGGCAAAGAGTTAGCCCCTATTCGGAGACCATGATTGAAATTAGGAGTAGGACCACTGCTAAAGACGGAAAGATCTTTTTTAGAGAGAGACTGAGAAATGGTAAGTATTCCACACCTAAAGTAGTTCTTGGTGGTAGTATCGACGGGACATACGTCAAAAACACGGCAATAAAGAACGCGAGAGCCGTGTCACAATTCGAGAAACTCGTTAGCTCTGCGGTGGGTGAAAAGGTCACGAGCGACAAGCTACCGATGATTCCTATCGTTGGTCAGGTGACAATACCAGAGGACGTTCTCGGCAGACTAAGTGCGGAGGATAGGCGTGTAGTCAATGGTGCTCTTAACCCATCCAACACGATACTACCTGAAAGTAGGATAGGTAACAAAGGTGCCATTCAACTCACGATTGACGACTTTCGTGAGCGGAGTGACGCAAATCTTAGGCTAGCTAGAGACACCGAGTCGGACGGTGACGCTAACGAGTACCTTCAAAAGTCTCACGACGAAGACTCGGTGGTGCACGGTCTCGAACGACAACTAGTTCTAGAGGAAACACATGCCGAACAGGAGAGAGATGTGACACGTCTTGAGAAGTTCAAAGAGTGGATCAAGAAGAACGTGGTGAGCCTATCCGCAATAGGAATCACAGTGGCTGGACTAATCACTACTATTATTGTTGGAGCAAGAACTGCTATCACGAAAGGAGCTGGCGCGGTATCGTCGTTTGCAAAGGCGGTCAAAAACGCAATTGAAAAATTGGGACCATGGGCAGTGGGGCTCGCCAACTTTGTGTACACCGTGTTGAAAGCGGGAGCGAGTGGAATTGCATGGCTTGCGAGGAACCTGCTCGTCGTTGTTATCGCTCTGGTCTGGCTGGCCATGGAGTGGTATCGGAGAGACAAAAGAAAGTGACTTTTAGTCTAAAGACTAGGGAGAAGACATAAAAATGACTGCGAACGGAAAGATTTACACGATCTACAATTTGGTCGACTCTGAGATCTATGTCGGGTCTACATTCAAAACCGTAGAACAACGTCTCGCACAACACAAGAGGTTATCTAGAATGGCGTCTCGACGAAACACAAAATTGTACAAAAAGGCCATCGACGTTGGTTGGTATAATATGAGAATCTCCGAAATGGAAAAGCTACCTTGCTCTAACCTTGAGCTCAGAGTTCTGGAGGGAAATTACATACTAAGAATGAAGCCTGAGCTAAACACAAACGAGACCGGACTGTACTTTGACAAGTTTGGGAAGTACGACAAGAAAAAATATTGGAGAGACTTCGCGGAGAGAAACAGTGAGACAATTTCAGAGAGGACGAGAGCTAGAGTCGTCTGCGTGTGTGGTAGAGAAGTTAGTGCCAACAACCTAGCAAGACATAGGAAGTCTAAATCTCACATAGAGGCCATTGGCAAGAGTTAGACCCACAACCTTTCGTAACCAAAGTGGTTACGAAATCTTTGGCACACTAATAAATGAACAGACTGACGAAGAAAGCCGGCGAGCTCAAAGTTGCGCTCGAGAAGTTTAGGGAGAACCTTTATCTCTTCATTGTGGGAGTGCTTTTTCTCTTGAAAAACTTTTCTCGTAATAATAAATGAACAAGAATCTGTCCCATCACGCAAAAAAGACAAAATTGTCTGACATCGTGGGATCACGTACGCGACATGTCGTGACGATGAATCCCAACAAGGCCAACCCAGGGGAGTCTCTTTACATCAATATCCCCAAGCTGAAACCAGACTCGTGTCTGGTACCAGGGAGCTTGAACATCTTGTTCGACTTTAAGAACGCCAACGCCAAGAGTTGGTTTAAGAATGGCCTGTCAAAGCTTTTGCAAGACCGACTAACGATTAACATGGCTGGAGAAGTCGTCTACGACAACGTGGGCGAGTCCACCATTGAAGTCTACAAAGATCTTTGGAAACCCAAGATTGTGCGCGACGAAATGGTCGAGGTAGGAATCGCAGGAGAGAATCTCCGAAAGCTAATCTCCAAGGACGATAGTGGAGCCTCGAGTGGAGACGCCTTGAAAGTAGCCGACGCACTCGTCTATAGTGTGTTTGGAACAAAACAGAAGATCTCCCTCGACAAGATTTTGGGAGACTCTGGGTTATACGCTCCATACGCAATGAGCAACAACCCACAGTTTGTCATTACTTTACCCCAAGCTTCTGACATTATGGTCGCCCAATCTGGAAGCGCCGTTGGTGGGTACTCTCTTGAGAATTTGGAACTAGAGTACGAGACCATCGACAACATGGATCTGGCTAGTGAGATCACCAACCACTACATGGCTGGAAGGTCGCTCCCGTACGAACACGTCACACTCTTGAAAAAGAGTCCTTGGGGAAAAGGGGAAACACTGGTCAACGAGAACATTAACCTCCCCCGAAAACATATGAAGGCTGTGGTGATGGTGTTCACCAAGGCTGTGACCACCAACTCGGAGGAGTTTGTTTACCCCAATATCGACAACGTGAAAGTTACCATCGAAGGTGTACCCAACGAAGTCTACAGCCAGGGGATCCCAAAGTCGCGGTACTACTCCGAAGCCGAACGCCTCTTTGGACAAGTCGACCAAAGCGTGACACATCGAAAATTCTACAAAGACAAGTTCGCGTTGGTGGTGGACTTGCGTAGCACGAGTGACCAAACGGTTCATGGGTCGGGGAAAAGGATTATGAACACGCAGTCTGGGATTCTGTTGGAGATTACGAAACGCGCCACAGCCACCGACTTGATCTGTAACATCTTTGTGCTGTCGGACGCGCTTTTGAACATTACGTCAGGGAACCTCAAAAGTATCCAATACTAAAGATGGACACTCCATTCAACATGATGATCGTAGGTCCAACCTATTGCGGAAAGACCCACTACCTTCTCGAGATGTTGGAGAAGAGACTCAAAGGAATGTTTGACTACATTGTCCTCCTTTGTCCCACCGTCCTCTGGAACACGACCTACCACAATTGGAAATACTACCACGACAAGGACTTTCTCGCTATCCCCGTGGAGCAGGAGAACGTGAACGATATGCTGAAATACGTGGTCGACACGTTCACCGACACAAACACGCTGATCATTCTCGACGATTGCGCGAGCGGGCAAGACGTGAAGAACAGGACGAGCGAGTTGGTGAAACTGGGTTACTCTGGTCGTCACTATGGGCTATCCACCATTGTGTTAACCCAGCAGATGACCAGTATCGCAAAACCCTACCGAGAGAATATCTCGAGAATCACGAGCTTCCACAACACGAACCGAAAAGACATGCTGGAGCTGATCAACGACTACCTGAACGGTGTCTCCAAGGAGGATGTAGCGTGGATCACGAAAGAGTTGAGGGAAAAGAAACACGCGTGTCTAGAGATTAACCTCAGACATCCCTACGGACACAAAGTTATTTCTCCACCACAATAAAGAATGAACCCTGAGGACTTGGTGAACAACGATGCGGAGGAGAAGACGAACCCTGCGGACGGTGTGGAAGACGTCGCGAAAGACGTGGATAAGAAGAGAGAAGAGCTCCTTCTTTTGGCAAGCGATGGCGAGATTAAAAAGAGTGAGGCATATGTTAGGAAAGCAAACGCAAAAACCATTCTAAAGTTATACGCGGAGTACGAAGCCAATGCATTAGAGAAGAGTACTGAGCTCTTGTGTGACTTGTTTTTATCGAAGTTTTCCGCAATGATGGGAGGACTCGACGCGGTGGAGAAGCCAGAGGAGATGGAGAAAGAGCTGAAACGCGACCCTTATCTCAACAAGGATCTGAGAAAACTCATGTCTTACATTACACCCATGATCCCATTCCTTGGACTTTTGTCTGGTGGACTCACAGTGGGAACACATGTGTACAGCCACAAAAAGAAGGAGGACGAACCGATTTAAAAGGGACGTGTCTCGTAGTAAACATGAACGAATTGGGACTAGAGAAAAAGTTCAGAGATTCGGGAACTTTTTCTCTCTTTGACCAAGCTCTGCTTGAGTACAACGCGAGAACCTCAGACCAGGGAGAAAGTAACGGTTGTCTCCACGAGTCTCGAGAAGAGTACCACAATTTTACAATGGTTTGTGTTGAGTGTGGACTCGTTCTACCACGTACGAGGGGAGACCCTGTGCACGTCCCTTTGAACCACGAGACGTACGGTATGAACAATATCAGGAGTTACAGGAGAGACTCTCGCTGGGCAAACTCAGGCAATCGTCTCGCGAGTTTCGACAATCTATTAGCGAAAGTGAGGAAGAAAATAGACATAAGCAGGTACACTCTCTTCAACGTGACGAGTGACTTTTGCGCTTTGGAAAGAGAGTTCAGCGACGGGAACGACGCGAACAAGAGATTTTTCAACGTCAACTTTGTCTTACAAAGACTCTTGGAACGCTATGGTGTGCACGTGGGGAGAGAACAGGGCGTAAACATCCCAAAGAAGAACGATCGACTCGACGAGTTTGATAGGTGTTTTAATAAATGGCTGACCTATCATGGAACAAGTACCACGACAACCTATTGAAAAAGTGGGCGGAGATGTCGAAGACCTATTCGATCATGCACTCCCTTTGCGCCCAGTACTACTCGAAATGGCACGACAGACTGGGTATCCCAGTGGTCGTCCTTGGGGGTGTGACTGCCTCGTCGATCTTCTCTTCAGCTTCTCCGCAGGAAGACTACCATAGGATATGGACTTATGTCAACGGTGTTTTGGCGTTGGTCGTAGCGGCGTTGGCTGGCGTCAACAACTTTTTGGGTACGGTTGAAAAGACGACGAAGCACCAAAACGCATCGTTCAAATACACCAAAATTGCATTGGATATCGACACGCTTCTCTCCTTTAGGCAGGACGAGCGTCCTTTCACCCCACAGGAGTTCATTCAGTCAAAGAAGCACGAGATGCTTGAGATTCGAGAGAACGTACCGGAGGTTTTACCCTGGGTGATGGATGACTATCTGAGAAGGCTGGACAGGTCTCTGACGAACACAAAATCAAAGGTGAACACCTACGTTGTGTCTGGGGGTAGCCAATCGTCTGAGGATAGCGTCGATGGAGTTAAACCATCCTTGGAGAACGTCGAACGGGGAAGAAAGGCGAGCGTGGCGCATCTGGCTGACTTTTCGGATAAGAAATCGTCAGCGG
Organism: Chrysogorgia sp. JL179-B06; assembly: GCA_035772405.1. Lineage (NCBI taxonomy): Eukaryota > Metazoa > Cnidaria > Anthozoa > Scleralcyonacea > Chrysogorgiidae > Chrysogorgia > Chrysogorgia sp. JL179-B06. The sequence continues at coordinate 11,418,460 of JAYKKM010000439.1, forward strand.
TGGTTGCTGCAAGCGAGAGGATGCAGACGATCCACAGTGACAGTGAGGAGGAATAGAGGCCTGGTCACGTAGTGAAAAAGCCCTTACCAATGTGGTAAGGGCTTGTAAGCGTTAGGGAACTAATCTTCTACCTCGGCGAACTCGAGCAATCTATCGGATAGGTCATCGCTGACCGATGGTGGGTTTTGCCGTGCTCCTTTCGATGCATCTCCATTTGGTGTTTGGCAAACTCTTTTCCTTCACCAGGGATAACAACGTTGCACTTTGAACAAAAGCCTCTCGCTATTGGTCTCGTGTGGTGAACAATCTTCATGTGGAGTCTCATCCCAGTTTTCGATGCTTTGTGGCCACAATCGGCGCAAATAGAATAGTCTGAAACTTTTACTCCTGTGAGTTTTGATAGTTTACGTGGCATCTTGCTTAGGTTAAGAAGACTTTAGGTCAAATTTCAATTTCATAAAGGACGTCAACAACCGCTGACCAAAGTTTTGATTGACAGGTGTTAATCAAAAGAAAGTGGTCGATGACGTCATTGCTAATTAGCATAAGTTCGGGACTCATTTGAAACGGAATGTGAGACAAGTTTTGATTGAGGGCGGGGCGTTATGTGATGACGTCATAGCTAATTAGCATAAGTTCGGGACCCATTTTTGAAATGTGCCACGCCCTAGAATGGAATGTGGTTTTTATGAATAAATTAAAAAGTGAGATTTGGGCTGAAATTTTGCTTTTTTTTTTACGAGATTTTTGGAGATTTATGAGATTTTGGGCTGAAACCCGCATATATACACTACTCATCATAAGTCCATCATAAGTCGGAGCCTTTCCTGTCGCTAGTCACAAGTAATGATACAGAGATTCTGTGAACGAAATTATTGGGGCATTAGATGAGTCCATCGCTAAGCGTAGACGGTTGGTAGGAGAACTTGTAAATCACTTCCAATTGCAAAGACTACGACCATCAGTTGCTCCTCAACGCGTTACTAACAAGTGTGGAAGAAGAAATTCGTAACGCATTCAGAGGGAGTTCAGACTTACAAAGGCCATATTTTTACCGCCCTCCAACGACACGTGGAAGTTACAAGAAGAAGAAGAGTGCCTGTTCAGAGAAGAAAAAACCGAAGAAATTAAGGTCAGTATAATAGTCAAAGTGGGTAAACAACCTGATTTGATGAGCCTACTAAACTTCTTATTAAAAGGGCCTGTATCATGATTGGGGATTTTACATATTTATAATGTTTGGAACCCGGATAAGAATTGTAATATATCTTGTCGTTCGAAAATGTTATCTTCGTGGACTTTTTGGCTGTTAAATTAAACAGAAGTGACAATATAAAACAAGGAATCTGTCTCGTAATATTACAACGATTGTTTGACGACGTCACTTCCGTTAACTTTAACAGCCAAAAAGTCCACAAAGATAAAATTTTCGAACGACAAGATATATTGCAATTCTTATCACAAGGTTCCAAATATTATAAATATGTAAATATAGGCACTTTAAGAAGTGCAGTAGGCTCATCAAATCAGGTTGATATTTTACCCACTTTGACTATTATATTGACCTTTATTCGGTTTTTTCTTCTCTGAACAGGCACTCTTCTTCTTGTTGTCACTTCCACGTGTCGTTGGAGGGCGGTAAAAATATGGCCTTTGTATGTCTTTGTATGTATGCGTGACGAATTTCTTCTTCCACACTTGTCGCATGAGAGCTGTTGTTTAAAGTAACGTGTTGAGGAGCAACTGATGGTCGTAGTCTTTGCAATTGGGAGTGATATACAAGTTCTCCTACCAACCGTCTTTACGCTTAGCGATGGACTTTCAATTAATGCCCCAATAATTTCGTCCATCACAGAACGCTCTGTATCATTGTTTGCCGCCATTTTGACATGTGTAAAGTAACAACAACGCGGGCTCAGAGTCGAGAGAATATTAATGAACTTCTTGATCGAAAAAAATTCTTGATCGAAAAAAAATTCTTGATCGAAAAAAACTTCTTGATCGAAAAAACTTCTTGATCGAAAAAACTTCTTGATCGAAAAAAAATTCTTGATCGAAAAAAAATTCTTGATCGAAAAAAATTCTTGATCGAAAAAGAAATTCTTGATCGAAAAAAATTCTTGATCGAAAAAAAATTCTTGATCGAAAAAAGTTCTTGATGGGGAAAAAAGGATTCTTGATCGAAATAAAAACTTTTTGATCGAAAAATAAAGGTTTCTTGATTAAGAAAAATATTTCTTGGTTGAACAAAACTTCTTGATAGAAAAATTAAATATCTTGAATTTTTGCCGCTTTAGCATTCCATAGCTTAGCCTGCTCCGCAGGCAACTCTGTGCCTTCTTTTTCCAAGTCAAATCGCTTCCAAGGCTGTGCGAGCAATGTTTTTGCTGGGATTGCAGGGAAATATAGGGATTGTGAAGGAATTGATCGACATGCTCTTATTAATTTCTCTGGCTCGGCCAAAACAACCTTGGAAGTGATTTGACTCCGAAAAAGAAGCCACAGAGTTGCCTGCGCAGGAGGCTACTATTTGCTATATCCAGTTATATATAGGACAATGATACACGCCACTGCAGAGAGCACTTTTACGCCTTCATTACGACGGGAGGGCTTGCGGGAGACGATAGCTGTTGCTTAAGATTAACTTCAACAAAGACACTAAAATCGTCTTAGAAGCATTTTAGAAATCGTCAAACAAGCATCGAGTGTCAAATAGGGCAGTCAATCATTTAATTGTATATGTGTTTTGAACTGACTTCGAAGTTTCCGTCGTATATCGTTGTAACGAAGCACACACTATTCATGTAATATAAACTCCTTTATTCTCACAATATCTCTTGATAAACCTTACAATACGAATCACATATATCTAGTCTTCTATCTACATTGTATTACGTCACACCTCTTCATATCGTCATTAGGACCTTAATATTTTACGATGCGTTCATCTAAGACGCCGCGGTTACTAAACAAACTAAACTTTAGCATTTAAAGGAAATCACAGTTAATTGTCTATATCGTATTTGATACTCCAAGCAAGACTTCTAAAACAATTCAATACCTCTAAGTGGATTGTGGTGACCAAGTTGACCATGTCGAAATTAAACAGCAGCTTCTATACGTCTTTAGCCGGCGAGGCAGGCGTTACGTTTGGGGGCGGGCGGAATTGGGGGGGGGGGGGGGGGAATTGGGGCGGGGCGGAAAATGGAACCTGCCAAAATCCTATTCATAAAAGCGTACAAACTCCACCAAAAGTGTCGGCTAAATTCCCATTGGTTATTCGAGTCTTATCTAAATCATTCGAGTCTTATGTAAATAAACTCCAATACTTGCCCAATACATCGAAGGAATTAATATTTCGCGATTTTCGCTATGAAATTAATCTTAAAGTGAATATGACATGAATTTTTTTATTGCTTCATTTGAAAGAGCATCAAAAAGTATAACGATATGCTGTTTACCGTTCCTTGATATCTATTCTAGTTCCAGAGTTATAAAGATTAAAGATGCCAAAATCAAGGGGAAATATGGCACAATTGCTGATTCAGCACAAATTATGACGTCATGTGGTTTGCATGTTAGTTTGGTGAATGTTTAAATGAACTATAGCTCAGTTACTATGTGTCAGAATCAAATGAACCTTTGCTCACAGATAGTGCAAGATTAAACAGTTGATAATGTCACTAATTTTGTTGTCAAGGAAACGCTGTTGTACCCAGGCCCCTTGCACGGATTTTATGAAACACACTGTATTTATCACTTTATCACTTTTTTCTAATTTTCAAATTATTATAGTATAAATGTATTTTAGGCATGCATTGACAAGTACACGTCTGATATTATTTTATCTTTATCAAGACAGAGTATGAAGGTGTTTTATAAAATCCGTTTGCACTATCTGTGTGCAAAGGTTCATTTGATTCTGACACATAGTAACTGAGCTATAGTTCAAAACTAACATGCAAACCATATGACGTCATAATCTGTGCTGAATCAGCAATTTGTTTGTGCCATATTTCCACTTGATTTTGACATCTTTAAATCTTTATAACTCTGGAACTAGAAAAGATATCTAGGAACGGTAAACAGCATATCGTCCTACCTTTTGATGCTCTTTCAAATGAAGCAATAAAAATTTCATGTTATATACACTTTAAGCCCGAACGCGGCGTGACTTACTTGTCGTGATGTCGTGGCTATTTTGTCTACCGCATTTGGAAAAGTTTGATATTCCACATGAAGCTATCGCTTCACAAGACGAATAACGATAGACCAACTTCGTCTGGTTGTCTTTCCATTTGTCTCCTTGAGAGACTAGACAGTCGATAGTCAATAGTCCCTTGGAGCAGCGGCATTTTTAGGTCCTTCACGATCAAGATCTCACAATTTGTTTCGAAGTTATGTTATTACTTATCGCGCAACAAAAGACCTCTCCTATTTGCAATGCAATGTTTATTTTTTTACTGAAGCTTAATTAGCGCATGATCTTTTTATTGGTTGTTTTGCGAACTGCTGAAGTAAACAATGTCAATCATGCTTATGGAGTCATATCGGGGACAAAATTAGCTCCCTCTTATCTGCTAGTCGGCGTGAGTCGTCCATACTTCGTGGCGTAATGATTCGTTTCGTGGCGTTATAATATGACCATATCCCTTCTTCATGGCGTAACTATACGTGGCCGTCAACTATTTTTCGTGCCGTCGCTCGGCTCTATTGATCGTACCATTCATGGCATACTTCTTATCGACTATTGCTCTTCGTGGCGTCGATAGTCAGCGGCAGCAGATAATATGTGGCAGATACTTCATCTAATAAAAGTATTGTATGCAATCACAAAATGTGTTTTAGTTCTAGAAGTTTGCCTTTTAATATTATGTTAAACATTTTTAAACTTTCAACAATCGTTCATTAAACTTTCAACAATCGTTGAGTTAATTCGTTGTCTTGAAAATGTTAACGTGTTCGATCATTGCCTTTACAAACTACAATCATGGCCAAAAGTTTTCGGGACAGGTTGAAATAACGCAAGTGTCCCGTCACATTTGGCCAAGTTATTCGTGTTTCTCTACAATGTCAGACGTTAAGGAGCAACATTATTGCTTGGGACGATATTATTGATCTTTTGGCTGGTGCTCATAGCACTGTGAGTGGAATAGATGCTCATAGGCGTACGGGTGAAATTTTGTAGGACGGGGGGGGGGGGGGGGGGGTGTTGAGCATATCTTGCCAGAATAAATGATGACGTCAATATTAATCTATTTAATGCATAACCCCTGAAAAACACAAATTTCTATCGTTATACCTAAGCTTTATTATACATGCACGTTTGTCGTTAAAACATCGACATGCATTATAAACATGGTGTTTTTCCTGCAATTTGAGGGCACTTTTCTCGTTTTTTTTCCAGCCGCGGCAGTGTGCGAGATTCGAAGTATTTAATTATCGTTAAAGTAACCGACAGATTTTCCAAATTTAGACCGCGTGGATATCTCTCCCGCGCATGGGGAATGCGTTGCACGACAGCAGAAGAGAAGGAAGGAAAAGCAATTGCCATATTACAAAACCAAATCTGCACATTGCTAATTCCCTCAATGAGAATCCGTTATAATGTCATTAAGTTGCATTAAAATATTAGAATAATTTAAGACAGGATCCTTTTTGTCCGAGTGACAAGAATAGAGCTAATTTTTCGGATGAGATGCACGACGCCACGAAGAGAAATCTCGACTCGGCAATAGTCGATAAGAAGTATGCCACGAATCAGGGTACGATCAATAGAGCCGAGTGACGCCACGAAAAATAGTTCACGGCCATGTAGTTACGCCATGAAGAAGAGATATGGTCATATTATGACGCCACGAAACGAATCATTACGCCACGAAGTATGGACGACTGACGCCGATTAGCAGATACCCACGCCACGAAGAGAGCGAGCTAATTTTGTCCCCGATATGACTCCATACATACTAATGAGGTTTGTGCGCTTTTATGAATAGGATTTTGGCAGTGGTTACTCCAAACGTAACGCCTGCATGCACGCATGCTAATCCTTGAGTTGACGTCGACCTGAAAATACTTTGAATGACGTCGTACACAGAACAAGCACGACGTTGAGATTACTCACGGGACTAAAGCTTATTCATTCTCTTTGTTTGGCATGAAGAATCTTTTGTTTCAACAACGTCGTCGTGTTGAGCGCGTTGTAAACTCTTAAGGTCCCTATTTTCACACTTCAAAAAGGGATTTTAAAGAAAGAGCGCTAGATGTAAGTTATTAAGACTTTAGATGTTTTCTCTTCATATGATATAGGTGTTTGACTTCAGTCTATCAACTGAAGATATGGCAGTCATTAATTCATTTAATCGACCATGGAGAGCTTGTATTCCAATGATTGAGGTAAAATATTTCTTATGTGTAACTTTTAGCATTTAGTTGGCCCACGAAAAAACTATATGTTTCAAACTATTTCAAGCAGTAGTCATCAAGCCTCTTCCTCAGTAGTCTATTTCATTGGTAGTCTCCGTAAGTTACCGGAAATCTCATTTATAGTTCTGTGCTAAATTTAACATATACCCCAAAATTGAGCTTCGTTGACACCATTTTAACATCATATATAAGCAGTTATTCTATTTATTTGTTTATTAACTCTTTCCTGTCCGGCCCAGTCAAAATGGTTCATAGAAGACCCACGAAGTCGTCAATCGAAAAACACGGCACACGGTAACGCAATTATTAAAAATAGGTACGCAATGCATACATCTGACTCCGCTATTAAGGATAGACCATGTAGACTAAGAAGCAATGCATGAAAATTCGTGAAAAGCACAGAGACACAAATAAATTGATAGTTATTATAAATAATTTTATAAATGTGTTGCTAATTTGAACATGGCACATACTATACATACATTTTTATGTGTTTCCAAAATATAGCATGATCATAAACATGCCCCCAAGTTTCATTTGAAGTGAACAGTATGTAAATAAAACATCTGGGGCTGGTTATACGAAGCCTGGATAGTTTATCCGGTGGATAAGTCCTAGCTAGAAAACCACTCTAGTGGTGATTTGACTAAACTTCTTCCACCAGAAATTTTGTATTTCATCTAATCCAGGCGCTAACCAATTCTTCCTTTTTATTTTCTTGCTTAATAATTCAAGGGTGAAACTAAATTCCCTGACTGAAGAGATCTTTGATTTAATCCTGTCTCTGATTACTAGCATCCACGGTTCTACAGTACCTTTGTTGTCTGTTCGTTCTCCCATATATCGCCCCAGAATTGTTCAAATTTATCCATATCTGGTGTTCTTCCTGTATACGTATTGGTTTCACAAATTAATTTGTAGAATACATTTTCATTACTCATAAATAAACAAGAAATTGTTATGTATCCTATCAAAGATGTTATGATTCCTTTCTCTCTTTGTTGGCTTTCCTCCTAACCTTCCTTCTGTAGAGTTCATTTGCAGCTTTAGCAACCCATGCCTGTCTTAATTTCTTTATTAGTTTATCCTTTTTCAATTGTTGTCGGTTTCCTTTCCCTTTTCCATTACTTTTGTTGGGTATCTAACTTTTCACACCCATTCGCTGGTTAATGGCTCGACCCATAGCGTATACACTATCGTCAATAAAACAAATGTCACTGGCCTTATGTGCTTAGCAAGGATGTTGTTTGGAGCTTTTAAAATCTCTTCGTTCAATTTTACTTTTAGTAAGCATTCCACTGATTTGTTTTCTATATCCACAACACATGTTACTTCATCAGAATGAATAAGGTATTCAGTTCCGCTTCCTCTCCTATTGGAGGTTCTGTCATATCGTCTGTTTGAGGCTCGCAAAAATGTTGTTCAAACTCCATTTGTGACTCGTGAACAAAGTCTCCAATTGGATCCTGATCATGTTCATTGCCGTTTTCGCTCTCTGTTTGGTCTGTGGTGTTAACGCTGGACACCGTATGTTGATCCACGTTAGTTGTTTCAACACTTCTTCTGCGGATGAGTACTAAGTTCATGATCTCCTTCTGTTTTTTTAAATTTGAAGCATTATCACGGAGGCGCTGTTTCGAACTGCAGTTGTATTCTGAAAACTCATCCATTTTTTCTTTCATAACTTCCATGAATCCCCCTGCCTTTCATTCCAGCTTTGTCGTCAATCTCAACAAGTCGCACTTTTAATTCAGTTTTCCATGTCATGCTCTTTTCAATACTCTTATCATGGTTATCAGTATTGTTGATTTACATCGTTCTAGGATATGCAGCTCGAAATGTGGCTGCAGCATTTCGTAATTGACTGACTTTTGCATATTTCATAAACCCCTTTCCACGAGCCCTCTCATTAGTATCTATCTCCACAAGCCTTCTTTTCATAGGAACTGTCCACTCAGATGATGTTACCTTCTCTTGTGCTTTTACAGTGATAATTCTATGATGGTAAACTTGTACCTTCGCCGTAACCCTGGTAGGGAAGCTTAGGGGTTGCCATCACTTGTCCAAGGTGAAACCCCAGGCTAGCGGAGGGAAGGAGATGCCTTACTTGTCCATTGCAGGACGATCAGGTATTAACCCGACGGTCGCTGCCCAAATTATTATTATTATTATTATTATTATTATTATTATTATTATTATTATTCAAGTCCATCCATAATAACTGGTGACACATACCGTCCAGACTTGCTCCTATCAACTGCAAGTGGATGCCTCTACATTGTTGAACTGACTGTTGGTTTTGAGTCAAATCTTCAAAACAACATCGATCGTAAAAAATCCAAATATTCAGAATTGATTAGGGAACAAAGTCAAAGTGAACAATTCAGATCAGTTAAATTTGTAAACCTATCGATCAGCTCCCAGCTTGGTATCTTTGCAGCAGAATGTTCTACATTCGTAGAAATGCTAAATGATCTTAGTCTTGACAAAACTCACCAAAATTATTGTATTAAGAGAATGACGACGATCGCAATCAGAACCACCTATTACATATTCTGTTGCCGAAACAAGGAATGGACAAATCCCGAACTGCTAACTTTTTAAAATTATTGTGCTATATATTTGTTTTATGTTGCTATGTATAGTTATTAGTTTTATATTGTTAGTGTTGATTCAAGTAGCCGATTGTAAGTTACCTTAAATAAGCGAGATTTACAGTTGTATATTATCTAAAAAGTTATTTAATAAAGTTACCATTATTATTGACGAAAATTCCTATATGGCCACTGAAATGTAATGAATATTTGACCTCTGCCGAGTGGCGAACACAGATCTTTGCCATGTTCGATTCTCAGCGGGAAGGCCTAGATGTTGCATTTTCGCAACTGGTCCCATGAGTTGGGTCTTAAATATGAATTCTGAATACTCGAAAGTTTCCTCATCAACTTCTGCTGGTTTTATAACGATAATCGAGTTCAATTTCCAAATGATTTCTTTCAATGTAAATTAAAGTTATTTTTGTGTACATGCATGTTAAAGAATTTGTCTTGAACATGTATTTCAGTACAAGATATAATAAGAAAAAATATGAAAGCTGCTAAGTTTTCAAAAGAACTGGATATGAGAAATAAGAGAACTTCAATGTGTCAAAAAATAATTAAAGTGGCTTTCCGAGGTTTTGGATTTTACATATTCGTAATCGTTAGGTTCTACCAAGAAAAGATGTAATATATCTTGTGCTTCGAAAATTTCATCTTCATGCTCTTTTTTCCCTGCTAAAGTTGATTTAAACAGGAAATGACCTCAAAGCAGGGACACGCGAAGTCATTGCACACTAATTCAACAGTGAAATACAAAGAAAGTTTGGCTCTGAACTTTGAACACACCTGTTTAGACAAAATTCGCTCAATTCCCAAACTTTCATTGTATTTCACTACTGAATCAATGTGCAATGTTTTTGCGTGTCCCTGCTTTGACGTTATTTCCTTTAAATAGTAAATCACTTTAGCAGGGGTAAAAGGCATGAAGATGAAATTTTCGAACGACAAGATATATATTACATTTCTTCTGGTAGAACGCAAATATTACGAATATGTAAAATTCCTAAACCCCGGATAGGCAGCTGGCTACACGAAGCTGATAAATTTATAATGTAGCGTGGAGCCTGGAGCTGCGCTGTACTCAACACCTGCGTTTTTCTTTATAGGTCAATGGTGAACGAGTACCACGTGACGCAGATCATCCTTATTTTCCATTTCATGAACCTTTTTAATGACTTTATAATCGATATGGTCTCGACGTGATTCTTGTTGGATAAACCAAAAATTATGTAATAAGTAAAATATGAAATATAGATTTATATATTGTATACTGCCCTTGCGGTGTGTGGTCGTGGCCGCGTAGAGGTCTGGTACGTGAATTTGATACTAGGGCCTGCAACCATCCCTATTGCAAATTACTTTCCCGTTCAGATTCTGTACGGAAAATACTGATTGGTCAATTGAGCTTCAAAGCGTTCCCGCTTCCAAAGTCGAAACATGACCGCGAGTATCGAAAGCTTAATGAACGAAGCGACGAAACGAGTTTATCAATTTTTTTGCAAACATCTAACCTTGAAAGAGGAACAACAAGTAGCAGTCCAGAGTCTTCTTTCTGGAAGAGATGTTTTGGCTATCCTCTATCCTGCAGACAGGCTTCGGCAAAAGCCTGATTTTCCAAATCTTCCCCGTTGCATCGCAGGATAATTCTCAGAAAAACTCTGAATGTTTCTAACTAAGAACAGCTCAAACCTCTGTTTTTAAATAAGACGCGTCTTATTTAAAATAAGACGCAAACAGAATTGTGTCATTTATACGGCCAGTTCGCGTCTTACCTTATACGCGTGTTATTTTCCCTCGTATAAATGACCCTATTGCGTGTTCGATTCCCGTTTTGGGAATCAGAAACATTTTTCTGAGTTTGCGTTAATGTAGCAAACAATTTACTATATTGAAATAACCAAGCTCCAATTAAGTCACATTTATATGAATTGACCTTCTTATGTAAGCGCATTTCTAAGTATTGGTTGTGGTCGTATATGGCTTACAAACATTCAGTGATTCAGATGAACACAAAAATGTTACCAATATGGTCATATGGTAGCATAGTTAATGTTGTCAGTGATAAAATAAATAATAACTATATGATTTTGCTTCTGCAATTAAGCATTTACACTACTCGTCAGTCGTAATATTTGACAATTAATTAAGTATTTACACTACTCGTCAGTCGTGATATTTCACAATTAATGCATGCTTAAAGAGTGACCGAAAGTGTCCCTGTGATGCTGCATGTGTATATAAGTATTGTACACGGGATAAAACCTCTCATTCAAGTGACATGGAGCATTAGTGAGGTTTGTTTCAATGCCAGATCCAAGCTTATGTATGGTCGTATAAATTAAGGAGAATTCACAACACAAGTTAAAATCAAGGCTTGGGCGGTTTAATCGGGTTTTCCTCAAAACCGGTTTAATTTATGGTTTCGCTTTTAGAAGCTAGAAAACCGAATAACCGACCGAAGAATCGTATATCACCGTCTATCCCTGTAAATACGAGGCCTACGCGCGCCTTGAAAGCGACTAGATGCCTTTCCTTTAACTCATGAAAATTAAAATGGAAGGAAAGAGCGCAGTTTGGAGCGACAGTTGATGCGACAGATGGTTCTTGTGTGCCAAATTTGCACGCGAACTGTCAAGAACAAGGTCAAGGGATGCAACCATCTAACCTCGCGTATCATCTTCGAAAAAGTCATCCAGCGGAATATATGACGATTAATCTGAAAAAGCGAAAGGTTTGGCCTAAGCGAAAGCGTAGAATCACCAGATGCCGTAGAAGGTTTTGGAAGTGTTGTTTCCAGAGACCGAGACGTTCTTTTTGGCTTGAGGCTTTGAGCTTTGCTTTGTTGGCACTTTTCCTAGCGCATATTTCGTTAACTGTCATCCAAGCTGTTGCAGCTTAATTGTTTGTTATCGTTTACATTGGCAATACAGTCTATTTTACGTTGCAGATAGACGGTTTGTTCTTCCTCGTATGTAGCAGCAAGGGTATAGCTTGAGCTCTTTTGAATTTGTCGTTGTTTGCTCTTGTTGGGTCTGAGTTTTTCGCCTTTGCAGCCTTTTTGAGCTCCTCACGTTTAGAGATAAACATTCTCTAGCAGCCTCTTTGTATGCGGTTTCGAAATTGCTGTAAGTTTCGTTGGATGTGTTTGTGGTATTTTCAGATTGCAAAGCTACGAATCTGTTCTTCAGGACAAGAGTGAATGAGTTGCAGTCATCTTCATGTATTGTGGACCAGTCGAATGGTAGATTGTGGGTTGTTTTTGCATTTGTTTGCACGAAGACTTTGACGGAACCAAGCTCTCACAATTCGATGATCGGAGTTAACGTTTTCAAAGGTGTTATATGAACGACAGTTTAAAGCGCTGTTCTTCCATTTGCTGTTCTAGCTGTGCCTTCATACCATTTGGATAGATATGAGTCGAGCGTTGACCAGTTCTTCGTTGGTATTTGGCATTTTGAAAAACAAGCTTGTTTTCCTTGAGGAAGTTGTGTAGCATTTTGCCATTTCTGTTCGATGTTTCGTGATAGGTGTAGCTATGTCCATCAGTTTGCCGCAAATGTGCATTGAAGTCTCCGCCCCCTCTACTAACTATGGTCCCAATTATATTACCACATAGGCACACCTAATTTATGGAAATAACAGATCGTTCACCCTGGGGGGCCTAAATTTTGTTTACTGTTTGTTAAACTATTTTTACGACTCATTAAAAGCACTTACGATCCGTACGGATCGTACACAAAATCATAGGCGTACCTAACCAGTTATGTTGGGGGGGGGGGGGGGGGGGGGGGAAACATTTTTCCTCGATCATCGGATGCAGTGGCAGGCGCAATTTCATGCACATGTGCCACTAGATTTCTCTGCGGTTTTCTCACCGAGATAGGGGGAGTACTTCATCTATCGTATGTGATAAACTGCAAAACAACTCTAATATATTATGTTAATGTTAAAACATATTACAAAATATAAGTACAAAATATAATTATTTCATGAAAATTCAACATATATATATTATATACATTTTAAGACCAACGCAAGCCGTTGCCGAGAGCCTAGTCACGAGTTTTGTATATATAGTGGTGGTAATTTGTTAGTTTGAATTTTCAAAATTTTAACCATTTGTATGTATTTTTTGAAAATTCAAATTCAGAACTTTATTAACGAACTTCATAATTTAGATAAATATATAATCCTGTGTAATTACATCTTAGTCATTAGACCATTTTATCCTGACGATGTCTAGTCACAACTGTTGAGTCTTTATATTTTTAGAATTTTTACTCTAATATGCTCTGGATTTCCATTGGGCACTCTGCCAACGGTTTTTACTACATCGTCTCTAGTATAGTCTCTAGTATATATATATATATATTTAATTGATATATGAGAGGATTTAATATTGTCAAATACATATATGGAAAAAGTGACTGTCCCAACCGGGAATCGAACCCTGGTCTCCGAATCAACGTTTCGGCGCTCTGACCTTTGAGCTAATGAGACACGGTCAGAACAGTCAGTGATTTTGCCATATACATATTAAATTCGCCGCTTTCACTTAACACCAACAGGCAGACATCGCATCTAACCATAATGTGGAGAAAGGCCTCTCGAGCGCACTAGCGATACACAACTTCTTGTATACAGAGGGCTTTAATAATAATTAATTGATATATGTATAGATATATGTATGCAAGCCTAACAAGAAGTTGTATATCGCTTCGCTACTTTGGGAAGTGCGCTCGAGAGGCCTTTCTCCACATTATAGTTAGATGCGATCTCTGCCTGTTGGTGTTAAGTGAAAGCGGCGAATTTAATATGTATATGGGAAAATCACTGACTGTTCTGACCGTATCTCATTAGCTCAAAGGTCAGAGCGCCCAAACTAAAAACTTATTTTATCTGTTTAAAATTTCCAATGAATGGAAAATACAGTGTAATAAAATGTTGATTGTAAACAACTTTTATTGCAAATATTTTATGAGCCATTTGAGATTTTTAGAGCAATCTGAGATTATTATGATAAATTTTATACCTCTTAGATATATTTCTATTTTTATAGATTAACTTTTAACTTAAATATAAAACACTGTTCACGCGGATTTCTATTGGATATTGCATGCTATCAATACCATGGTTATGATGTATCTTACGAACAAGCCCTAATAACATCAGGACTTTCTAGCCTTCAACAACGCAGATCTGAACTTTTCCTCGTTCTTTAATAAGATTCTGACTCAACCAAACGGACAATTACATCAACTTTTACCGTATAATGATAGTAATTTATCTATGAATCTCAGGAAAAAAACAGACTTTTAAAATACCGCGTTGTAAAACTAACCGTTTTAAGAACACTTTTATTAATGCCAGTGCCATTAATTACAATAATAGTTTTAGTTAGTTAATGTATATTATTTAAGATATTTTTAGGTATTGTTGTAATATTGGAGATTTTAATCGATGTAATACCTTAATAATTCAGTTTTATACTGTAATCAAGGTAATTTTAATAAACCTATCTATCTATCTATCTATCTATCTATCTATCTATCTATCTATCTATCTACCAAAAAAGATGGCGACTGGTACATTTAACCATAATTCCTTGCGCGCAGTAAACATTGAATCTCGTAGAAATAGGAGAAGATAGAGTTTCAAAAAGATTAAGTTTGGTCAAAAGGAAACTTTTACGTATTTAATTCATGTTTATAAGGTAAACAATGTTTAGCTGTTATTACAGATGATTTAAGGTCGCACAGCACTCTGGTAAAATGTACAGCGGGTACCGTCAATTTGCTTATCGTTGACATTATTTTTAATAATTTAGTTGATTAGCTTCTGTTCTAAACAAATAGATATATTAAGTGTAAAATATATATTTAAAACATGTTGTCCTGCGTAGGCAGTGTAGAAATACAAATCAAATATGTAAAAAGTTGGTGTACTGCCGAAATAGCGTGTAAGACTCTAAGTAATCTATAACGTTTCGAACAAAGGCCCCTTCGTCAGAGAAACGTAAAGTGTAATTACGTTTCACTCTCTGACAAAGGGCCTTCTCTCGAAACGTTAGACTACTTACACGCTATTTCGGCAGTACACCAACCTTTTTAGATATTTGATTTATATTTAAAACATTTGGATTTGATTGTAGTGTCTTTCGCTGGCAACAATTCGTCCGTCATTCATGACTGCTATCCCACAGGGACCATTAAAGCAGTCGCTCTTGCCCCTGCGTGCAATTGTGCTGAGAAATGTTCCATTTGTCTTGAAAACTTGGATCCTGTTATTGTCCATATCACTAACCAAAAGCCGTCCCTTTTTATCCACGGCTATCCTTGCTGGTTTCTTAAACTGACCATTGTCTTGACCAGTGCTTCCGAATTCTTGTAGGTACTCACCATTTGCATTGAACACTTGAATTCGATTATTACTCTCTTTGCTGTCTTCCTCCCACAATCCACAGTCACAGACTAAAATGTTACCAGATTTGTCAAGCGCAACTCCTGAGGGATACCGAAACTCGCCTTCCTTGGTTCCTAAATGTCCAAAGCTGAAAACGAACTCCCCATCTTCACGAAACACTTGAACACGATGGTTCATAGTGTCTGCAACAACAATGTTTCCCTTGCTGTCCACGGCAACTCCATCTGGTTCCTTAAGTTCCCCTTCACCGTCTCCGAATTTCCCAAATTTGTGAAGGAAGGTACCGTCTTTGTCGAAAACTTGGATTTGATTGTTTTTTGAGTCTGACACAATGATCTTATTACTCTTGTTGACGGCGATGTCCAGAGGAGATTGAAACAGGTTTTCTTCAGTGTCATTGTTATTAATCGTTAATACAGACTCGCCCTTCTCGGAGTACACCAGAATTCTGTTATTTCCGCGATCAACAACGTAAATTTGATTCGACGCATCCGTCGCTATTCCAGTGGGGTCGACTAATCCTGCTTCCTCTCCTCCCTTGATCATCAGCGGTTCATCTCGTAGGCTATAATTGTCACTTATGACAGCGTTTACGGTAAATGGACTGCTCATTATGGGAATACCATCAATTGCTACAG
The DNA here is from genome assembly GCA_035772405.1 of Chrysogorgia sp. JL179-B06. NCBI lineage: Eukaryota > Metazoa > Cnidaria > Anthozoa > Scleralcyonacea > Chrysogorgiidae > Chrysogorgia > Chrysogorgia sp. JL179-B06. Next base: position 11,434,547 of record JAYKKM010000439.1, read on the forward strand.
ACACAATATGAGGGCCAAGTATTGAAGTAGTATATGATACTGTGTAAGTACCATCTTCATGATCTTCGATGTTCCCATCAATATTTTCCATTGTCGATGAAAGAATTTTTAAATCAATTTGTGCGCCACCAGAATCTAGCTCATTACCATGTCGATCTTTTGTTGCGATGCCGAACACTCCCAAGTGACCACACATTACGTTAACCAAACCATGTCCAGAGGCTGTGGAAGTCGGTCCGTGCGCTGTCGGGATGTGAAGATATCCCAATGCATTACCCTTGTTAATTATTGGCGAGTCTCCAACTTCATACCTTATCGTTATCTTCTCTTCTTCGTTCTCAGCAGCTGGCTGGTTGAGCGGGTCTTTCCCTTTCACGCAAATTCTGTGCATTCTTTTAATCAATTCTGTTTTCGTTTCCATTACTTCGAAGCTGTTGCCATGAGCGATGAGATTTTCAGTAAGACAGCAGTAGCCATTAAGAATCTTCAAATCGTCTTGTGAATTTGTTGCTTGCTTTAGAAAATCCTCCTTTTCTGTTGTGAGTACAGTCGTCAATTGTTCCAGAAGTTGATTTTCCTGGTGATCCAATAACTCTTTCACGTTGGTCATAATTTCTTCTTTTCTTTCTCTTATTTTCTCCTTGATTTGATCGAGCTTTCCTTCCGTTCTCGAAGCTTTCTCGTTATACACCTCGCTCGCTCGGGAAAGCTCAGGAGTGGTATATTCAGCTTCCACCATTAACATTCCTAAAACTTCTTTGTACCTTGGCGCGACGTCGTTAACTTTTGAAACACCGTGTTGAAAATGAGGATGTTCGGTAATCAAACACTCAATGCAAATGAAACAATCACATTTGCTGCAAAAATAGTCCAAAATTCCATCTGCATGTTTGGTACAGGTACCTGGCATTCGTTGTTCTATTTGTATCTCTTCGGAGGCGGTAGTCAACATCTGTTCATCACTAGTAGAACATTTAGAGCAGTTTGAACTATCATCACCATTGCATTCGCATTTCACTGATAGTGTAATATCCGTATCTTTACTAGCGAGGGACTCCTGTGAGACGCTCGTCATTTCTTTGTCTTCGCTGTCATAAATTTTCGATTGCTTTTCGTTACTCTCCACATTGTCGGTCACTGTTTGTGTATCCTCTATTGCCTTTACCTTAATCATATGTTGGACAAAAGGAGTCGTCACAAGCTCATCGATGTTACTCACTTCAAATTCTTCTTTACACAGAGGACACGAAATAACGTTTTTGTTTCCTTTTTCCTGATCTCGAGAACGAAGACAAGTACTACAAAACGAATGCAAGCACGCCAGTGTCTTGGGGTCAACAAACGTTGTATTACACACGCAGCAAGTAAGAAATTCTTTGAGTTTATCGGGCACTGGTTCTTCGGGCTGTACAATCTCCTCAATAACTGGCTCCTCGGGTTCTGGAGTTGGTTCTCGTGGTGGTGGTGTTGGCGGCGGTGTTGGTGGCGGTGGAGTTGTAGGTTTCACGATTCTCGGAGACTTCTTTCGTTTTTTGCTTCTGCTTCGCATCTTACTCACGATAGATGCCGTCTTGTAAACATCGAGGTTTTTGTTGGCGATATGTTGCATTCGTAATGTAGCCGCGTAGTTCGACTTTGGCCTGCTAGGTCGTCCATCCATTTTATGGTCTTTATAAAAAGCTCTTTCTCTTTCACTCTGAAAAGTTCTGAAAAGTTCTTATTAGACAGACGCAATTACCGTTATAATTAATCCAATGAAGTTCAGTATATTATAAAGTTAGAAAAACGCATGTTTGGTTGCGAGGCAACTATAATAAAACACGTCATGAGGTAGCTAGGATACTTACCGCAAGATATGTTTTGGCTTGGATACCTATATTAGGTAAACTGTGTATAACTTGTGTGTTAGTTAACTACGTAAATGATCTTGTTTGTGGCTTGATTATTTTAAGATATGCTAGCGATCATCCATATAAGACGACGATTAGTTCTTGGTATACCACTACTGTTCGTTCAATTAGAGAGATGTCCATCTTTGGGGTTTTGTTTGCATAAGGCAAGCTCATGATTTGCTCATTTCAGCTGGTTTTTACATGAAGCCAACCTCACAATTAGCTTTGGTTAGTTTCACATATTCATTGAATCATGTTAAATAATATTGATGTTAATATTCATATTCATGTTAATATTCTTACAACTTTTAGAAAACCTCTTATAAGGATCCAGATCGAGCTTAGATCTTGATAATATGGGAAATCAGGTCGGCTTGGAGTGTTCAGGTCGATGTAGCACCTACCCCTGCAGTTTAGGCTAACGTGAACTGAATCTTAGACCAGACTCGTGTAAACGTGCAGTGAAACACTACATCCCACCTAAAGTCGGTCCGACCTCATGTATAAATACCCTCTTAGAGAGATCGTGCTCATAGAGATGTGTTTGTCTTTGAGAGGTGTTCGTAGTGTTCGCCTATAAGACACACAGAGAAGGGCCCGTCATAGAGAGGCGCCTGTCTTAAACAGGTATTGTCTGCCTTGGAAAGATGTCCGTCGTAGGGGCAGATGACGTATAATCTGAGACGGGAAGTTCGAAACTAAAATTGAATGTGATACTTGAAAACGCATTCGTTTTGCATATTCTGAGGTACGCGTGAAGAGTATATATAATTAGTAAGATTAGAATCGTGAACTTCACTTTGCTCTAAGTAAAAGAACGAAATATTGTCCTTTGAATCTTATATGACACGATAAGCATTAATATTTTATGTCTTTCATTAATTTGTATTAAGGACCTGCAGACCTTGTTCATAGCAACATTACTTGTGCTGATGTCGTGGGGTTGTCTCTACTTTTAGTTCAGATCCTGTTCATTCAAAAGATCATTAGCGGGAAAATTTGTGGAGGAAATTTAAACACAATGTGACAGTATATTTTTTAGCTATTCCTTGTCTTGCCAAGCCATTTCAAGAAAACGTTGCCGAACCATTTCATTTCAGGATATAACGTACATTTATATATGGAGAAGATATACTATATAGGAACTAATAAAAAAAAACACTCTTGCTATAGAGTCAATAATACACTATACTTATATACAATTACTTGAGTCCATAATACATTAGCATATTTTTCTATATAATATAGGTTTATAATCCATAAGAATATAACAAAGTAGTAACACTTCAAGATTCAGTTTCTGTCCGCGTACTTTACAGTTACATTTCTAAACCGATCAGTTCGAGTTATTGCTCGTTCCATCTTCCCGAATGTGATGAGAGCATAGAGCGGATTGCCTGGTTTAATCTTTGCAACAAATCTCTTGCAGGCTTCTTCTCTGCGCAGATTAAGAGTCTCAATACCGGCCATAATTAAAGATAAGTAACTTTTTGTTTCTTCGTTTCTTCGCTTTGTTTTTGATATATTTCAGTTTGTTTGATACTCAGCGGTATTAACTTCGATACTGAAATTTCCTATTTTCCAGAGATTTTGTCCAAACTAAGTAGGAACTAATTTTCGGTTTCGTTTCCATGACAACAAGGCCACGTGATTGGCGGCCATATTGGATGAAAATTTAAAACGTTCTTGAGGCACGCGAATATATACAATATAAACAATTAAACAACGCAATTTGATGCAAAATTTAATTAGGTTTATCGTGTTAAGTTGAATGGTAGGAATCAATTTGCATAAACAAAAATATTAAATAAATTGTAATTAGAGGAAAAATCATTCGCTAAAAGTTTCCATTTACGGTAAAGCTATACAATCTGGCAACTTAGCTTGATAAACTAGATCAATATTTGCATCAAATTACGCTGTTTAATTGTTTAAATTATATATATATATTCGCGTGCTTCAAGAACGTTTTATGTTTTCATCCAAAATGGCCGCCAATGAGTCACGTGACCTTGTTGTCATGGAAACAAAACAGTAAATTAGTTCCTGCTGTATGATAAATATGTTTGGCAAGTTTGACTTAGTTTGGACAAAATCTCTGGAACATATAGGAAATTTCAGTTTCGAAGTCAAGAGCCATGCCTTAATACCACATATCTTTGCCTTTATGAAGTGTGAATAACATGTGCGCGTGTTTCTCCCACAACACCAAACTTCTTGATTTTAAAGGATTTCGTTTGAGAATGAAAGTGATACACAAACCTCTCCGGTAAGTCATAATGCATGTGTGACGAAATGTCATACATTTGCATATCAAACAAACTGAAATATTTAAAAAAACAAAGCGAAGAAGCAAAATTCTTCAAAAGAAGTTACTTTATCATTTTAAAAGTTTAATAGACAATACATTTTTTTAACGTTATAGGCACTTTAAAGGACATTGGCATCAAAAGTTAAGTTTGTCTAATATGAAAGAAATCGTAATAATTATGATAGAGTAACACCTTTTACAACTTTTCCGTATTTTACTTCGTTATTGATATATTTCAGTTTGTTTGATATGTAAATTCTCTACCCTGCACCTGACGTCAGAGACTCATTTACATATCAAACAAACTGAAATATTTCAAAAACGAAGTAAAATACAGAGAAGTTGTAAAAGGTGTTACTCCATCATTTTACGAGTTCTTTCATATTAGACAAACTTAATTTTTGTTGTCAATGTCCTTTAAGGCATTGTCATAAGAAGGATAGATGATTGAAAGTGCACGTTTCGGAACTTTTTCAAGATCATTACAACAACACCGATATTTTCCCGCCTTTTGTAAATTTATAGCAAAGTGAGAGCCAGCGCAATTTTGTTATTTCAATTTTACATGTATATACATCACCTATTTTTCTTGACATATTGCAATTAAAAACACGATCTTAATACACCTGGGAAATTAAGATAACTTGTAAACGTATGAAGGAGCATAACTGCAAGGCAACATGTTAAATACAGTGTGTATAAAAAAAACCGCTACCCTTAGAAAATGAATTAGCATTCTTAAAGAGACCTATTGTAATTTTAAAAAAATTATACACCTGGGAAATTAAGATGGTCCAAGCGCTGCGTTAATAAAGAAGAGAGAAAGCAGTTTTCAATACGAATGCAATCCAAGTTATTTTTTACGCATTCGTTGCTCAGAGGTGTCTAAGCCTTCAAACTATTACAATGGGTTCTTTGAAAAAAATGCTAATTCACAGTTGCTTCCGGTAGCGATTTTTTTTATACACACTGTATATTAACGTTTCTTTGCAGTTATGCTCCTTCATACGTTTACAAGTTATTTTTAATTTCCCAGGAGTATAAGACCGTTTTCTAAGGGTTCAGTTTTATTTTATACACACTGTACAGTAAGTTAGAGGTAAAATAAAAAGTAAAGCTCTGAAGACCACAACACATGAACACAAGCTTTATTAATAGTACAACAGTAACAATATGAAATGGAAAAGTGCAATAAATTTGGGGCGGGGTTATTATCCCTTCGCAAGCGAGGTCACGAATGGTATACACGTTTTCGTAATATAATAGGTATGTATGTTATGTATCTGGACTAGTTAATTCCATAGTTTTCATAATTGAAATCGAGTAAATATTAGCCGAGATAACGTTCAAAATAATCTACGAAGCCGCCGATGATCCGGGGCATGCGAAGGAGACTGGGGAGCATTCTGACTGCAAAACATTTGACAACGGTTTTTCCACAAGGCTGTATAATTCATATATTCCATTTGTAAAGTATTCGTCTGGAATATTGGTGTACAGATGATCCAGAAGTGATCCATAATCGGTTCTATGAAGCTAGATGCAACTTTTGCTGATATGAGGGACCAAATATTCTAAATATATATGCTGTTTCTGACCTTCATCTGATAGCCAGTCAATGTTGAAATCACCACATATTATGCAATACTCTTGGGTAAATTTATCTAATAAGCCAGTTCGTAATGTCGACTGCGCATCAAAACGACGTGTTCTGAATCGGGATAAAACATATTTCAATTCATAACTTCAGGCTAAAACCACAATAGACATTTGCGTTTCTATTTACACTTGCAAATTCGTTATACTGAATTCCCCAGTCTGATATTATGAATTGAAATAAGTTTTATCCAGACGCACTGGCTTATTGTCTTACTCACTCCTTGTCCCAACTAAAGTGCATTGTATAAAAAAAAACTGATCCGGCAGAAAATTAATTAACATTCCTTTCAAACAATCTATTGTCACCATGACACTTCTTGAAAAAATATGGTTTTATGGTTTTATACACCTCGGATTTTGCTGGAGCAGAGCTCTAACAGCATCAATATTTCCCAATATTTCCCATGTGGTTCTTCGCCTGCCAGAATTGCCCTTGTTACGGTTAATTGAAGTTTCTGTATTCAGATATTTCCTGACGTTGCACAAAACTGTTATCTTAATTTCCCAGGTGTATAAGACCGTTTTCTAAGGGTTAATTTCTAAGGTTTATACACACTATACAGTATGGTTGTCCAATTACGTCCTATAAATGTCTCTTATGAGCTCTCAGCTGGAACTAATCAGAAATATTTTGAATATACAGGGTGTATCAAAAAAGCCAACCTCGGAATTTCCCAAGAAATCCACTTTGTTTTTATTATGCACAAAAGATTTTAGGCCTCTGGGAATTTAAAATAGCTTCTAATCGTATTCCAAGGGCATAATTGTCGAATTGCTAATAAATAAACAACTTACCATTAAATAAATGCATAAATTTCGATTCAATTCTGCTTTACGTGCTCGAGTTTGTAGTAATTAGACAGTTATGCCCCTGGAATACGATTACAAGCTATTTTAAATTCCCAGGGGCGAAAATCGTTTTTGTTTAAGAACACAGTGGATTTCTTGGGAAATTCCGAGGTTGCGCTTTTTTTTATACACCCTGTAGAAATTCGCATCGCGCGAAAATATTCGCCCATTGGAAAACCGCCCCTTACGTCGAATCTCCACAAGGCGCGGAAAATAAAATTTTCCTTTGTTCTGTGAGATATCGTGTGGAACTAATTATTAGAAATGACAAAAGGAAAAGTCGAGTAGTGTGAGCACAGAAAATGGGTCAGGTCGCAGTGCTCTAGAACGTCGATTGTCATTGGTTTAAATTACGACTCATTTCCCCCATCTCACAGGAGATCCTAACCAATCACAGAAAGCTTCTAACCAATCACAGACCTTCTTCTAGAGCACTGCGACCTTACTCCAGAAAATGCGTATGCGGGCACAGAAGGGGACAGAAGCGTTCCTGAGCGCACGGCCCGAGCTTGCTACAGTAGTTGCTCCAATATTGTAAACACCGTACTGCAATTCATTTATGAGGATGTGATATGCCAAATAAAAGCAAATATATCCTATTCAAATCTTGTGAAATTGTTGTAAATCCATAAGCAATGGATCACAACAGTTAGTCCTTCAAATGCAAGGAACAGTAGGTGATTTTAGAAATGTTGATCGAAACGCAAATTAGTTGTCAAGTCAAGCGACGATTTATATTTAGAAACGTAAACACTGAAATAAAACAGAATCAGGGAGCAATTATGCCTGAAACTTATAAGAATAGAAACCCTTCTAAGATACATCAGTATGGAAAGAAGAGAGAAGGAAGCCAGAAATTAAAAAGTGAGCTTGAAGTACAGGATAATATTAAGTCTTCTAGAATCAAGTAAGAGATAGATCTAACTTCGTGTACCGGACACAGAAATTTGCAGGAGTAAAATGTTAGTTAGCACTGGATAGAACTGCCTCGTTCTTTAAAAAATCCCGTTTATTGCGTTCGACGAAGGAGAACGCATTCTAATTCAGTCTCGCGTGTTGTCCCGCGTGTTTTTGCATTTCATTCGATTTCAGAGTTTGGACGCCATCTTGGACTGGCTATGTCGCCCATTTTGCCTCGATTTCATGTACAGACCTGTGACGTATATCTTGATTTGGGTTCTCAAGTACTCATGGGATGCGGCCATGTGCTATTGCTGTCTTTTTGCAAGTTTTTCGAAGTTATACTGCCTTTAAAACCGTGAATTTGGAGAATTTCGCATTCTTTTTTCAAGGTAAGCGAGTTGTATTGATTTATTGATCTATTGTTACAAAATATGAGTGAAATTGTCCTGAATTTTGCAAATTTGGTTTGTCTTTTCATAGCGGACTTAATAAGTCCTCTTTATGTATTTTCTAGGTTTTGACATTCGTTTACTACTTCCCTTTCAACAGTGGAACCCAGATGAGATAAACCTAAAGCGATTTTATACATCGGTGAATGATTACCCTCAAAACTATACAAAATATATTAAGCCTCTGACCATGTCTACAGTAGGTGGTCAGACAACAAACTATCAAAATTCCAGTTACATAGCTGGGTGGCCATTTGTGGCCTAACGACCATGTCTATAGTAGGTGGTCAAGTAAACAATTCTGAACCCAGTTATGTAGCTGGGAAACCATTTAACCAAATATCTATAGTCAGCGGTCACAAATATGAACTGCAAAAAAATTTGTAAAGAAACTGTAGCAGCTGAGACCAGCTGTGCACCCCATAGTTTTGTACTTCAAAACCAAAAACACTTAACTACCACCTACAACTTAAGTGGTTGGTATGTATTCAGGTGATACTCATACTGACAACCACCCTGGGATAATTTGGTAAATAAATTAGCTGCAATTGCAGCCGTTATTTTGTTCAGTGTTCTGTTACTGGTATTAAAAAACATTTCTAGCTACAAAGCCTGCCCACAGCGATTTTGCATATGCCCACACATTTTGTGCAAACCACCGCAATGCACAATTCTACCACTATCCACTTCGTGATATTTTGGCAGGCTGATGTCAGCAAGATAAAAATTTATACAAACATTTAATAAATAAAAAAAATTAATAGAAAATTTAATTTACTAATAAAAAATCGAACGCACTTCGCTAATCTTTGATTACTACTAGTTTTATCTATAATAGGTTTAATTCATGAATTGGACAACTCCTTTTAATTCATGAATTGGACAACTCCTTTTCCTTTCCGACAAAAATAAACGGGATTTTTTAAAGAACGAAGCAGTTCTATACCGTGCTAAATTTCTGTGTCAGGAACAGAATACTTTTGAAATTTCATATAAATCCCGAAATGACGCCACATAGACTATCGGTAGTAAAATTCGAAATTAAAATCAGCTGTTATTTCTAAAATAAAGTATTATCGTAAGAGTTAGGGTTAGTATTAGGTGTAGGGTTAGGGTTATGTTGGGGTTAGGACTATGTTTTAAATTCGGGATATTTATATGAAACGTCAACCCAGAATACCAGTTGCGCTTATAAATGGTCATTAAACCGTGTCAAATTGTTGAAAATTGTCATAATAGAATTGCTTCGTTCTTTAAAATTACATTACTCTAGATTTAGCTAAAAGTAAATAATTAATACGATTTCACATTCTTGATTTATGTCAGTAAATTTAAGTTAAAAAGTTGACGGATATTCTATAATCGCTCCTGCAGGGTCTCTGAGCTATCAGTTGGCGGATGGCCATAGCATTTGATCATGCTATGCTAAATTATAATCATCTGAAAAGTATTTCCGAGTTTTGAATAATAATATGTAATTCATCTTAGAGTTTACATATCATGACCAGTTGTCATGCATGGCCTGCTTCGCCACTACAAAATAGTGAAAGCTCGGGAAAAAGCTTGTTATAGTGTGGGGTATATACGTCTGGTTCAATTTTTTTTTTTAATTTGTTTCGATCCACGTTTACCCCAAAAGCAAACTTGCTTATCTAGGGAGCTCAAGTATACATTTCATTTTACATTATTAAAACATTATACATAAATAAACCATCACATTTTACATTATTTTCTTTAAAAGACACAAACAGGAACGCACATAACATAACAAACAAAATATAAATAAAGGCTAAACATTAGCTAGGGAGAAGCGATCAGTATTCAATATAAATTGTTGAACAATCCGAAACAAATTACAGTTTTCTTCATAATTTAACGCTTCAGAGCCAAATAGTATATATCAGAGTTTTTCTTTTTCGCCACTCGCTAACCATGTCTGACCACATAAACGTGCAGCAGAAACAAAACGTTGAGCAGCAAAACGAGGACATGATAAAAAGAAATGTTTTACAGTTTCCTTTTCAAGTCCACAGAAACATAAAGGTGAATCACAACAACTAATTTTATACAAATAGTCATTGAGAGCACAAAAACCCAGTCTTAATCTGGTATGTAAGACTGAGGCTCTTCTAGATAGAGAAAAATCAAATAACTTATCATAGCTTAACGAGAAAAAAATAGTATTCACTTTTTACTTTGAAAGCTGGAAGTGAAATCGAGTTTCTAATATCTAATTCGAGAGTGTTCCATAAACTAACTGCAGAAGGAAAAAATTAAGACCTAAATTTCTCTGTTCTGCATGCAAATGAACTGACATTTCTTACCAAATTTGGTAAAAGTTCAACCAGATAGCTACCTTGTAAAAGTAAATTAATTTATGGATTTTTCTTCTGGTGTTCAGATCCTGCCGGATGCTTCATATTGAACGCTTTCAAGTAGCTGACTATTTCCAGTAGTACAATTATCCCATATTACGTCTCCGTACTCCATTATTGGTCGTATCAAACGTTTGTATAAACAGGCGAGCGTCGATCTATTGATTTTAAATGTTAACGATTTTAGCATATTTAATCTTTTACAAGCCTTTTCGTAAATTCCTGTAATATGCATATTCCATGACAGTGAGACCGAGATGGGTGCGGGCATCGACCTCCTCGATATTACATCCCCCCATCGAAAGCAAAGGATGACCAATTTTTTAATCGAAAATAACATAGTTCGAGTTTTTGACGGGTTCACGGTCATCAACCATTTATCAGACCTCTCCGAAATCTTTAATAAATCGTTGTTGAGCCGACCAGCCGACGTAGTTGGATCATTAACAACTTCAAAAAGGGTAGTATCATCGGCGTAAATAAAAGGATGTGATTCAAGGTCATCGGTAATATCATTAATATAAATTAAAAACAAAATCGGTCCTAGCACCGATGCTTGAGGCACCCCAGCATGAACTTTCCTCCAGTCCGATGATTGTCCCTCGAGAACAACCCGTGCATCCTTTCTTTCAAATAACTTTCAATCCAATTTAATAGAGGATTTCTAACTCCAAGAGCTTCCAACTTTTTTAACAAACCGGCGTGCCATACTCTGTCAAATGCCTTACTATAATGTCTAAGTAAACAACTCTAACTTTCTTACCATTAAACAACTCTAACTTCCTTACCATGGTTCAATGCTAAACACATTGAAAATTCATCATCTTAGTTTAGTTTAATGGGTTCGCCAAAATTACAAAAATATAGAATTTACAATACACTAGTACAAAACAAAAAATAATAAATAATAGAAAATAAAATGAGATTATGGCAGGAGGAAGGAACAGGACTTTCGTCCCAATTGACACCTAACCCCTTAACATAAAATACTAAAAAAAACAAAAAACAAGAAAAATATACCTCCTAGATAGTTATTTAGGAGGTATGTAAGTAACACGTTTGGCTATGTACAGGTTTGTCATACATGTTTTGAATGTTGGCACGGTATTAATCGATTTAATTTCACTTGGCAAGTTATTCCATAGTTGGGCGGTTCTGATGAAGTACGAATTGCGATAATAGTTCTGTTTGTGTCTAAGGATTAAATTGTAATTGTTTGGATCATAGCTACGAGTCTGATAGCAAGATTCGAACGTCTGCAGATAGTTATTAATATCCGTTTTTACTAAGCCATTTCTTGATTTGAATAGAAATAGTAGGTCAGAGATTTCCCTTCGATATTCTAGTGGGAGCAGGTTCAGACTAATTAATCTGTCGGTGTATGCCATGTTCTGAGGATAATTTAGTATGAACTTTGTTGCTCTTCTTTGAACATTTTCAATGAGTTGCCGGTGTTTGCTGGTGGATGGAGACCACAAGTTGCAACCATATTCCAATTTAGGCCGTACCAGTGCGCAATACAATAACTTCCTAGTGGATGGATCACTCATGTCGTGACAGACTCTTTTTAACAGCCCAAGCACTCTGTTGGCTTTTTTAGTGATGGATTCTATGTTCATCGCCCAACTCAGGTGACTTACGGTGATGCCGAGGTCTTCAATTGATGTTACACACTTGAGTTGCAAGTCTCCAAGATGGTACTTTCTATTCTTAACGCTGACCTTATCATTTCATATATTTACGTTATCTTAACGCTGACCTTATCATTTGGCCCGGACGCAGACACGGACGCGGAGGGTATAGCTACAGCTCTTCTGCACTAACGTGCAGGATATATACGACGAGGCGGTGGGCCGGGCTGGCTGATTGCCGAATAATTTTTAAGTACATAAACCGTTTTTACAAAGGGTATGCACGTTCTCGTATGTTATGTATTTAGACTCGGTAATTCCAAAACTGTTTTCAGAATTGAAATCGAGTAAATATTGACCGAGATAACGTTTTTAAGGATTTGTTATCGACAGGATTTGTTATCGACAGGATTTGTTATCGACAGGATTTGTTATCGACAGGATTTGTTATCGGTCTGGGCACTGGGGACCATGGATGGGGAAATGAAACTCTAGGGGTGGGGTGGGGGGGTAGAAAAGGCGGGCGTGTGGATTATTGCGGATTCGTATTTCTAGTAGTTTAATTAAGACCCTGAGTGGAGGTCCGACCCAGCATTTGAATAAACCGTTTTTACGAAGGGTATACACGTTCTCGTAATATAATAAAAACGTACGTTATGTATTAAGACTCGGTAATTCCAAATCGGATTTCAAGATTGAAATCGAGTAAATATTGGCCGAGATAACGTTCAAAATCTACCTGCGATATATGTTAATGGCAGACAAAGTGATATGATCGGCAGCTGGTTATTTAATCAGCAAAGGACTGTAAATACGTATTATTATTCTCCTTTCCGTCTTAGTGGTTAGTTTCAAGGGTTGCGATGCCGAATATGGCGAGTTCAAATCCCACAACGGACATCCTTTCTGTGAGTTTTCTTTTTTTAATTTATCATTTAATTTATCATCTTTCATTTTTTGTCTTGATTTTAACGGTTAGGCTTAGGGTTTGGTTAGGATTATGAGTAGGGTCTATTTTTGAATTATTGTTATTATTACCCACTGCCAGTCATACTTGGTCTGTGGGTCCTGGGGACCATGGATGTGGAAAAGAAACTCTAGCTGGGGAGAGAAGGCGGGCGAGGGGTTATTTTACTCCTCGCAAGCGAAGGTGATAATCTGGCCGGGGCAGGGATCCATTTCTCACAAAAGGTACGTTTGTATATATAGCTAATTCAATTAAGGTTGTCCTTTAAGGTCAAATCTCAAAACCGGAAAACCTCAAACTCTAAGTGGGAAAAGCATGATGGGAGCATGTATGTGTAGGTTAGTTTGAATTATTGCGGGTCGCTGTATGTTGTCACATGCACAACCTGCAATAATTCAAACTAACCTGCACACGCAAGCGCCCATCATGCTTTTCGCGCTAGCTTAGAGTTTGACCTTTTGTGGTTTTGAGTTTTGAATTTAAAGGACAACCTTAATTGAATTGCTGTATTGCATTCAAATAGCTGAATTTGCCCACTAGCCCAAGTATCCGAGTCAACGCCTAGCTGGCGTCTTGTTAATTTTAGAGATCGAATGAAATGAAATATGAAGTGTAAACGCAGAAATAACTCACGCTAAACCATAGCATTGTCACGAGAAGTACACTGTAGTTGATAAGTTTTTTCAAATTGGTAGCGTGGCCGACTGGTCTAAGGCGCTGGTTTAAGGCAACATACATTTCGATGGCGTCGGTTCGAATCCCACCGCTACCGCTACTCATTTTATTTTATTGCAAGATTATCGTAAATTTTCACTTTCTTAATTATCCTAGATGTGGAATGAAATGTATGACATATGCGAATACGGGTTTTACGGTTATGTAAACGTAGAATAAATTCATAGTATACCATATAGCATTGTCACATCACATGAGCTATTCTGCATTCTATTTAACGAATTGGTCTGCCATATGAGTAGCCTATTTTTCTTAATCAATTCTAGAGATGGAATGAAATGTATTACATGATGCGAATACGGGTTTAAATTTTATACAAATGTATAAAGAATTCACCGTGTACCAGTTACATGATGGGAATATGGATTTAAATGTTAGGTAAATTACGTAGATAAGAACTCACACTAAACTAGCATAGCAATGTCACGATAACTATAGTTGATAAGCTTTTACAAATTGATTTTAGGCAGCTGTCATTTCGATGACGTGGGTTCGAATCCCATCGCTGCCACTCATTATTATTATAATTTATCGAGGAAATTAATATATATATATATTGAATGAAATATTTTTGACAATGATAATTTGGATGGATATTTAATGCTTTGTAGAAAAGAGCTCACCTTACGTTATCCATTCACGTGAGAGTTTTGTTATTTTGTTTGCATTGGTAGCGTGGCCGAGTGATCTAAGGCGCTGTTTTAAGGCACCAGTCATTTCGATGGCGTGGGTTCGAATCTCACCGCTGCCATTGCTCATTTTATTTTATTGCAACATTAACGTAAATTATTTTTCTTAATTAATTCTAGAGATGGAATGAAATGGATTACATGATGCGAATACGGTTTAAATTTTATATAAGCGTAGAAAGAACTCACTGTGTACCAATTACATGATGGGAATACGGATTTAAATTTTAGGTAAACGCAGAAAGAACTAACACTAAAGCATAGCAATGTCACGAGAACTATAGTGGATAACGTATTACAAATTGGTAGCGTGGCCGGGTGGTCTAAGGCGCTGGTTTAAGGTAGCAGTCATTTCGATGGGGTGCCGGCTCGAATCCCACCGCTGCCACTACTCATTTTATTTTATTGAAATTTTACCTATAGAGATTATTTTTCTTTATTAATTCTAGAGATAGAATGCGATATATTATCCGAGGGTGATAATCTCGCCGCGGCAGGGATCCATTTCTCACTAAAGGTTTATATATATATATATATATTTTATATATTCGTTCAACAAATTCGCATGCTAAATTCCAGACTCTATGTTTTTCTTAAAGACGTTAAGGCGTCCAAATTGGCCAAATTACTGGGTCCTTCCCCGAATCCCTCCCAAAGCACTAGTTCCTCTAACGAAGTCACTCGTCTAGTTTTCACTATTCCCTCTGATTTGCCATTATCTGACCCCGAGAGATCTTTTCTTGCGAAAGGTCTCAAGTTTGTTCCCAACTCCGGGCCCATCGATCTATTTTCAGTTAAAGAGGATACCGAATCTTTCTTCCGCCGCATGCGCCTCAAAGCCTTTTTTCATGATAAGCCCACTTTCAATAGCAATAAGGATATTTTCGAAGAACTCAACCCCAAGAAGTCGTCTTGGTCTCCATCCGAAGGTGATTTTTCTTCCCTTGATCTTTTCGTAAGACAATGCCGCCATGACATTGATAAATTGCAACCTCCGCGCAGAAAACAAGTTCATAACCTTAACAAAGAAGAGCTTCTAGCTTTGAATTCATTACGATGCCGAAATGACGTTGTCATAAAACCTGCGGACAAAGGTGGCGCTGTAGTTGTCTGGAGAGCGGACTTGTATCGACAAGAGGCTCTTCGTCAACTCAGCGACACCATCTTTTATACTAAGTTGAATTCCGATCCCACTCAATCTCACCAAAAATCCGTCAAAACTACCATCAAGAATTTCATCCAAGCCGGTGAATTGCCTGCCTCTGCATCTAACCTTATATTAACAACCCCCAGAACGCCTGTCATATATTTCCTACCTAAAATCCATAAACCTAACAATCCTGGCAGGCCGATTGTTTCCGCTTGTAGTTGCCCCACCGAGCTCGTTTCCAGTTTTCTAGACAACGTTATGTATCCTTTGGTTAAGAAGTTGCCTTCTTATATCAAAGATACTAAACATGCCTTGCAAATTTTCGACCAGTTACGTTTCAGTAGTTCCGATAAATTTATTTTCACGATGGACGTCAAGTCCTTATACACCGTCATTCCCCATTGTGATGGCCTTGAAGCTCTGAAGTTTTTCTTTGATCAGCGCACTAATTTAGAACCCTCCACAACCACGTTACTCCGCTTAGCAGAACTAGTGCTTACCCTTAACAATTTTTCGTTTGATGGTGAACATTATCAACAAATAAGTGGTGTTGCGATGGGCACCAAAATGGGTCCAAGCTATGCTAATTTATTTGTTGGTTATGTTGAAAAACAGATCTTTGAACAATACACGGGTCCCTTGCCTGATTTTTTCGGAAGATTTATCGATGACTGTTTAGGAACAGCGTCGTGTTCACGTGTCCTTTTAGAGCAGTTCATCAACTTTGTTGATGATTTTCATCCTGCTCTGAAGTTCACGTGGGAAATCAGCGAGACCTCTGTGTCGTTCCTTGATATTTTAATTTCGATTAATGGTGATTCGCTGAAAACGTCGGTCTCGTACAAGCCTACTGACTCCCATTGTTATCTTCTATTTTCATCCTCTCATCCCAACCACACTAAGCAATCCATCCCTTACTCTCAATTCTTGCGTCTTCGCCGCTTATGTAGCGACGACCAAGATTTTCAAGTCAAATCAATGGAAATGAGATATTTGTTTGTCCAACGTGGTTACCCTACCAACCTTTTAGACCTCGCCGTTCAGAAAGCTTTTCTCGTCCCCCGTTTAGACGCCCTTGAACCATCTTTGGAACGAGTTTCAAACAATAAAATTCCTTTAGTTCTAACATTTCATCCTTTCAATTTTAAAGTTAAAAATATTATTAATCGGAATTTTCACATTTTACAAAATGATCCTGAGACGTCAGCCATTTTCACCGACAACCCTTTGGTATCTTTTCGCCGTAATAAAAACATTCGTGACTCCTTAGTACATAGTGCCCTTAAACAAAATACCTCGGCACCAGCGGGAACATTTTCTTGCGGCCGTTCCCGCTGTAACACATGCGCTTTTCTCAATCCCACTACAGTTATTACTGCCCCCAAATTCGACCACACAATCCGTCATGCTTTTTCATGCACGTCCACCAACATAATTTATTGCATTTCATGCGATAAATGCCCTAAAATCTACATCGGTGAAACTGGGCGACGTCTTTCAGACAGGTTTGCTGAACATCTTCGTTCCGTGAGGATCAATGATGGTGACAAACCTGTAGCCCGCCATTTCAACAGCTCCAACCATTTGGTTTCAGACATGAAAGTCTGTGCCATCCTCCCATCTCCGGTGGCAACGATAACCGCAAGCGGCAAGAGAAGCGTCTCATTTTTAAACTTGGCACCACACATCCTCTTGGTCTTAACGAACGTTTTTCTTTTCTATTTAATTTCCTACAAGTTTTTGGTTATTTTAGTTTGCTTGGAACCTTTATTATTATTATTTTTTTATTATTCGCGTATGCACTTTCATTCCTTTTCAAGTTTTTGTTTCTTATGCTAATATTATCGCCTAATCCCCTTTAATATTGGACCTGTCATTTCTCCCGCCCCCTCAGTCTGCTTGCTGATCGACTGTTAAAAATAGCAAATGATCTAACGTTTCCCATCTCATTAATTATTAGTTTGTTTATCTCCCGTGCATTTGATTGGCTACTTTCTACTTGTGACACCCTTTTGGCATATATATAAAGCCCTATTTATTTCATTTCACTCGTCTTACTCTGATGAAGGGCTCCGCTCGAAACGTCAGTATCTCGTCACTAAATTCTTGGCAGTTTACCACCTTTTCACTTTGCTATATATTTATATATATTTATATATATTAATTAATCTATGAGAGGATTTAATATTGTCAAATACATATATCGAACCCTGGTCTCCGAATCAACGTTTCGGCGCTCTGACCTTTGAGCTAATGAGACACGGTCAGAACAGTCAGTGATTTTACCATATACATATTAAATTCGCCGCTTTCACTTAACACCAACAGGCAGACATCGCATCTAACCATAATGTGGAGAAAGGCCTCTCGAGCGCACTTCCCAAAGTAGCGAAGCGATACACAACTTCTTGTATACAGAGGGCTTGTATACATATATCCAGGCGTTCGTTCTTTTTCCTGGGACCACGCTTCTGGAGAGTGCTCCTCGCGCATCGACATGGTTTGGGCAACAATAAATTTTAAGGAATATGTGGAGGATAGCGAATACTATCCATCCTTTTTTACAGACCACAGGTACCTTATGGTCAGTCATTCCATCGGCATTGGGCCTGGGTATTGGAAGCTCAATACTTCCATACTCAAGGAGATGGAGTATCGTCAATTGGTGAAATCGTTCTGGTTCTTTTGGCGCACGCAACGAATGGATTTCCCCAACCCTCTAGACTGGTGGGATATGGGGAAATTTTATCTGCGCGAAGTGACAAGGAGTTATTGTAAGGCGAAAGCCTTAGAGGCTTCTGCTTTGAAGGTCGCTCTAAATCAGCGGCTGTTAAACCTGCAGCGTCTGTTCGACGCGGGGGACTCTTCTGTCTTCGCTGAACTCTGTGCTGTTCAGGAAGATTTACGTGCTTACGAGATCAACGAAACTCGAGCTGCTCAAGTGCGTGCCAGGTGTCGGTGGGCTGAGGAGGGAGAAAAATCCACTGCCACTTCGGTCGTACACCACGACTCTCTTGACATTTTGAAGATATGGCAAGAGTATTACAAAGTCTTGTTCAAGGCTGAGGAATGTGACCTAACCGTACAGGACCTCCTCTCGAAACTGGTGAGGAAACTCTCTCCAGAGGGACAGACGAGCTGCGAAGGGCTTTTTACAGCCGAAGAATGCCAAGTCGCTGCTGATGGTATGGCTACAAGGAAGTCACCAGGTTCCGACGGGTTTCCCATTGAGTTTTACTCCACTTTCTGGGATTTTCTCGGCTCGGACTTGGTAGTCGTCCTCAACCATGCCTATTCCACCGGTTCACTACTTTCCACCTCACAACGTCGTGGGCTGATTATTGTGCTGTTTAAAAAGGGCGATCGCTTAGAAACCAAGCATTGGCGCCCAATTAGTCTGCTTAATACAGACTACAAGATCGCGACTCGGGCCATTTCTGGACGCCTCCTTCGGGTCATCTTCTCGGTTGTGTCACCCGATCAAACGTGTGGCATACCTGGAAGGACGATAGGGGAAAACTTGAGCGTCATGCGCGACGTCATTGATTTGGCCGAAACACACCAACTCCCGGTGGCGTTTCTTTCTTTAGACCAGGAGAAAGCTTTCGACCGTGTCGATTGGGGTTTCCTGGCTCGTACTCTGACGGTAATGGGTTTTGGGCCTAGCTTCCGTCAATGGATTCATATTTTTTATACGTACGTAGAATCCTCCGTCATCATCAATGGCTTGGATGTCACCTTTTTTCCGTCCATCTCGAGGAGTACGACAGTGCTGTCCTCTGTCACCTCTACTATACGTCTTGTGTGCAGAGGTCCTGGCTTGCAACCTGCGCACAACCCCTGGAATTTCTGGCCTTCGATTGCCAGACTCCATGCAAGAACTGCGCTGCTCGTGCTACGCGGACGACACGACAGTTGTTGTTACATCTGATAAGTCGCTGCCTGCAGTCTTTGAGGTGTACGAGAGCTTTGCGATCGGCACCGGTGCAAAGTTGAACCGTAGTAAGTCAAAGGGGTTGTGGCTCGGGGCGTGGAAACACTGCACAGATACCCCTCACGGTTTAACTTGGGTACAGAAGCTCCCGGTACTTGGGGCTGTCCTTAGCGCTTCCGACTATTCGACGGCAACTTGGGAACCCCGCATTACCAAGGTGGAAAAAAGGCTTTCTTCCTGGAAAGGACGGAATCTGTCCTACCAGGGAAGGGCTCTTATAAATTCACTTGCCCTATCCCAAATATGGCACTTGTGTACGGTCTTTGTCATGCCTGGATGGGTGGCATCCAGACTTGACAAAGCCATTTGGCGTTTCTTCTAGGCGAATAAGAAGGACCTGGTTGCAAGACGAACTGTGACTACAACACAGTCCGCAGGGGGATTTGGAGTGGTCGATTTCCGCCTTAAAGCTGATGCTCTAAGGCTCCAATGGCTCAAAAGGTTTTTTTCTGCGGTGAGGATGGTCCGATCTTTTGGATACCGCCGCATCGAGATTAAGTGCTTTTGCGGATCTGACGAAGAAACTTTGGAACATCTTTTTTTCCATTGCTCATCGCACAGATCCTCATCAATTGGGTGCTTTACCAACTCACTCTGTCAGTACCCAACGCCACACCCTTTACTGTCCAAGAACTTCTTTTTGGCTTCTCGGGTGCACGTAAGGCTTCCACGCCTAAAGTCATAATGTGGATGCTACAAATGGTCAAACACCGTATCTGGTTAGCTCGTTGCGATTTTCGCTTCAGGAACGTTCCTCCTGACGAAAATAAAAGTCTCAAATCGGCAATTGCCCGTCTAAAATTCCAGTTGCGTCTGCACGCGAAAAAGCATTCTTCTCCACGCCGCCGGGCCATTTTTGAAAAAGAATGGCTTGCTGGGGGGTCCCTGGGGGTTTTTCATTAAAAACTTTGACTTCTCTTTTTAACCTTTTTAACCTTTTTCCCTTGATAAAATAGTTAATGTAGGATAAATTTAACCCCTTCCCTGGTCTCTCCTTAATTGGTCTGTACTGGGTGAAGTAACCATTTTAGTTCCTTTTTCCTTCTTTCTTTATCTAGGATCACTGCTGGCTCTCGCGTCAAAAGGATTCTAGGTTTCCAGCTTTGGGGGTGAGAGTCATGTTCTCAGCACGGTTAGCAGCTTTGTAGGCTCCCCCTGTTTAGAATATTCTTTGCACGTACATCCTCGGAAT
Source organism: Chrysogorgia sp. JL179-B06 (assembly GCA_035772405.1). NCBI lineage: Eukaryota > Metazoa > Cnidaria > Anthozoa > Scleralcyonacea > Chrysogorgiidae > Chrysogorgia > Chrysogorgia sp. JL179-B06. The sequence continues at coordinate 11,455,343 of JAYKKM010000439.1, forward strand.
GTACGAATATTCTATTCAAAATAAAACTTACCCTTTTGGAAGGTTAGGTGCAAGCTGTAGACCGAGGTGGCCTGGTAACGAGTTCAGGAAAGATCCATGCAGGTGGTATCTTGAACTGCCCTTGCACCTATCACACCAATTGCTTGGTGGAAAAGAAGACTTACCCTTTCTTTTATTGAATAAAGGGTGGGAAGGTGGGTACTAAATTTGTTATTCAGCTTCTAATACACGTCCGATTACCTTCCGTGCAAGTGCGCTAATGATTTGTCACGCGCTTTACCAGTCTTTTTGCCATACGCGCAACTGACACCTTACACCGACCTTCTGCGCACGCGTGGTTACCTAGCTATTAACACCTTGGTTATTACATAACCTCGCTAAACACAAATATAAGTTGAAGGTGAGAATGGTTGCTCATTTAATTGTTGGGCTAATATTGCTCATTGCTGTCGTTCTATTTTACTGGTTGATTAAATTCTACGTCGAGAATGGATACTATTTTCCATTGTCGAGAAAATATGGCGTTCGACGCTACGTGTTTCCACGAGAACCAGCAGCCATTGCTCGGTTGAGTTATGAGCTAAAGAAAGTTTGCCGTGAGACTTTGAATGGAGAATTATTGGATTATCCTTTTTTACAAGATGAGGTTAATGGCTTCAATAGACGAGTAATTTGCGTGTTTTACGAAAGGCAAGACTCCACGGAAACTCCCGTCGCATTTCATGCCCCTTTTGTGGTAACTTGGAAGGACCTTCGAATATTTCATTGTGGATTAATGATGGTTGTTCCACAACACCAAAGACAAGGTATTCAACTGCTGACTGCGTGGAACGTCGTGCTGTATTACGTATTTCAAGGATTGGATGTGCTCACTGAGATCGCAGCATCTTCATCATATTTAACAATTCAAGATAACACGCAAGACGATGTTTATCCAGTATGGCAGAACCCCGAGATGCGACCGAAACAATGGCATTTGGATGTTACGCGTTTCATGTTGGCAAACTGCCGCCGTGAATTCGGTTGTAGTAAATATGCAGAGTTATATATGAAGCCACTCTTGTGGTTTCTAAGTCGAACGCGAAAGAAGGAGGCGGTGCATGGCAGTTGGTAAAGACAGTTGAATCACGGAGTAGCTTCGACTCAAGAAAGAAGAGATTCATGGAAGATAGATTGAACAACAATGAGGGAGACGAGCAGTTCTTTGTGGGGAAACCTTATCTTACAAAAATGCTAATGAAAAAAGTTACTGGAAAGAAGGCTACGAAATTTGTCAATTGACATACTGCTTTAAATGAACATGAAGTGTAACCGCATTTGATTGGTTTTCGTTATTCACTAGTTTGAACATCAAGTAAAGCGTTTAGAATATATTACACCATAAGCATGCTATGCAGTATTTTCTTGCACCTCGTGCAGTGTCAAATGACTTGGTTCATATCATTGTAGGTAATGAATCACATTATTGTATGTAATTAAGGTTCATATTATTGTTATTGTACCATGTGCAAGTGCGACCAATAAAATACTCTTTATTATATAAAGTAGAGTGTTTTATTGATTTTTCCACAACTGATAAAAGTGATAATCTCACATGTGTGATTATTTATGGTAATCGCACCGGACTGTCGCGAATGTCGCTCGAGCGATAGTCAGAAATTTCAGAAAAAATATGCGTATTCAAAATATTGCGCAATACGACAATTACTTCAATGCCTAAGGAACTGAGAGAACTATATATATATATATATATATATATATCGTACAAGCCTACTGACTCCCATTGTTATCTTCTATTTTCATCCTCTCATCCCAACCACACTAAGCAATCCATCCCTTACTCTCAATTCTTGCGTCTTCGCCGCTTATGTAGCGACGACCAAGATTTTCAAGTCAAATCAATGGAAATGAGATATTTGTTTGTCCAACGTGGTTACCCTACCAACCTTTTAGACCTCGCCGTTCAGAAAGCTTTTCTCGTCCCCCGTTTAGACGCCCTTGAACCATCTTTGGAACGAGTTTCAAACAATAAAATTCCTTTAGTTCTAACATTTCATCCTTTCAATTTTAAAGTTAAAAATATTATTAATCGGAATTTTCACATTTTACAAAATGATCCTGAGACGTCAGCCATTTTCACCGACAACCCTTTGGTATCTTTTCGCCGTAATAAAAACATTCGTGACTCCTTAGTACATAGTGCCCTTAAACAAAATACCTCGGCACCAGCGGGAACATTTTCTTGCGGCCGTTCCCGCTGTAACACATGCGCTTTTCTCAATCCCACTACAGTTATTACTGCCCCCAAATTCGACCACACAATCCGTCATGCTTTTTCATGCACGTCCACCAACATAATTTATTGCATTTCATGCGATAAATGCCCTAAAATCTACATCGGTGAAACTGGGCGACGTCTTTCAGACAGGTTTGCTGAACATCTTCGTTCCGTGAGGATCAATGATGGTGACAAACCTGTAGCCCGCCATTTCAACAGCTCCAACCATTTGGTTTCAGACATGAAAGTCTGTGCCATCCTTCCCATCTCCGGTGGCAACGATAACCGCAAGCGGCAAGAGAAGCGTCTCATTTTTAAACTTGGCACCACACATCCTCTTGGTCTTAACGAACGTTTTTCTTTTCTATTTAATTTCCTACAAGTTTTTGGTTATTTTAGTTTGCTTGGAACCTTTATTATTATTATTTTTTTATTATTCGCGTATGCACTTTCATTCCTTTTCAAGTTTTTGTTTCTTATGCTAATATTATCGCCTAATCCCCTTTAATATTGGACCTGTCATTTCTCCCGCCCCCTCAGTCTGCTTGCTGATCGACTGTTAAAAATAGCAAATGATCTAACGTTTCCCATCTCATTAATTATTAGTTTGTTTATCTCCCGTGCATTTGATTGGCTACTTTCTACTTGTGACACCCTTTTGGCATATATATAAGCCCTATTTATTTCATTTCACTCGTCTTACTCTGATGAAGGGCTCCGCTCGAAACGTCAGTATCTCGTCACTAAATTCTTGGCAGTTTACCACCTTTTCACTTTGCTATATATTTATATATATTTATATATATTAATTAATCTATGAGAGGATTTAATATTGTCAAATACATATATGGAAAAAGTGACTGCACCAACCGGGAATCGAACCCTGGTCTCCGAATCAACGTTTCGGCGCTCTGACCTTTGAGCTAATGAGACACGGTCAGAACAGTCAGTGATTTTACCATATACATATTAAATTCGCCGCTTTCACTTAACACCAACAGGCAGACATCGCATCTAACCATAATGTGGAGAAAGGCCTCTCGAGCGCACTTCCCAAAGTAGCGAAGCGATACACAACTAGTAGTAGTAATATGCCGGTTTCAGCTATTTTTGAAAAATAGCTGGTATTCCCAGCCCGAAAAAAAGATAAACAAAACTATTTTAAGTCATATCCCGAAAAATTACCCCCAAAAACCCCCCGTGTTCCGAAAGTCGTTCCCCCACGTGTTCAAAAAAAATTATTTCATTCGAAAATCAAAATAATATTGCATTTCATGTGTGTATCTCATTCGAAAATCAAAATAATATTGCATTTCATGTGTGTATTTCATTCGAAAATCAAAATAATATTGCATTTCATGTGTGTATCTCATTCGAAAATCAAAATAATATTGCATTTCATGTGTGTATTTCATTCGAAAATCAAAATAATAATGCATTTCATGTGTGTATTTCATTCGAAAATCAAAATAATATTGCATTTCATGTGTGTATCTCATTCGAAAATCAAAATAATATTGCATTTCATGTGTGTATCTCATTCGAAAATCAAAATAATAATGCATTTCATGTGTGTATCTCATTCGAAAATCAAAATAATATTGCATTTCATGTGTGTATCTCATTCGAAAATCAAAATAATATTGCATTTCATGTGTGTATTTCATTCGAAAATCAAAATAATATTGCATTTCATGTGTGTATCTCATTCGAAAATCAAAATAATATTGCATTTCATGTGTGTATTTCATTCGAAAATCAAAATAATAATGCATTTCATGTGTGTATTTCATTCGAAAATCAAAATAATAATGCATTTCATGTGTGTATTTCATTCGAAAATCAAAATAATAATGCATTTCACGTGTGTATTTCATTCGAAAATCAAAATAATAATGCATTTCATGTGTGTATCTCATTCGGGGGTCAAAAATAATAGTCAGAATTTTTGACCCCGTGAACCACTAGGTCGGAGGATCCACCACATAGAAAGACTCTTACACTACACTATTGTTTTTACACTAGGAAGGTAGGAGCCTTGAAATGGGGCGTCGAAATTCCACCACTTCGTTGTTCCCAAACAAGTTCCATAATAACTGTCCTGGAAATAATGGTATGGAGCGCGTTTGGGAATTCACATCACAAAAAATAACTTTTAAAATATACAAAGGGGGGGATCTTCACTCCCCCCTCTTGTCTACACTTTTACTGGTTCATTGTTGTGTTTTTAAAAATATACAAAGGGGGGGATCTTCACTCCCCCCTCTTGTCTACACTTTTACTGACGATCTCTTCGTGTGAAAAGTTGATAGTCGGCACCATCGAATTTTGGGTGAAAACAAAGTTCTTCGTGTTTTCAGTTCGAGATCCACGTGTATGATAAAAAATGGGATGTAAACCAAGTAAATTACAAATTCAACATAATGGAGATCTTTTCAATGAGAACACAGACGTGAGGAAAAAGCTTCTCACCGGTATTCAGGTGTCACGTGGAAATGATGGGTTAGAAGGAAATTTTCAAATAGCGTTTGCGACAACACGCGTTAAAAAATATGAACGTGTTGCAACAACGGTACTACCTATAGAGACGACAGATCTACCACTAACACAAGAATAAGATTTTTTTTTTCGTAATCTGTTTAGATTACGAAAATACTTTTTCATGCAAAACACCAATCCAAATATTTCACGTATTTTTGTCTCCAATACTCATTCGTCTCTATTTTTTCGTAATCTTGTTGTAGAATAATTCTCCTACTTAGTTGTCTAGTTAAATAATTTTTGTTTTTAATCTCTATCTGTTCGAGTTTGTATCTCTCACCACGACCTTGTTGATAATGAAATTCTTCCCATTTTATATGATGTAGCTTAACTTTTTCTTTGTCAGATCTATCTAACTTTAACTTTCTCCACTCCCACTCTTCATAGTTTTCACACTCTTCACAGTGATGTTCTAGAGACGACGTACAATCTTCACAACCTAGACATTCTCTAGCTAGTAAGCTATATTCGAACACACGGTTCTTTTTTGGAATCTTGAGATCCACGTGTACTCCATGTCGTTCTAGAAGTCTAGTGAGTACAAATCGTAGATTGAAGAAGTTTTTCTTCTCCGAACTAGACCGATTAAAACCATGTTCTAGAGATCTGAAGTTTTCTTCTAGTCTATCGACATATTTTTCTATATCACTTATTTTTTTGACTAGTTTCGAGAAAGTGTTAAACCGTACGTTAGTGTTGATTCTAGAGCGCTCATGCCACGTGGTAGACTCTCTTAATAACATGTGATCGAGTTCTTCACCACAATCTATACAAAACACTATATCTCGAAGTTCAGCGGTGTTTTTATGAATACACTCATTACCGTCCATATCTTTATTTTTCGTCCTCTTTTTCTTTTTCACTTGTCTTGTGACTATACACGTGTTTTCCTACAGTGAGCCCGCCAGAGAGTATTCCAAGGAACGGTATCAGCGGTGTCAACCTCGACATTAAGCTCTTCAAATCTTTGTTGAGATACGGATCTCTTTTAAGTTCTTTCTCGAGGTCTTCAGGTTTTTCAACCGCGTCGAGACCTCCCATCAAATCCGCGAATTTGGACAAGAGCATGTCGCATAGAAATATTGTGCTTTTCTCTTGTACCTTAGCTTCATACTCTGCGTATAGTTTGAGTATAGTTTTCGCATTAGCTTTCCTGACATAGACTTCGGTCTTCTTGATCTCACCATCGCTCGCTAAGAGCAGGAGCTGCTCTCTTTTCATTTCGACATCTTTACGGTAGTCTTCCGCTACTTTATCATCATCAAATCCTTCACTTTCATCTTTCGCTGAATTTATAAAATCTTCCGGGTTCATCTCTTTATTTAGGAGAGATGACTTCATATCCGTATGGATGTCGAAGATTTATTTCTAAACACGCGTGGTTCTGCTCTCTTAGTTTTTTTGCGATACATATCACGTCTTCTTTGGAAACACCGTTCAAATAGTCGTTGATAAGTTCTAACATATCTTTTTTGTTCGTGTTGTGAAAACTTGTTATTTTAGAAATGTTTTCTCGGTATGGTTTCGCAATACTAGTCATCTGTTGTGTTAGAACAATAGTTGACAGCCCATAATGTCTACCAGAGTAACCTAGTTTGACGAGTTCGCTAGTTCTGTTTTTAACATCCTGCCCGCTCGCACAGTCATCTAGAATAATAAGCGTGTTCGTGTCAGTATACGTGTAAACAACGTGTTTCAACATCGAGTTTACATTTTCTTGTTCGACGGGTAAAACAACAAATCTTTCGTCATGATAATATTTCCATTTGTGATATGTCGTGTTCCATAGTATGGTAGGACAAATAAGTATAATATAGTCGAATACTCCTTTGAATCTCTCTTCTAGCATTTCTAATAGATAATACGTCTTTCCACAGTAAGTTGGACCTACTATCATCATGTTAAACGGGGTATTCATCTTTATTTTCTTATATTTGTAATATAAGAAAAAAATATATGTTTGATCTAGTACTGAATACTTTGCAAATTCCCTGACACAATGTTTAACAACGCGTCTGATAACACAAATATGTGACATATCAAGTCGGTGGTCGTAACACGTTTTGTGATTTCCAGCAAGATTCCACTCTGCGTGTTCATAATTTTCTTTCCGGATCCGTGTACTTTTTGATCTCGAGTGCTTCGCAAATCTATTGCCAACGCGAAACTATTTTTGTAAAACTCCCTGTGTGTCACGCTTTGATCAGTTTGACCAAATAGACGTTCGGCTTCAGAGAAGTACCTTGACTTGGGGATTCCTTGACTATAGACTTCGTTAGGCACACCCTCGATGGTAACTTTCACACTATCGATATTAGGATAGACGAACTCTTCAGAGTCGGTGATCGCGGCTTTGGTGAATAACAACACCACGGCTTTCATGCTCTTTCGTGGTAAGTTAACGTTTTCGTTAATCAAGGTTTCTCCTTTTCCCCATGGGCTGTTCTTCATCAGTGTGATGTGTTCGTAGGGGAGTGACCTTCCAACCATATAGAGACTCGTGATATCACTTGCGAGGTCGATATTGTCGATGGTCTCATACTCCAGTTCTAGATTTTCTAGAGAGTACCCTCCAACAGCACTACCAGATTGTGCGATCATGATATCGCTAGCTGCGGGTAGTTTGATAAGAAACTGGAGGTTATTGCTCATGTTATACGGAGCGTATAACCCGGAATCTCCCAAAATTTTGTCGAGAGATATTTTTTGTTTTGTTCCAAACACACTATACACGAGTGCGTCAGATAACTTAGCAGCATTTCCACTCGCAGCGCCACTGTCGTCCTTTGAGATGAGCTTTCGCAGATTCTCACCGGCGACTCCAAATTCCATCATCTCGTCTCGTTCCTTCTCAGTTTTCCACAAGTCTTTGTAAACGGCGATGGCAGATTCACCTACGTTATCGTAAGCGACTTCTCCAGCCATTTTAACAGTCAGTTGACTTTGTAGAAGTTTAGACAAGTTATTCAAAAACCAACTTTTAGCGTTGACATTCTTAAAGTCAAATAGGATGTGTAGACTTCCTGGAACGAGACACGAGTCTGGCTTCAGTTTGGGAATGTTGACGTAGAGTGTTTCGTTAGGATTAGCCTTGTTAGGATTCATCGTCACGACGTGACGTGTACGCGGTCCCACGATTGTGGACATGTTAGATTTCTTTGCATGAGGACTTAAGTCTTTGTTACTACTCATTTATTATAACGTGAAAAATTTCATAACTTTATAAGTTATGAAAAGTTGTGAGACTAGAACACGGTGTCTATTCCAACGTGAGGTGGTGATTTGTCGAACGTTATCAGTTTGATGTTCTCAAATGAGTCCGTTCGTCTTGGTACGGGGTGAATTTTCGTGGGAAATAGATATTCTTTCACAATACGAAATAGCTCAATACACATTTATTTGTTTCCTAGTCGATTAGATTAGGAGACGTGGTGGGAGCTGTTTGCTAGTTTTACTGATCCTTTTGGTTGACTATTTTGTTGTGGACCTTACTCCCTATGTGTCTCGCTATGTTACGTCGAATGATCACTCGTCCACACCCCTCGCAGGTCAGTGTCTCGTTAGTCTTGTCCACGTTGGCAGCGTAGTATCTCTTGCTGTAGTCTTTGTCCCGCTCTTTGATCTTGTCAAGGTTGTCGACTCGGTATCTCGCGTTGTATCTCACTTTGTCGAAAGTACCGTCGGCTTTGAAGTGTAGGCCACCCTTGTTCGTGTTTAGAGTGGTGGAGAACCGCTCGATACAAGCTCCTTCGAGTTTGAGGAGTTCAACCCTAGTGCAAATCTCCTCTCGTAGCACTAGACTACGAACGTTCTCCCAACCACCAATCTCGACGACACTGCGATATAGCTTATAGTGTTGCTTCGTCAACTCTCGTGAGGCGTACATGTGCACCGCGAGTCTCTCTTCGAGTGTTTTAAACGTGGCTCCGATATACGTGTCACTATTCACCGTGTTGTATAATATGTACACAACTCCAATTTTAATTCCAATCTCTGCCATTTATCACTGTTTAAATTATTTTCACTTCCCCCAAAAATCGGTTCATTTTTTACTCTTCCTGTATTCGTTTATAGCCCAAATTATCAAAACAATGACAACCCAAATATTTTTAGCCAGCCAGGCGAGCCCCTGCGCACCAGCTTTTAATATTGTATACACAAAATTAGCAACTCCTACCATCCATGGCCCGAGCTTAGCTATCAAATTTTTGACTGTCTTCGCGAAGGACAACCCTGCTTTTGCGCCTTTCGTAATTACAGTTCTCGCTCCAACAATAATAGTCGTGAGAAGTCCCGCCACGGCAATGCCTAACGCGGACACGCCTACCCAATTCTCTCTGAGAAATTTTTTTACTTTCTCAAGGCGACTCACGTCTTTTTCTTGTTCACCACGAGTCTCCTCTATAACTCTTTGTTGTTCAAACGCGTTTACCACCGTGTCTATATCAACAGATTCTTGAGTGAGTCTTACTGCTGTCTCTGGGTCGCTGTCGAGAATTCTCGCACGAGTCTCAACACCTCTTTCTTCGAACTCGTTAACCATGAGTTGAATAGCTCCTCGATCGCCTACTCTACTCTCTGGTAAGATCGTGTCCGACGGATTCAACACACCGTTCACAACACGCTGGTCCACCTCGCTAAGTCTACCAAGAACATCGTCTGGTATGACTACTTGGTTCGCGACAGAGATCATGGGCAGGTTAGAAGCCGTGTTAGTCTCATTCACTGCAGAGTCAATGAGCTTCTCAAATTGTAGGACAGCGTTTGAGTTTCTTTTTGCTGAGTTTTTCACATACGAACCGTTCACGTTGTTTAGAACTATTTTCTCGACGGTGGAGAATCCACCACTCTTAAGTCTTTCTTTGAAAAAGACCTTACCGTCTCTCACGGTAGTCCTATTTCTAATTTCTATGACACTCTCCGAGTGGGGATTAAGTTTTTGACCCTCGCGAGAGTCTTGTACGTACTTGTCTACTTGAATGAACACATCGTTCGCTACGCCACCCCCTACATCTAGATCACCACCAAAACTCGTCTCGGCTAAAAGAAGACGGTTAATGTATGTGATCCTCTCAGTGATTAACACATCGTCGTCAATCAGAAATCTCTGATTGAGATTGTCAAGAGTTGTGTCTAACTCTTCGTTATCGAGATTATCGTACTCTGGAAACCTTTCTTCCATCTCAAAATTGTCATCAGCTTCAGCCATTTTATTTGTTAAGGTTTTCGAGAAAAAAAAATTTTTTTCTTAGAGGGGCCCCCTCCCCTCCTGTCGCGACCGCTGACCACTACGTACGTGCGCCTACCGAGCGAAAACATAGACATGTAGTCTTTCGGATGTTTTTCGAGTAAAAAACAACTCAAAGAAGTGTTTGACACGTCTCCTTAACACTCTAAGGGTTGTTGTCACACGACACCTTCGTTATTTTTTCGTGACGGTGTTTTTTGAGAGTATTTCGATCACCACGATCGTCTCTCGCGAAATGACCGTGCGACACAACCCCGGTCGCGTGACGTCTCGCGCGACCCCACTTGGCGGTACATTCCCAGACGTCAAAGGTGAAAAAAAAATTCATTTTGGAAAAAAAATTTCATTTGAAAAATAATTTTTCAAAACTTCTTTGACGTCTGGGAATGTGCCGACAGTCACGCGATCGTAACTTTTCGAAAAAATTATTTTTTTCCAAAAAAAAAAAATAACTCAAAAACTCGTTATACGATTTTTACATTATTTTTTATTGCGCATCTTTTTACAATATACACTTTTTACACTTTTTTTCACAAAATTTCCATATCACTCTCGGGAATCCACGAGTTGTGTTTAGCGTCGTAACCAGCCCACTTGACCAGAACCATCTTTTTCTTGTTCACCGTCTTTCTTTTCAAGACTTTCTCGACACGATACGTAGCGTCCTCTGTTTTTTCCACGGCGGACATCTCCTCCTCATAGAACGTCCCAATAACGTCTTCCCCGCTCTCATCGCTGAGAACGTAGACGTTCGGATCTCCACGGACCACCTTACTCACGGAAAAGATTTCCTCAGTGAAATTTGCTTCATAACCTTTCGTGAATATACTCTTGTACTTACTAATTCTCACTTTTTGTCCAAGTTTGTATTTTGGTAGTGGAAATTCACCCAAGTCTTGACCGAAAAGTGTCATCCATACCTGACTCTCGTTAGTTTTGTTCACGTCTACTGGTTTCGTGAGGGTGCTACTATGCTTCGTGTGGTTATAACTCTCAACGAGTTCGTCTAGAACGTCTATCCACTTGTACGTTCCCTTGCTGTAGAAATATTTCCACATGCTAGTCTTAAGAGTCCTGTTGAACCTCTCGACCACGGCCGCTTTCTTATCAGACTTTGTCGAGAAATGTTCTATGTCATGTTCTCCTAACAAGTTTTTAACACCTACATTGTAAAACTCTAATCCTTCATCGAACTGTGCGAATTTCGGATACATCTCAAACCTTTCGTGAAACTGACGTAGTAACTCGTCTACGGCTTTCGTCATGTTTTTTGTATCTTTCCGATACACAGGGATAGCGAAAGCGTAACGACTAAGAATCTCGACACATGTGAGTATCCAGTAGTAACCATTGTTCTTGTTTTTGTATTTTCCCATATCGACGAGGTCGAGTTGAATTTGTTCACCAAGGTAGGAGACCCATGTTTTTCGAAATTTGTGACGTCTCACTATGGGTTTGTACCGTGTGTACGTGTCTTGAGTTTTCAACCATTCTTTCACAGACTTTCTACTTACGTCTAGACCTTCCTCTAATGCTTTTTGGTATAGTCTCTCCATGCTTTGATAACCAGTCACAGGGTTATAGTACAAATCTCTTAGACTCTGCTCTGTTACAACGTCGCTATCCATACTTTTTATTTGAGAGTATATTAATATCAATCAAAACACTCCCTACCTCGTCTATACCACTCACATTTGTTTTTGTATGAAAAGACAGGTTATTGTATGTACCACTACGAGTAGGAACACTAGACTCGACAGTTGGAAAATGTAATACACTACCACTTAGTGTAGACTCTGATGTGATAGGAAGAACTGCAATAACACTACTTTGTTTACCTAACACGTCTATTGTCTCATCTACAAGAGTATCACAATGAATCTCTACGAACCTTAAACCTCTGTTGATATCTATCTTGTTAGGACTAACCACCTTTGTTGCTCCCATTGTGGTGTTCGTTGGGAAACCAAGTAACTCCCCAAACTTATATAGTTTAATAGGATGCTGTGTTTTTAGCGTGCATGTGTGATCGTGTGTGTTGTGTGACAACGTTATTTTGACGCTCTCCTCGTCTGAGAAGTGTGTTACAAGACTCTCGAAAGACCAGTAACCTTCAGGTATCGTGTGTTTTTGTCCGTTGTACAGAATAGTGTCGTTGTACCCCTTGATCACGTTCTTGTAATCCCAAAACACACTCGCTGACTTTATGACGAGAGTCGAGTTCTTTAGGAGCACTAAACTCCTATCTAACGTGACTGTTTTCTTACTATTCTCGATAAACACTACTAGTTTCTTCATTTTATTTATGCTACAAATAAAATGATACGAGCCTATTACGGTGAAAACTATGAAAAGGCAATGAAGAATTCCGAGATTGCCATTCAAAAAGCAAAGTCAGATCTTTTGAAAAAATATCCACACGCTACGCTAAGTAAATTTGAGTTTGATCCAGTTCAAACACAACAAGGTGACGTGACGAGAGTAGATGTATATTTTCGAAATAGTGACATACTCTCAACTGACATTACCAGCACCACGTTCAAGAACGATCAAAGTATGTGGAAATGGTTACACAACAATACACCTTTCCCGAGAATATGGAATAGTGGTGGAACAGTACAAAAACTCTTGCATACGGAGAGAGCCGGGACTTCCGACGTGACATTCCCACCGTACGTACTCAACTACCACGTCAACGACTTCAACGTCTACGTTGACGATAAGAATTACTTTAACTCTAACCTACCCAAGATAGTGATAGACACGAAAAAATACTATCAGGATGGACCCGAGGGGAGTATGATCAGTACGGTGTGGACATTGTCGAAAAGCTATTACCAAGCTATCGCGGCTATGTACATAGCCACGTACAAGTCAGGAGTGTCTTTACAAAACCTAACACCTAGTCCTGACATTCCGAAACAAATAACGAGTCTCATGAAATTCCACGTTTACTTCACTATGAGAAGGGTAATGTTTCGTCTTGACAAAAGTGGACCTGACATCGCCGACATTTTGAGATTGTACATTCCAGATTGGAGAGTGTTGAAAAACCATCTCCCTCTTGGCGGTAATTGGGTGAGTATTATTAGAGACTTACAAGGAGATTACAAACGCTATTGTCCAAGAGTCAGTAATGGGATCACAGAGTTAGGTCAGGAACTCTTAAACCAATCTGTAGAAGTGTATGTCTACGCATTGTTAGGAGCGCAAGCGAAAAGTAAACAAAGTATTGTAGGTGGTCGTGCTAGTGCACGTGAAGTACAACAAGTTTTTAGAAACATCGTCGAAGATGCAGTTGTACAATATTCACCAAGTACGTGGATTAATTTGATGAACAAAGCTATTAAAGACACGAACGTGAAACTAGACATGGCGGTCACTCCAAACACGTGGTTGATACCACGAAGCATGGTTTTGCTAAAAACACCTATTCCAGGGTACAATAATTTGCTAAGAGAGTCGTCAGAGACGAACATGGTATTTGGATTCAATAGTGAACTTAACTTTGAAAGTGTGAAGAGTGTGAAGAGCGTGAAAACACACTCTAGCGGTGGAGAACATTTGGAGACACTAGACAACGTAAAAAAGACGTCGCCTGTCCCTACCGAACCTACTTCATCTCCACCCACTTCGTCCACTACGTCTAGTTTGTTCGCTACGACACTAATACTGGTAGGGGTGGTGGTGAGTAAGTTTGTGCTGTAGAATAAATGAGTTTACATCTTGGATATAGTCGATCAAAAAAGGTGACAACACCACCGCAAAAGACGTCACTACCCTACAAGACTGTTTTTAACGTTAACGTTAAAGATGCGAAGGTTATTTACCAACACGCTGGAAGTAGTACCAAAGCGGAGAGAATAGAAGACGGGGAATCTCGTCTTCATCAAAACACATATCGTAAAAGTCCTACTGTAGATGTCGACGCAGACTTTGTAAAAAATTTGAGTTCTAATAGAATGGTTTTTGAGTGTCCACAATTAACTCGCGTTAATGTTTCTATATTTGTGGTTTTCAAGTTATTAACTGCTCCGTCAGTAGATAGTTACGGATACATTGTTGGTAACGATAGTGGTTCTTACGATAAATTTATAGGTTACAAAACAGGATCAAACGATCAACTATCGTACGGTGGTGGGTGGCCTGTACAAGAATATAATTGTACAATACCAAGTGGTGTTATAAGAACTAATAAACATTTAATATCCTGTCACTGGATGATGAAAGGTAGTCATGTACGTGTGAATAATATAAAGTCGTCTGACTCGTACTTCAACGCGAATTTGAAAAACATTGGTGCTCCGTTCTCTTCGATATTTTTTAACGAGCGTCTAAAGAGTTTCGATAGCACAACAGGTATATCAGGTGAGATATATGGTTTGAAGATCGTGAGTGGTTTTCTAGAGCCAGACGACATTTCGAGTCTGAACAAGAGTATGATGTTAGAGTATGATATAGTATAGTGACTTTGTCTCTTTTTTTTTTTGTAACCAACTCTGGTTACAAAAGAATATAGACTAGTTTTTCAGATTCTCCAAGTTGGGATAGATAGAAGGTGGTGCAGACGGGTCTTCGGCGACTTGCGATTTGACTTGATTCACAAATAAGAGTACGTCGGTGTCTTTGTCTGCTTTTTTGATAACTTTCTCATTTTTTCTAACAGACTTCAACCTTTTGAGTGTATGTCTAACACCTTCAGAACCAGACAATACGGTGGCCGCGCCTATAGCAATAGCTCCTGTTATCGGATTCGGAACAAGGATAGTTGTGACTATTCCTCCAACAAGTATGACTGTAGTCACAACCACTTTCACGACAGCTTTCACTTTGAGACGCAGTGTCTTCTTCTTCGAATTCTGTAAGTCTTTTTTCACGGTGAGACTTAACTCTTCTAAGTTTTGACTGAACATTCCCTTTATTAAGATAAGAAGTCTCGTAATGAGTGATCATTACGAGAATACATATAAGATAACGACTCACTTGAAAGGGTCGTCGGGGATTAGTTTCTTCTGTTGTGCATATTTCACAGCCACTGTTCCAACAGTCACTGCAACTGCAAGTTTCGCTGTTCCAACAAGACTACTTGGCGCGCCTAGAGACTCTCCAAAAACTTTCTTTGATACCATGCTAACACCAACTGCGGCGGCGACGTAGAGTAACGTGTCATACACTTCATTCATGATTACTTTGCGATCTGTCATCCTTTTATTATAGTGGTTTTTCTTTTTTTTCATTTAGTCAAAACTCTCTAGGGTAGAGACTGGTTTAGGATCCTCCTCGTCTTGAGACTTGTCTTGAGACTTGTCTTGAGACTTGTCTTGAGACTTGTCTTGAGACTTGTCTTGAGACTTGTCTTGTTTATACGCGTAATATAGTGCACCGATCCCTGTAATAGCTCCGACTGTTCCAATAACGTAGCCAAAGTTAAAACCGCTTTCACTTCGTTCACTTCGTTCATCTCCCTCCCCTTCGAGTCTTTCACGAGCTTTTTTCTCTTTCGCTGCTTTACTAATCGCAGCGAGTTTTTTACCTGAAGCTACGCGTCGAGGATCTTTAATTTTCACCGGATTGTTATTCGTTATGGTCTCCATCTTTATCTATGTAGTTAGATCTAGTCAAATCTAGTCAAAAGCTAGTGACACGTATGCTAAATTCTAGTCAAAAGCTAGTGACACGTATGCTAAATTCTAGTCAAAAGCTAGTGACACGTATGCTAAATTCTACTTATTTCTTACCCTGAAACATAACACCCTGTTGACTTTTAAAATATTTATTCTCAAACTCCAGAGTTTTTATTTTCTCTACGCGAAACTTTGCGTACTCCTCTAACTCTACGACCTTTTTCTCAAGTTTGAGAACTCTAGTCGTACACTCTTCTAAATGTGATTGTCGTGATCGTACTCCAGTGAACATATTTATTAAGATAAATGACAACCATGATGGCAGGAGGACTATTTAACGCACTCGCGTTCGCTGGTGCAGGGTTCTTGTTCAAAAGTCTAGACGGGAACAAGTATGGTGAAGAGATGAAGCGTCACAACCTTGCAGTAGAGAAACTCGCGCGAGAGAAAGAATTGTGGAACGAGGAAGAGGTTGAGCATCGCGACAAACTTGCGAGACTACGACTTGCTTTGTCGGACGCGAACCGCAACATAAACGACACGAACGCAGCTCTTGACTTGTTGTCCGCAACATTTCGCAAAAAACCAGAACTTCGTGATTACTACACGCCATCACTAGAGATGCAAGATTATTTGTCGATAACAGAAGGAGTGATGTTTGTAAGCGCAGGATGGGTTGGTTATAAAACTTATGATTACTTTTTTTTAAATCGAGATTAATTTAAAGAGAAAATAACATTATAATAAAAGAGATGAGTATTGAATTTGGAAAGTTTGTCGAGAATAAGAAGTACGGAAACGCTACAGTGAGTGTTGCAATGGAACCTATTTTGTTCAAGGATGTCTTCACGTTTGGAGTTCAAAAAAGCAAATTTGACAAAAATAAGTTCACGGCCTCATTGACTCTCAGCGACGAACAGTTGGAGACTTTAGAGAAAGTTGGAGAGGAGTGTCTCAAAGGTCTTGTAGACAAAGACATCGTCGTCACCGAGGTAAAAAGCGGTATATATAAGGACAAGGTGTACGTAAAAGCAGACCCAGACTTGTTCTCAGCGTACAGAGAGGACGACGAGGAGGTGGAGTTTGGTGATCTAGTCAAGCTCGAAAAGTATAAAGTGAACGCAGCTGTTGACTTAAGTAGTGTGTTCATCAAAGATGAAGTAGCTCACTTACAGTTATATTTTCATGAAATAGTAATCTTAGATGAAAAGAAAAAGAGTAAAACAAAACGTAAACGCGTAGCTTTCTAAGAACTGTATGGTTCCCAAACAGAAATGTTTGGAAACAATAAATGAACACTGTTATTTACATGGTTAGTGAACTCGTAAACTATTACTTCCCTATAGAACCTGTGCTCACTCTTGAAGAAGAGTGGGATAGAATTTCCGACCTCCTAGCCAAAACGATTCCAAAACGAACTTAAAGCATATACTATAATAAAGAGATGACACGACCGAAAGGATCACTCAACAAAATTCAAAAACCAAAAGTAAAATACATAAGGAAACCAAAACTAAAAAAAGAAAAGGACAACCACCAATCTTTGAAAGATCTAAAAGCTATCGCGAAAGAACGTGGTGTGAAACTGAAGTGTAATGCAAGTCATAGCGAAATTCGAGAAGCGTTAGAGATGAAACCCGTAGAAATACCAAAGAGGTACGATCACTGTAAGGGTGGAAAACCAGCACAAATTGTGATCAAAACTAACGTAGATACTGGAGAAGAAACGAGGTATAAAAGTATATTTGAATTAGCCAATAGTTTGAAATTATTCGCTGGGTCAATTACGTATCGTATAAAAAAAGGGAAAAGTCTTGTTATGAACGAAGTTACGTACACGTTTCGTAAAGATCTCGTATAAAGAATCGACTCTTTAAATAAATAGAAGAGGTAAAGACAAATGATCTTTGAAAAAGAACAACTTATTGAAGTGGTGTGTAGTACTTGGTTAAATGAACGTAATAGACAATTAAGACTCGTTCTGTTATTTGAATGGTTAGCACAAGGACGTCGTGGTCGAGACGATCAACTTGAAAATTTCAATAGACTTTACACGAACGACGATGGCGAACTCACTTTAAACTTACTCGTTGAACTCGTTGACAACCATGATGACTTTAGTCAAATTTTCCATTTTCTACTTGGTCTCTTAGACGACGACATGTATGAAGAGTTTTTAAATCGAGACAACAATGAAGACTTGGGTTACGAGTCTGACTAATACGAAAAAATTTTTCAAAAGACAAATTGGTCTTTTGAAAGAAATCGATTTTTTTGTTATTTAAAGAAACACTACAATAAAGAGATGACTTCGTATATTAAACGAAAAGTTTCAGAGTGGTACAACTGGATCGCTGGAACTCCAGAACCAACTAGTGCTCCACCGAAATCTTACATGCGAGAAAAACTTGGCGAATGGTCTAATTGGTTTGTCGATCATACACCAGAACCAGTTAGAAACAAAGTCACGTCTGCGTTCACGACATTGAAAAACAAAGTGAACACATTATTTAAAAGTCAACCTGAAGAAGTATTCCACGATGCTGAAGACGACGAGTTTCACGACGCTGAAGACCATGTTATGAAAAAGTCAGAGACGTCTCTTCGTGGATTTTCGGAGACTTCTACAATCGACGCGCCAGAAAAAGTGGATCCAAAGACGTTCCTAGCGAACACAAAAGCGTCGGTGATCGATCTTTGGACTAGCGAAGTGGAGAAGCGGAGTGGATTAAAGACAAAACTCGCGCTGGAGTGTGTCATGGTGAGAACGACCGACGCTGGACCTGTCGAGGCGGTCGCGATGTTTCGCTCTCTCGTGAACATCACGTTAGATGGGACTGATATGGATGAGTTATATGACAAGTCTGTCGGGAAAATTTTGGAAAACTTGTCGACTTACTTGAAAAAAGGAAGCGGTTGGAGAGTCCTACGTGTCGTGAAACTAGACATATATATCGACACATATAAGCCAATAAGTGCGTCATCATATATTCCGACACCAGCAGCTTTGGTAAAAAAACTCGCGATCGTCAACGTCCAAAACAAGGCTGATAACGAGTGCTTCAAGTGGGCTATAACCTCTGCGAGATCACTGAGACAGAAGAATGTGGAGAAGTTTAGTAAGAACCTAAAAATAGAGTCTGAGAAGTTTGACTGGAGCGGAATCTCGTTCCCAACACCATTGTCAGACATTAGGAAGTTTACAAGAAATAACAAGACTAGTATTAACGTGTTCGCCTATGAGGAGAAAACAGGCGTCTATCCACTTCTCATCGGAGGAGAGTCAAAAGACACCATCAACCTGTTACTCATCACAGAACAGGGTGAAGACGGAAATGTGAACTCACATTACGCGTGGATTAAAAACATGAGTCGGTTGTTATCTAACACGAAAAGTAAACATCAACACGCGACCTTCTTTTGCTATCGGTGTTTGAACAGTTTCACCTCGCAGGAAGTTCTAGAGAAACACACCGAGCGTTGCTCCAACGTGGACAGCATCAAGACCGAAATGCCGGAAGAGGGGAGCTTCATAAAGTTCGAGAACATCTATAAGACACAAGACGTGCCATTCACGATCTACGCAGACTTCGAAAGTTTTATCGAACCTATTGACACGTGTGTTAACAACCCCGAGTCTAGCTCGACGACTAAGTATCAACACCACACACCATCTGGATTTTGCTTTCACCTGAAGTGCTTCGACGACACTCTCCACTACGAAGAGCCATACCTCTACACCAAGAAGGTTGAAGGTGAAAACATCGGTGAGAAGTTCGTTATAGAGGTGGAGAGAGTCGTGAAAAACATCTACGACAAGTTTAAAGTCGCGAAAGAGATGATCTACGGACCAGACGACAAACAAGTTCACGATAGTAGTGAGACGTGTTGGTTGTGTGGGAAAGACTGGACTAAAAAAACTAAGAAAGGTAACCCAGATCGAAAAGTTAGAGACCACTGCCACCTCACGGGTAAGTACCGCGGAGCTGCACACAGTAGTTGTAACTTGAGATATAAGCTACCGAAGTTCATTCCGGTTATTTTTCATAACTTGTCCGGTTACGACTCTCATCTCTTTGTGAAAAACCTAAGTGTTACAGAGGGTGACATCAAATGCATCCCGAACAATGAGGAGAAGTATATCTCATTCAGTAAGGACATCGTCGTCGATCATGAGACAGATAACGATGGCAAAGAGCGACCCGTCAAACGGGAGATTAGGTTCATTGATAGCTTTAAGTTCATGGCTTCTAGCCTAGACAAGTTAATTAAAAACCTCGATAGTGATGATCTAGTGTCGACCAAAAGAGTGTTTGGTGACAACTTCGACTTGGTCTCAAAGAAAGGTGTCTATCCATACGAACACATGACTGGGTTGTCATCTCTCGACGAGAGACGGCTACCAACTATAGAGAAGTTTAGCTCGAAACTGAATAACACCGACATCTCTGAAGAAGACTACCAACACGCCACGAAAGTTTGGAAGCATTTCGACATGAAAACCATGCGTGAATATCACGACTTATACCTGATGACAGATGTGATGTTGTTGGAGGACGTCTTTCAGAATTTTAGGAAGACGTGTAAGACCCACTACAAACTAGATCCAGCATTCTACTTCACCTCACCTGGACTAGCTTGGGACGCGTTGTTGAAAGTCACAGAACAGGAGCTAGAGTTACTGACTGATATAGACATGCTCTTGATGGTGGAATCTGGGATTCGTGGTGGGGTTAGCACCATCATCAAAAGACACGCTGTCGCGAACAATAAGTTCATGGATCATGTCAACAGTGCGGAACGGACTGGTGAATCACTATATGATCCTACAAAACCAAGCGTGTTTTTGCCATACCTAGACGCGAACAATCTCTACGGCGGAGCTATGTGTGAACCACTCCCAACGCGTGGTTTTAAGTGGATGACTGAAGACCAGCTAGAGAACTGGAGAGACATGCCATGCATTCTAGAAGTAGATCTAGAATACCTAGAAGAACTTCATGACCTCCATAATGAATACCCGCTAGCACCGGAAAGAGTCATGGTTAACGGGATAGAGAAACTCATCCCGAACCTGAACAACAAGACTAACTATGTGATCCATAAGAAAAACCTCGAGCTCTATCTCAGACTGGGGTCGAAACTCACGAGGATCCACCGTGGGATTACATTCTTCGAGAGCGCATGGATGAAACCATATATCGACCTCAACACACGACTTAGGACAGCAGCAAAGAACGAGTTCGAGAAGGACTTCTTCAAGTTAATGAACAATAGCGTGTTTGGGAAGACCATGGAAAATATCAGAAACAGGGTTGATATACAGTTAGTCACCACGGAGGAGAAGATGAGGAAGCTCGTCGCCAAGCCTAACTATCATCACAGGACTATTTTTGACGAGAATTTGGCCGCCGTTCACATGAAGAGAACCAAAGTGGTTTTCAACAAGCCAGTCTATCTTGGAATGTCTATCTTGGATCTCAGCAAAACCATCATGTATAAATTCCACTACGACTATATCAAACCTAAGTATGGGGACAAAGCCACACTACTCTTCACAGACACCGACAGTCTCATGTACGAGATCTTCACAGACGACTTCTATAAAGACATTAGCGATGACGTTGAGAAGATGTTCGACACATCCGGTTACGCGAAGAACCATCCGAGCTGTATTCCAATAGGTCTTAACAAGAAAGTGATCGGTATGATGAAAGACGAACATCACGGAGAACAGGTTCTAGAATTTGTTGGACTGCGATCGAAGTTGTACGCTCTCAGGACACTACGAAATGATCAGAAAAAGTGTAAGGGAGTTAAGAAGGGTGTGGTCGACAAAGACATCACGTTCAACGACTATAGAGATTGCTTGTTCACTGGCGAACCAATATTCAAATCTATGAACGTGTTCAGATCACGTGGACATGAGATTTACACGGAGGCCGTAAACAAGAAAGCGCTAAGTGCAAATGACGACAAGCGACACATCTTACCGGATGGTATTAACACGCTGGCTTTGGGACACTACAGAATCAAGAAGTAGTTTAAAATAGGTAACGAGTAAATGCTCTTCGTGTAAGAGAGCGAGTTCTGACTAAAATATATTTTCATAATTTTCTCAAATTATGAAATATAATACTTTACTCCTCTATAGCTTTGACAACTTTTGGTTCTTCAAACTTTTTATCAACATGACTCTCATATCCAGCTAGTAAGTCCATCTCGAAGTTAGTGCTCTCCTTACCAAATTTTATTCCAAGTTTTACTCTTCGGTGGGTGTTTGAGATCATGTCACGTTGAGGAGTTTGAACTGGTTGTTTCTTGTTTTTACTAGATAGACATCCCATTTTATTTTATGAAGATATTTTTTTTTTCCCCGGGAGGATGTTGTCATTTTGGGAATAACTTTTTTACGATGTTGTACTTGACTTTAAATATTCAATAGTAAACATATTGTAACTATAATTCACTTTAACATATTATTTAAAACAATTTGAGTTAAAAATATACAAAGGGGGGGATCTTCACTCCCCCCTCTTGTCTACACTTTTTAAAATACACACATGAAATGCATTATTATTTTGATTTTCGAATGAAATACACACATGAAATGCATTATTATTTTGATTTTCGAACGAAATACACACATGAAATGCATTATTATTTTGATTTTCGAATGAAATACACACGTGAAATGCATTATTATTTTGATTTTCGAATGAAATACACACATGAAATGCATTATTATTTTGATTTTCGAATGAAATACACACATGAAATGCAATATTATTTTGATTTTCGAATGAGATACACACATGAAATGCAATATTATTTTGATTTTCGAATGAAATACACACATGAAATGCAATATTATTTTGATTTTCGAATGAGATACACACATGAAATGCAATATTATTTTGATTTTCGAATGAAATAATTTTTTTTGAACACGTGGGGGAACGACTTTCGGAACACGGGGGGTTTTTGGGGGTAATTTTTCGGGATATGACTTAAAATAGTTTTGTTTATCTTTTTTTCGGGCTGGGAATACCAGCTATTTTTCAAAAATAGCTGAAACCGGCATATTACTACTACTACAACTTCTTGTATACAGAGGGCTTGTATACATATATCCAGGCGTTCGTTCTTTTTCCTGGGACCACGCTTCTGGAGAGTGCTCCTCGCGCATCGACATGGTTTGGGCAACAATAAATTTTAAGGAATATGTGGAGGATAGCGAATACTATCCATCCTTTTTTACAGACCACAGGTACCTTATGGTCAGTCATTCCATCGGCATTGGGCCTGGGTATTGGAAGCTCAATACTTCCATACTCAAGGAGATGGAGTATCGTCAATTGGTGAAATCGTTCTGGTTCTTTTGGCGCACGCAACGAATGGATTTCCCCAACCCTCTAGACTGGTGGGATATGGGGAAATTTTATCTGCGCGAAGTGACAAGGAGTTATTGTAAGGCGAAAGCCTTAGAGGCTTCTGCTTTGAAGGTCGCTCTAAATCGGCGGCTGTTAAACCTGCAGCGTCTGTTCGACGCGGGGGACTCTTCTGTCTTCGCTGAACTCTGTGCTGTTCAGGAAGATTTACGTGCTTACGAGATCAACGAAACTCGAGCTGCTCAAGTGCGTGCCAGGTGTCGGTGGGCTGAGGAGGGAGAAAAATCCACTGCCACTTCGGTCGTACACCACGACTCTCTTGACATTTTGAAGATATGGCAAGAGTATTACAAAGTCTTGTTCAAGGCTGAGGAATGTGACCTAACCGTACAGGACCTCCTCTCGAAACTGGTGAGGAAACTCTCTCCAGAGGGACAGACGAGCTGCGAAGGGCTTTTTACAGCCGAAGAATGCCAAGTCGCTGCTGATGGTATGGCTACAAGGAAGTCACCAGGTTCCGACGGGTTTCCCATTGAGTTTTACTCCACTTTCTGGGATTTTCTCGGCTCGGACTTGGTAGTCGTCCTCAACCATGCCTATTCCACCGGTTCACTACTTTCCACCTCACAACGTCGTGGGCTGATTATTGTGCTGTTTAAAAAGGGCGATCGCTTAGAAACCAAGCATTGGCGCCCAATTAGTCTGCTTAATACAGACTACAAGATCGCGACTCGGGCCATTTCTGGACGCCTCCTTCGGGTCATCTTCTCGGTTGTGTCACCCGATCAAACGTGTGGCATACCTGGAAGGACGATAGGGGAAAACTTGAGCGTCATGCGCGACGTCATTGATTTGGCCGAAACACACCAACTCCCGGTGGCGTTTCTTTCTTTAGACCAGGAGAAAGCTTTCGACCGTGTCGATTGGGGTTTCCTGGCTCGTACTCTGACGGTAATGGGTTTTGGGCCTAGCTTCCGTCAATGGATTCATATTTTTTATACGTACGTAGAATCCTCCGTCATCATCAATGGCTTGGATGTCACCTTTTTTCCGTCCATCTCGAGGAGTACGACAGTGCTGTCCTCTGTCACCTCTACTATACGTCTTGTGTGCAGAGGTCCTGGCTTGCAACCTGCGCACAACCCCTGGAATTTCTGGCCTTCGATTGCCAGACTCCATGCAAGAACTGCGCTGCTCGTGCTACGCGGACGACACGACAGTTGTTGTTACATCTGATAAGTCGCTGCCTGCAGTCTTTGAGGTGTACGAGAGCTTTGCGATCGGCACCGGTGCAAAGTTGAACCGTAGTAAGTCAAAGGGGTTGTGGCTCGGGGCGTGGAAACACTGCACAGATACCCCTCACGGTTTAACTTGGGTACAGAAGCTCCCGGTACTTGGGGCTGTCCTTAGCGCTTCCGACTATTCGACGGCAACTTGGGAACCCCGCATTACCAAGGTGGAAAAAAGGCTTTCTTCCTGGAAAGGACGGAATCTGTCCTACCAGGGAAGGGCTCTTATAAATTCACTTGCCCTATCCCAAATATGGCACTTGTGTACGGTCTTTGTCATGCCTGGATGGGTGGCATCCAGACTTGACAAAGCCATTTGGCGTTTCTTCTAGGCGAATAAGAAGGACCTGGTTGCAAGACGAACTGTGACTACAACACAGTCCGCAGGGGGATTTGGAGTGGTCGATTTCCGCCTTAAAGCTGATGCTCTAAGGCTCCAATGGCTCAAAAGGTTTTTTTCTGCGGTGAGGATGGTCCGATCTTTTGGATACCGCCGCATCGAGATTAAGTGCTTTTGCGGATCTGACGAAGAAACTTTGGAACATCTTTTTTTCCATTGCTCATCGCACAGATCCTCATCAATTGGGTGCTTTACCAACTCACTCTGTCAGTACCCAACGCCACACCCTTTACTGTCCAAGAACTTCTTTTTGGCTTCTCGGGTGCACGTAAGGCTTCCACGCCTAAAGTCATAATGTGGATGCTACAAATGGTCAAACACCGTATCTGGTTAGCTCGTTGCGATTTTCGCTTCAGGAACGTTCCTCCTGACGAAAATAAAAGTCTCAAATCGGCAATTGCCCGTCTAAAATTCCAGTTGCGTCTGCACGCGAAAAAGCATTCTTCTCCACGCCGCCGGGCCATTTTTGAAAAAGAATGGCTTGCTGGGGGGTCCCTGGGGGTTTTTCATTAAAAACTTTGACTTCTCTTTTTAACCTTTTTAACCTTTTTCCCTTGATAAAATAGTTAATGTAGGATAAATTTAACCCCTTCCCTGGTCTCTCCTTAATTGGTCTGTACTGGGTGAAGTAACCATTTTAGTTCCTTTTTCCTTCTTTCTTTATCTAGGATCACTGCTGGCTCTCGCGTCAAAAGGATTCTAGGTTTCCAGCTTTGGGGGTGAGAGTCATGTTCTCAGCACGGTTAGCAGCTTTGTAGGCTCCCCCTGTTTAGAATATTCTTTGCACGTACATCCTCGGAATGTACGAATATTCTATTCAAAATAAAACTTACCCTTTTGGAAGGTTAGGTGCAAGCTGTAGACCGAGGTGGCCTGGTAACGAGTTCAGGAAAGATCCATGCAGGTGGTATCTTGAACTGCCCTTGCACCTATCACACCAATTGCTTGGTGGAAAAGAAGACTTACCCTTTCTTTTATTGAATAAAGGGTGGGAAGGTGGGTACTAAATTTGTTATTCAGCTTCTAATACACGTCCGATTACCTTCCGTGCAAGTGCGCTAATGATTTGTCACGCGCTTTACCAGTCTTTTTGCCATACGCGCAACTGACACCTTACACCGACCTTCTGCGCACGCGTGGTTACCTAGCTATTAACACCTTGGTTATTACATAACCTCGCTAAACACAAATATAAGTTGAAGGTGAGAATGGTTGCTCATTTAATTGTTGGGCTAATATTGCTCATTGCTGTCGTTCTATTTTACTGGTTGATTAAATTCTACGTCGAGAATGGATACTATTTTCCATTGTCGAGAAAATATGGCGTTCGACGCTACGTGTTTCCACGAGAACCAGCAGCCATTGCTCGGTTGAGTTATGAGCTAAAGAAAGTTTGCCGTGAGACTTTGAATGGAGAATTATTGGATTATCCTTTTTTACAAGATGAGGTTAATGGCTTCAATAGACGAGTAATTTGCGTGTTTTACGAAAGGCAAGACTCCACGGAAACTCCCGTCGCATTTCATGCCCCTTTTGTGGTAACTTGGAAGGACCTTCGAATATTTCATTGTGGATTAATGATGGTTGTTCCACAACACCAAAGACAAGGTATTCAACTGCTAACTGCGTGGAACGTCGTGCTGTATTACGTATTTCAAGGATTGGATGTGCTCACTGAGATCGCAGCATCTTCATCATATTTAACAATTCAAGATAACACGCAAGACGATGTTTATCCAGTATGGCAGAACCCCGAGATGCGACCGAAACAATGGCATTTGGATGTTACGCGTTTCATGTTGGCAAACTGCCGCCGTGAATTCGGTTGTAGTAAATATGCAGAGTTATATGAAGCCACTCTTGTGGTTTCTAAGTCGAACGCGAAAGAAGGAGGCGGTGCATGGCAGTTGGTAAAGACAGTTGAATCACGGAGTAGCTTCGACTCAAGAAAGAAGAGATTCATGGAAGATAGATTGAACAACAATGAGGGAGACGAGCAGTTCTTTGTGGGGAAACCTTATCTTACAAAAATGCTAATGAAAAAAGTTACTGGAAAGAAGGCTACGAAATTTGTCAATTGACATGCTGCTTTAAATGAACATGAAGTGTAACCGCATTTGATTGGTTTTCGTTATTCACTAGTTTGAACATCAAGTAAAGCGTTTAGAATATATTACACCATAAGCATGCTATGCAGTATTTTCTTGCACCTCGTGCAGTGTCAAATGACTTGGTTCATATCATTGTAGGTAATGAATTATTGTTATTGTACCATGTGCAAGTGCGACCAATAAAATACTCTTTATTATATAAAGTAGAGTGTTTTATTGATTTTTCCACAACTAATGAAAGTGATAATCTCACATGTGTGATTATTTATGGTAATCGCACCAGACTGTCGCGAATGTCGCTCGAGCGATAGTCAGAAATTTCAGAAAAAATATGCGTATTCAAAATATTGCGCAATACGACAATTACTTCAATGCCTAAGGAACTGAGAGAACTATATATATATATATATATATATATATATATATATATATATATATATATATATATATATATATATATATATATATATATATATATATATATATATATATATATATATATATATATATATATATATATATATATATTCTTAAATATTAAGTGAACAGCGTGATTATGAACGACATGAAGTCCAACGGAGTGTTTATTTTGTAATATTACGAGTATCGTATGTCAGTCTCGCCAAGTACACGCAAGGTACACGCGACTATTCACTGTAGCTCATATTTGCAGTGACTGAGACAGAGCCAATAAGATCCGAGTTGACTATCGCTCAGATATGGCAGCCAATGAGACGTAGAGTTGACTATCACTCAGCTATAGCGGAAGTTCAGTCAATAAAATTTTACGGTTCATCGGCCATAGAATCTGACAGCAAGAGCTTAGCGAGTGTGAGTACAGTGATAATATAGTTCGAGTGTCCCTTTTAATTGTAAGAGCAGTTAGTACACCGTCGTTGGTTAAACGTTCGAGTTGGAGAAACGTAATTCCAAATCACTCAGGCCGCAATTGAAGCGACTGATTGGAGAAAACATCGAGCGTTTGGGTCTGCTTGCCAGTTGCCATACAATATTGTCGGCAACCGAGAGAGAAACTGCGCGCATTTCGCCAGGGAGAATATGCCATTTATCCAATCTGAAGTTCCCAGTAGCCAGAAAAATTGGTCAGAGGATCGCATTCCAACAAGGTTAGGTAAATACGCTTGTTATGTTAATTTCTGCCTCCCCTCAGGGAGGCAGCACACTATTCTTGACACTTCTTGGGTTTCTGTGCGTAACTCGTGCTCAGTCTCTTTGCCGAGCTATGTATAGCTGACGAATATTTCGATTTCTGGACGCACTTTCCGGGGGGAAAAGGGGGGGGGCACTTACTAGGGAAACTAGGGAAAACTGCGCATCGCTGTCTTCCGCTGTCTTCCCAAACTACAGAAAGATTGCTTCTCTGCTTTCACGGTAAGAATAACCAGTTATCGAATAGTTGACACTAAAATCGACTCCGCTGTTTTGTCTGTTTTCGCTTGTTTATGAACTGGACAAGAATCCCGATTACCCGATATTTCGATAACAAACGCAATCGCTGTATCGTCCTTAATCGACGGCTTCAGTACTTTCATATTGACGACGAAATTAAAATATAATTTGGCCGCCATCTTCAAAAACAGCATCGTAATTTAACCCAAATACGTCGAACGTTTTCTTGACAAGCTCTCTTATACCTTAAAACAAAGATAATTTATCTGTCTACAATATACGTAAACGTTATTGTGCTACCTTACTTAGTTGTTTTTTAAAAAAGCGCAATATCGAACATGCCTTGATATTCGTGATATGTCATTCGTCAAGCGCGGGATTTCCACAGAGCCTGTAGCTGTTGCACAAGTTAAAGTGGATGTGACATTAGTTTCTATTGAAAAAACAAAGCTACACGGTTCAACATAGTTCGCAGTTCGAGATTGTTAACATTTAGATATCCAATTGTCCAAATTTAATACTATCATTGCTTACAATATATTAGCTTTTACTTCAATATAAACATAGCTACATTCGTTGCCTTTCAAATTGCGGTATATTCATTCGTTGTGCTGCGTACTTTTACATACAGTCATACACAAGCCCAAGTAGCCTGTAGTCCGAGTTAACGCCTATTCCCGTTCGTTTGTTTGATTTGAAATATGACCGCACGACATCCAGCAAATATTACAAACGTGAAGTTCTATTTGGCAGAAGGGTCGCTTGATCATGGAAAATTTATGGCTTGCTCTTTCGAGTAAATGTTGTTCGAATTGGATGTATGGCGTTCAAACATTGAATTTTGACATAAACGCGCCATATATGATTACCGTATGTTATTTTAATATTACAAGGCTATATGATCGCCTTGATATGTGGTGTAGATAAGATTCTACAGTCTATTTTATCCTCTATATGCTATAGAAAATTCTGGCATCATTCTGCTTCCAACCTCGTACCATGAACTGCTCCTGTCAGTCCAGAGGCAGCATTTCACTTCTGATAAGAACTCCTATTTTTAATTTGTATGAGCAATTACTAGATTAAAATTTCACGGTGACCAAATGTTCAAGTTTAGACGTCTCAATACTACGGTTTGCGCTAGCACAGACGGAGAGACACCGGCGAAAGCCTAAATTATCTGGTCCGCAGTTAAAATGCCAAGTTGTTCTATGATTAAATAATATTCGTAATGCATATAACTCTTAAACCTGGCGCCCGCGCATAAATCCCATCACCCTGAATCAGTCTATGTAGAAATTTCTTTCCATATTTCCTGTATTAAAAATATATACAAAACTAATACTAGGAGTTCTTATCAGAAGTGAAATGCTGCCTCAGAACATACACAGGTATATTAGAAGGGCCTTCCGGTTTGTTTGATTTGAAATATGACCGCGCGATCGTCATATTACGTCGCGTCATATGACGTCACATCATGTGCCCCAGCGTTGAGCGACAGTCAGATTTTGAGCTGGATCCGCGCCCGGACGATTATCACTGATACAGCACTGTAGTTTAAAGCTGTTTTTTCTAAGCAATTGGACATTTTTTTATATAATAAACAGAAAAATACTCGTTCGCTGCGCTGACTAGTTCGATATCCTGGTCAACACTCGAAATAAATTTCATATTTCCAAGCATCCATGTATTATTATCTATATAATAAATTATTTGCTACTCCAGCTCGGAGAACTCAGAATAATGTTTCTGAGCCCTAGAGTTTTTCGGAATCTGTTTTGGCATAGCGGTTGACTTTCTCTGCGTGTTGGCGGCGTAGTGCTTGGTGTACCTCTTCGGAAAATTCTTGCAGAAATCGCCGAAAATGCACTCCTCAATGGGGGCTTTAAAAATTCAAAATTTTCAGACCGACCTAGCCATGTAGCAGTAGTAATATATATATATATATATATATCAATGTGTTTGGGACTGGACCGAGCTCTAAGCCAATCAGAATCAAGAATTGATTTGAATGGACCAATCAGAGCACAGCCAGTCCAATATTTCCAGGAGGGTGTTCTAGTTTTAAGGTGTGGTCACCCTGTTAAGAGCGACCAGCCATCAAATCAGGGGGGGATATGAAGCTGGTCGTATACAAGAGGTTTTTTGTATGAAATTAGTCAAAAGTGGTCGCGGTCAAGAGTATATATATCACTTTGCTCGTGTTGTTGTACGACCCCGTTTTTTAGTCGTCCCTGAGTTTAACGACCAGAGAGATTGAAGGTCATTCAAGGTGAATAGTGTTAAGCAAGTACGACGTCATTTGCTATACGGGGTTGAAAGCATTGATGAAGCAGGCACAGGAGGTTTAAGTCGTAGAATTTAGTGTTTCAAACAACGGATGATCAGTGCGGAAAGTTTGCCCAGAAACCCAAACATGTCGAAAGTGAAACAGTTTTACTTTAGACATGTTTTGGTTTCTGTGCAAACTTTCCACACTGATCATCAATTATTCGGAACACGAAATTCTACGACTAAACTTCCTGTTCCTGGTCCATCAATGCTTTCAACCCCATATAGCATCCGAGACAGCACTTAATCAGATCATCATTCACACTGTGATATATATACTGACACACACCTCGTTTTTGAAAAAAAATACAAAAAATTATATTATACATAACCATCATACCTCACCCGATGTGATGTATACTTACGTGCACGTGCCATCCAAAAACTCCATATTTTTATTTGAAGACTTGTATTGTTGGTTGAAACAAAAATAAACAGTTTTGGACTGTCCTTATTTTTATTTTGAAGAGTAGTAATGTTTATTGAAATAAAAATAAAACACATATTTTGAATTAATCATAGAAATTTCTACCATGGAGCTCTTACCTCGACGCCATCTTATGGCCGAATGACTGATATTCTCTAGTTACTGTATATTTAAAAATGATATTTCCTCAAAATATTTTAAGATGATATATCTCATAAAAATTATTGTGGATGTTTCTTACAAAAAGTTTGAGGGTTATAGTT
Organism: Chrysogorgia sp. JL179-B06; assembly: GCA_035772405.1. Taxonomy (NCBI): domain Eukaryota; kingdom Metazoa; phylum Cnidaria; class Anthozoa; order Scleralcyonacea; family Chrysogorgiidae; genus Chrysogorgia; species Chrysogorgia sp. JL179-B06. Next base: position 11,486,656 of record JAYKKM010000439.1, read on the forward strand.
TTTGAAAAAACCTCAAAATAATTTTAGATGAAATATTACCCAATAAAAATATTAGAGTTGTGGAAAAAGTTTTAAAACCGTAAAAATGTTTTAATAAATTCGGAGAAAACCCCAAATAAATTTTAAGAGAATAGTAGAGTATATAAGCAGATGTTTTTTCATATTTTATCAGTTGTGTGTGTTTTGCTCGCTTGTAAGTTGTGCTTCGGTACAAGACTCTGAATTCTTCCAATGTTCTGTTTATTATTAAACTGCATTGGCGCGCGTTCAACCCGTAGTCGAATTTGCGATTGGAATGAGATTGACACAGGTCCATAGCGACAATCTGGTCATCCCTTATTCAATGAATTGCTTATTTTACGCAAGGGTTGGAGAAACAAAAAAGATTTTTACAAAAATATATATTAAAAAAAGTTGGTTATATTTGTCAATGGTTTTCTTGTGGGATATAATACCCCTACAAATTAAAATAAAAAAAAGCAGTTTAATTACGCATCTTCACCATCGTCTGTGTTTTTTCGTAGAACATAAACTGCTCACCCCTCGAGTCTACATACCCCCACACGCGGGGGTCATCGTTGTCGTCTTCCGAGGGCTCGTATTCATAAAAATCATACTCCGAGTCCGGTTGGACTCGGAAGGCCCACTCGCTTTCTTGGGGGTCTTGTACCAATAGTATCCCCGGTACTTCTTCTATGGTATTTTCTTCTGGGGGTGGAGGGATGGTTTCTTTCTAAGAGAAAATAAAAAAACATAATAAATACATGTCGATTGTATACAGACAGTAAAAACATTTTAGCGCTATCTTACATTTTCTTCTTTCTTTTCTTGTGGGATGTCTGTGTTGCTTGCTTTCTCGTTTTTGGATACGTCTGAGTTTCTTTGGTTCGCGTTGTCACCCATTTTTTTCGTGTTATTCTTTGTCGTAAAACCTGGCTCCAGCTTGAAATCGTTTTGGTTTGAGATGTCCGTACGTGTTTATTTTATAATCACGGTCTGCGGGCTATTACAATGGTTTTGCGGCTTTGACCAATCAGAGTTTCTATAATCAAACCCTCCCCCGTATCTAACCAATCAGAGCTCGTTCATTAAAGCTTTTATGTCAAAACAAGTGAATTATTATGGGTAGGAACAATGCATGTTGTTAAACGCTTAGGGACGCGTATATATAATAAGCGTCTTGTTCTAATTCCTCCCCTTATGTCAAAAACAGTTGATTAATAATATGGGTAGGAACAATGCATTTGTGTTGCGGGATTAAAGACGTGGAATTATAATTAGCAATTGGGTCTACGATGTCAAATGTTGATGTAGTATACGTGTTGGGGATTAGCGGCCATTTTGTTTGTGGACTTTGGAGATACGATATTTTAATGAGTTCTAACCTGTCTATGCAGTTGATGTATTAATTACGCGTAGGGATTAGCGACCATTTTGGAGGGATTAGTCCCTGTGAAATATATATTTCCGTAGAGGTATATGTTTAAATACGTCTATATTCTAGATATTTAAGCATTTTACATTTATTTAAAACATTTTTATGCTTTTTGATACTCTATTTTACACTTTTCATACAATTTAGTATATATTTTAATATACCCGTTGAACAAATTAGCTCGATATCGAGAAGAGTGTTAATTAATTCATACATGTCAAAACAGATGATAAATGGTTTTTAATACACGTGTTTTAACGTAATAATTCTGCGTGGGTACAACGTATTGTGTAAGAGTTTGCAAAGAAGATATGCCTGCCAACGAGATCTTCTTGATTTTCGTTTCGATGAATCACAGCAATAATAATTCCAGCTTCGACACCCATTCGGGTATTAAGAACAGAGGTAAGATTAAAATCTTTTAATATTATCCCGCGACGGTCATCTAGCCCAATTTTATCCCGGACATCTAGCCAAATTTTATCGTCGCACATAAAGTTAACCACATAAAAATCAGAGTCTGGACACATTGTATATAAAAACTCAGAGCTGTATAACTTCACGTTATCAAGTTTAATTTCGTTTATATCTATACTTGTTGCCATGATGAGACTTGTCTAATAAATGTTTTTGGATAGAGATGTCTATATATATACAAAGGATTAATCTTTTACAATGAATATATATTGATTGGTAAGATACACACTTTTACCAATGTTATCGTGTTGGGATGAATCGAATTCTATTTTAAAATAATTGTTATATTCATCGTTAAAAAAAAGTTCATACATCTGTGTCGGTTCGCCAGCAGGTTTGGGTATGGGTCTTGAACCAATTAACTGTAGATTTCGTTCACGAGATAGATTCTTCATAGATATTATATCTATAAATTTTGCTTGATTCATGGTTGATAGGGCGGAGGAGCATCGATATGTACATTCACAAATTGCCCGATCAAATGTGTAAAATCGTCCGATGAGTAGGTATATATATATTTCTCATCCCATAACAATAGTATCTTATATAGTATTCTATCGGCACGTGCATTGTTTGGTAACATATCCACTTTACGACATTCAAGCACTTGATATTCAATGTGTGAAAAATACTTTGCTAAATCGGTCAGTATTACCAACAGAGGATTTTCTTTAGTACCTGCTATCATTTTGAAAGTGTTTTAAAAAAATATGACTTCTAACATGTGTTTTTATATCTTTGCCTACAACGTTTTTACCGATAAATATTTTAGGGCAATGTGTACTGCATTAAGTCAACAAAAAGATTAAAAAGATTTACATGTATTAGTAATTGTCGGGTAATCGTCTTATAATATTTATTTTATCATTCAACCAATGAGAATACCCCGATTTTTTATTAGGGAATTAAGTTCAACCAATCAGGTTACCCCATTTTTTTTACCGTGTTTTTTATAAGCGTTTGTTTCTAAATTTTTAGGCACAATCTCAGTATGGCCCGTGTGAAACAAACTCATAAAAATTTGGAAAGCGGAAAAACCATTGCACGGGTTGAAAGTAGGGGAAAAGATATTCCCAAAATGTTAAAACAACGCCGTCAACAGCAACAAGAATATCGTCAAATGGGACGGAATATTTCAGATGATGAACAAGCATACAGTCAAGAAATCACAAGAAAAAAGAACGTCAACCATCGAACAACTAAATTGACATTGCACAGTCGCCATTAAATTTTGCTGTACCGATAACACCGTCCAGTCACATATACCCTCTGCAAGCGAAGACGTCGCCACGGCAAGCAAAGCTACCCTCTCTACCCCCGCAAGTAAATTCAACATCTCAAGAACAGTCCGGTTACATACACCCTCTACTCCTGCAAGCGAAGTATAACACGTCGCCACAGCAAGCAAAGCTACCGTCTCTACCCCAGCAAGTAAACCACCCACCACCTCTATTATCGCAAGAACAGTATAATAGACCTCTTCAAACACCGCAAGCAAGGTATAATTTATCTCCTATTCCACTGCAAACGATTTCGCCGCCAGAGGTATATGAAATACCGGGGCAAGAAGGTGAATTAGATAATTACATACACGAAATTCCCATTGATTTGTTTGGGCAAATCCCTATTCCTTCACTTTCGAATTTAATACGAATGTGTGATGAAATGATACCCGTTCCCCAATTAATACAAATTGTGGATGAAGCAGCAAACGCTCTTCTCCCAACATTATCGCCTATTCCGCCACCACCTATGGCTACAACACCCCAACCATTATTTCCACGGTGTGAAGAAGAGGACGAAGAAGAAGAGGAAGATGACGACGATCGAGAAGTTTCGAACGATCCACCATTGAAGAAAAGATGCTTCAAACGGTCTTTAATTTATATGAAACGTGAAAAAAAAGGCGATGAACATCATGAAGAAAAACGAATGACAATCTATTCGAATTATAATCAAGATATTATTTGTACACAACGCGATAATGAGTTAGATGGTCTCTATATTGAGAAACTATATATAAATAAACAATATTTGCAATGGCGTTCTAAGAAATTTACGAGCGATTTGATGGAAAAACGCTATGTAATGGATAATAATAAGGAAATACAAAAAAGAAAGAATGATTTAAAAAAAAGGAAACCCAAATGTATAAAATGAGAGTGTTGTAAATAAAAATAGTAGTGTAGTGAAATATCATGGAGGTGTGGAATATTATGGTAAAAGAACTGGCACGTTTTGAAATAAAAATCAATAAAAATATGGAACAAAGTGTGTGGAAATGTCTTGACGAACATGAGAATTTATTTAAAAATATTATTGCCCATTTAAAATTTCCACGTGAACTTTTGGATGTCTATAATCGCATGGATCGCCATGAAATTGGACAAATAATAGCATTTTTTGCTTTAATCCTGTGTTTTTTTAGATATAAACACATTGATAATGAGGAATATTATATAAAAATATTTGTACGTCAAACAATTTTAGATTTTAGAAATTCGCATCTTAAATTCATTTTATACCCCCATGATAAAAAACACACGTGGTTTTGGTTGTGGAATATATTCTTTGAATTTTTTAAATTAGTCTAAATACAATTTTTCAATACTCTGTATTATAATGTCAGGATCTTCAAAGTTAATATTATATGATTCTATAATACTCTTAATAATAAAAGTAGATGATGTAATATTATTAGATGTAATCCTTACCCTTATAGAATAATTATATATTATATCCAAATGCGGGGGGTAATATTGTAAACTAATGGGTCTATTATTTTGTATAATACTATTATTTTTAACTATATCTGAAAATAAACTGATTTTAAACTTATAGGGTTTACTTGTCTTATAAAATAATTTAAACCAATAAGAGTATTTCTGACAATTTTTATAACAACAGGTACAGGGTGCGGGTTTCGTTATCATAAGCTTAACAATCTTATCGAGATTAAAAGTATAAACCCTATCGTTACTAGTTTTGAGTTTTGATATAGGGTTATGATTTTCGCAAAAGAAAATAAAACAACATGCAAGTTGATACACTATTTTCTCAAAAGCATTTAAATTATGTAGATAAAAAAAAGTAGCCTTCAAATAAAACGGATCTATAAAATATAAATAAATACAGCAATATGTAAATTCATGACTAAAACAACGATTAAGTCTATGTAATGTATTACAAAGATAAGATCCTCCATACCCTATCGCTTTAGGAATTGTAGTTTGCTCATCATTAATAGTAATAGAAATAAAGTGGTAAACATCATTTCTTGGGTAACAACTTGTTTGAATTTCAATAAAAAAATTATCAGAATGATTATCATTCAAATGAAAAATAGATTTCACTAATGTTTGAGAGGGTATTAATAGTAATTTATGATAACGCTCACAGAGTTTTTCACCATAAATATAATATTTTCGTTGTGTATGAACAACGGGTATTATATAGTGTTGTTTATCTGTTAAGATTCGTCAATCCCTGCATTCATCTTGATGCATTTCAGGTTTCATTTTTTCAATATAGGCGTAGTCTTTATATCCCTGACCAATTTGTCTCGATTCAATTTCCATACATTCGATAATTCCCCCATAGTAATAGTCACATAAGTCACAGACGGCAAATAATAATCCAATGTATCGGTTACGAAAATGTTGTATATAATAAACAATTTTCAATATCGTCTTAATATTGGGACCGTGGTCATTAGCTTCTGCATAGCTTCTTTTATCACCAATGTTTAACGACATTCTCAAAAACGAATGATGGAACGCGTTTGTTAAAGAAATCGACTTGTATATATATACTATTTTCCCATTCTTATAATATATATTTCTACATGTAGAATTTAACACGATTTTGATCAAAATTTGAAAAAAGTATTATTGTATGTATAAACTAATCCCACGACTATATAATATATCAACTGATTTGACGTGTATGTGTTTTAGAACAAAATTAGGGATTCGTGTCGTTAATCCCACAACATAGCATTGCGGTAACTAATCCGCGAGTATTTGTTTAGAAGAAATTCGCTAAGTAGGGCGTCGCGTCTCTAATTCCCACAACACACATTCATTGTACATGAGTATCACAAATCATCTGTATGACATGAAAGCTTTAATCAACGAACTCTGATTGGTCAAACTAATCTATCCCCAGTAATGCATAGTAACGCAGGATGCTATTATAAAACCCGATGTCGAAAATAATTAATATCAGTCTGAGTGTAGGAGAGAGAGAGATGGCAAAAAGATTAGACACCGTGAACAGCGAAATTAAAGAAGTAGATGACTACATCCCGTTAGAGACAAACCCCCAGGAAGAATCTGAAGGGACGACTATCGAAGAGTTGTATGCGGGTAAATATAATTGTGCATTAAACAAATGTAAAGAAGAAATATCCCAAGAACGACAGAAATTATTTTTATCGCGTATCACACATATAATGGATTGTGAATGTTACCAGTTTAAGGGAGAGAGACCCAGTTATCGTGAAGTAACTCTTCTCGAACTTCAAACGAACAAGTATTTTATTTATCATTGTTATGATGGGAAGTTAAAACCCTACAAAGAACTAACTCGAAGGGAACGGTCTACTGTCTACTATCAATATCGATGTCATGGTTTAGACTATTTATCTGAAAAAAAATCAAGAGATTATTTTAGTCAAAGTGAACTTAAAAATAGATTAAGTTATTTATTTCGTAATGTTTTTCCCCCGAATGCTATTATCGGGTATAAAGGTGGTGATAAAGAATCGTCGTTAGTTAAAACACTTCAAGAAAAAACTATTTTACATTGTGTTAATCTTGAATATTTTGGAATTGAGAAGTACGATTATTTACTTTCGTTTTATAATCTTAAGCCAAGAAATTGTTGGTATCATACTAGTGAACACACATATTTATTGTATCATTGTAGTTTGTTTGAATGTCTTTTATTTGCTGCATGTTTGTTTCGTAAATTAGAAGATGGGGATAATGAACGATCGGTACTAGCTATGTATGATAAGGAATTTAATTTTTAAAATTTATTCTCTCCTGAACATTTTTCCTAAATAAAAAAAATACACTTGTGTCTTTTGATTTAAAAAAAAATAAAAAAAATATTGAATGTATTTTCCTTTTATTTTTAGAAACACAAAGATTGTTTAAAAAATTATCAAAAGTACATTTGACAACTGTTTATATTTTAAAAATAAAACGTACATTAGAACGGTATTATTTTGTTAAAGATGTACATGTTATCAAAAATACTATTTTTGTTAAAATAGAAGGAGAGAGACGTTTTAAAAAATTAAGATGATCTTAGCAACTCTTTGTACATTTAAATATATAAAAAATGATATCATTGTACGTATAGTATAAATAAAACGTTCTTAATTTTTTCTCGTATTGGAATTAAAATGAGTCAGAAAAAAATCATCCATCACAGTGAACGTTTTTGGCTTACGAATCCAAGAAAAAGCGCGACAGTTGCTTTAAAATCAGCAGCAAATTTATATGAGTTTCAAGAAGTTCCTTGGCAACGTGGTGTAATACCCACGAGTTTTCTTGACGGTTTTAAAATTAAAACAAATAGTCGAGCTTCAGGTCCATTTACTGATTTTTCATTGACATTTAGTGACAATAGAAAATTTCAAACAGATAAACAGAATTATCGTATGGGAGAATTAGAAGCAAGAAAAAAAAATTGGTATAAACGAAAAATATAACGATGCAATAGGATGGAGTATTGTTCAAGTTAAAAAAGAGATATTCGAAGAGGGTGATTTGGGATCAATGATTGGCCAAGTCAGTAAATAATATTTTGCCACTAATCAATTGTTTATTGATCCTGAGAAAAATTTCTTTAACGATGATCAACGTTTTGTAGATTTAGCTTATAATTTACCTGCTAACGAAGATTTTATTTTGATTCAAAATATTCAATTTATAGATGATCATTTTTTTATAAAATATGGTGTTAAAATTGGCGAGGCGGATAAACCCTATAATGAATACGATATTTCTATTGTTTATTCTGATGGATATACGTAGATAGGGGTATATATAAAGATCGTTTTATCAAAGAGGGGTACGTGTCATGGCTATTTTTCAGCGAGTACAAAATCAAGAGGGATATAAGATTTATCATGATTTAACACAATATAGTTATGTGGAATCCGTTTTTTTTTGGCATTTAGTAGGAAGTGTGGAAATTGAAAAATCAAGATATCATCTACTAATATCTATTGCTGATTATGAAACATATTTACGGTATAAATTTATACTGGAAGTAGAATGTTCAAAAAATCCCAAAATGTATATTATACATCAAGAAGAACACGACATTCCAGAAGAATGTTATGAATTTCTTCGTAAAATATGTGAAGCATGGAATGATGACCTATCCCCACGTATCAACGACAAAAGAATTGGAGAATATTTAAAGATACTAGATTATGATAGAAAACATTGTTTTAGTTATGAGTGCTTTAGGAGTATTATAGCATTATATTATGATTTTTTTGTTTATAATAAAACTATAAAATACACTTGTAAAAAATGTAAAGGGGAATGCGAATGTAATGTGGATTACCCTAATTTCATCAGTGTAAATTTTAATGAAATAAGAGCTTATAATGTAGAAAAATATTCAATGGACAATAACCTCTTATGTAACGAAATAATACACTGAATGTATGTTTTTATTTAAAAAAAATTAATACATTAAAAACTTTTCAACATGGTTTCTGGGTTTATGATATACAAGTCCTCCTTTTTGAAAATGTCTTTTGATTTTTTTCGTTCCTAGTTTTGCAATAATTTTTACTACATTAGCTTTTTTTTAAGCTCTTTTTTAAAATCGTTTATAAAAAGTTTGCCGTATTTATTGACTGTTTTATTTCCTCCACGTTGCCTTTTTTTCCCTTTAAAAATACCTCCACGTTGCCTTTTTTTCCCCTTAAAATCACCACCCCGTAAATCTCTTATTCTTCCTACCATTGTTATGAAGGTTGTTTTCTCTGCCAATAGTTATCACCATAGTCTGCAAAAATTTCTTCATGGGCTTTTATATGTTTTATACTTTCTAAATACATTTTTTTATTATTGGGGTCGTAAACAAAATCGGAATTATTTTTATATATAGAACCGGTTTTCCCATTATTCGCATAACGTGCTGCGGCGTGAGTTGTCAAATAAGCATCGATACAAGTGTTTGCATCGTTACAAATACTATATACAGCATTAGTGTTTTTACCATATTTACGATCCAATTTTACCTGTGTTGTTTTTTGACCCGTGTAATAAGAAATATTACGATCGGGTTTAAAAGGTTTTTTCCAAGCAAATAATCCTTCACCCGCATTTGGGATCGTTGATTTCTTGATACGTAAGTTATTTTGTTTTGCTAAATGAATCCAACATTTTTTTGTTTTTGCTGTTCGTTTACGACATCTTATTTTTTTTAAGGTTTTACTTCTACATTGAAGAACGTGACGTATACTTTGAGATTTATCATTGCGTCTTTTTTTTCGAGGTAACTTAACTCTTACCATTTTGTTTTAAAATATAGTTTTTATTCCTAAATAATCATTATTTTTTTCATGTCTCTGAATAAATTTTACCAAACAATCTACTTTATAGATAATATCTTCGGTGCAGTTATATATGTCTTTTTTTAATTCTGTTATTCTTTGTTTTAAAATCTTTGATGATATGGGTATTATCTTTTCTTTATCTTCTGTAAAATTTAGTAAACATTCCCTTAAAAGATACGGCGTAAATAATATTGAAGGATCATTATCTTGAATTTCATATCCGATATAAGGTAAATTAGACGATTGTAAATAAATTTCAATATAAACAATTTCACTCATATTTTTTTTTACTCTCTTTTTTTTGTTTTAGTTTTTTTTAAATGGGTTCTTTATTATCAAAAAAAATCCCTCCAATAGTTACGTTGACGTGTATTAATATACAGGATTCATACGATGTTACTATTGATCGTGTTGATGGAGAAGACGAAAACATAAATAAAAATAAAACGGCGTGTTTTTCTTGTTTTAGAAAAAAAAAAGAAGATGAATGATGATCAGAAAAAATTAAAATATAGTCAAAAAGATATAGATAAAATTGTAAGTTTATTTAATAAGAAAAAAGAAAGTAAGAAAAATGAAAAAATAGACGATTATTTTTCTGTTAATCATATAGAAACTATTAGTAGAGAAAAATTTAAAGTCACTGAACAACATTTTTCTTTGGATGTTTCACGGGAAAAAACGGTTAATTTTATTAGTTTTATTCAATCGTTATCGTTGGTTTTTTCTTATTTAATTAACATTGCGCGGGCAAATGTAAAAAGTGATGACGATTATGTTAGATTTATCTTTAGTAATGCGCCAAAAAGTTTTTTCTCTACAGCCGTTTTACCCGTGAAAGACTTTGACGTTAAATATTTCTTAAATATTATGGAAAAATTTATGCAGAGTAATAAAGAAATAATAGCTAATGGTTGGAATAGTAAGGTAATAGTTCAAACTTTTCCCGCAGGAATAAGTACAAATAAAAAAAAAAATAGTGTATTAAGGAAAAAAAGTATTTATAATAGTTTGAATAAGGGAAATGCTACAGATAAAGGCGGTGTGAAAAGTAATATGTATGTAAAAAAATATGGCCGTAAATTTCGCACGGGTGTATTTTATATTCTTAGCCATGTATTATTTCGTACAGTGAAAGATTGCTGTTTTGCTTTAGCAATATTAGTAGGTTTATCATTTTTACAACAAGACGCTAAATATTTTATAATGAAAAGAAAACCCAATAAACCCGTGGATGATTAATTTACGTGTGAAGAAATTCGAAATGTATATCGGGAATGTGGGATACCCGAGGGTAATGTTGATGCCACACAGTTTGAGTTAGTATATAATAATTATTAAAAAAAACAGGGTGTTGATTTGTTTGTGTATTCTGACACTCATTCCGATAATATAATTTATGATTCACGAACTGATAGTGAGGGTAATTTTATTAAATTAACTAATGAAATTGTATGTTTATGGTTAAATAATAATCATTACGATGTAGTCTTAAGCATAAAGGAATTTTCTAAACTTAACACCAGTTCTTTTTGTGTTAAATGTATGAGTTATTTTACACGCCATGAATATATCGATAATCACCTATGTACTACAAATAATTTAACTTGTTTACGATGTTATAAATATCCGAATAAGTGTAAAGATAAAAATAATAAACTTATTTGTAACAGTTGTGATATAATTTTTTATGATGAAAATTGTTTTACAAATCATTTAACAAATAAAATTTTTAAACCCTCTCAAAATAATTATGATCGTTTAACACCTTGTCAATATTATTTTTTTTGTAAAACCTGTAACAAAATTTGTCCGCGATTCTTTTTCATTTTTTCTAATAAAACAGTTAAACATGATTGTAGCAAACGATTTTGTTTTCATTGTGATAAATACATGAAACAACCTCATTTTTGTTATGTGAAACCCCTTTCACTTGAATATAACAAGGGGAAAGAAAGTGAACCCACTTTATTTTTTTTTGATTTTGAAACAAAAGTAACCGAAACTAAATTGCTCGTACCGTTTTATTGTATCGTCCAAAAGGTATGTAAAAAATGTCAACATAGTGAATTTAAAAAAACAAAAATTTTTGAAAAAAAGGATCAAGAAATTATCGATAATACTATTGAAAAAGTTAGTTGTTGTGGGAATACACAATTTATTTTTGATAACAATGTTATTGAAACTTTATGTGAATTTATGTTTGAACAAAAAAATTCCGTTTGGATAGCTCATAACGGGGGTAGATTTGATACTATTTTTATTTTAAAATATCTTTTAGAAATAAAACAGATAATACCGAATACTATAATGAACGGTACTAAAATAATGAGTTTAATAATTAAAGAACAAAATATTAGAATCCTCAATAGTTATTTGTTTTTTAGTATGAAATTAGCCGATATTCCAAAAGCAATGGATCTTCAAGGGGAATGTAAGGGATTTCATCCTTTTTTGAATTACGAAACATATTGATACGAAACATATGAATACAGCAACACTTAAGGAATTTGAAAAATGGTATTTAGAAAAAAAAAAAGAGAAATATATATTTCGTAAAGAGATTTATTATTATTGTTGTAGTGATGTAGATATTTTAAGAAAGGGATGTGTTAAATTTTCTACAATGATAGGCACCATAGGTCATATTACACCCTTTTATGCAAAGAATTGTATTACGATTGCTAGTTTAGCTTTGAAAGTGTATAGACTTAATTTTTTTAAAAAAAATTGTGTAGGAATTATTCCTGCTTCGGGCTATAGGGGATGTGTAAAACAGAGTTTAATTGCTATTGATTGGTTAGATGAAATTAATCGAGAAATAGGAGGAAATTTAGAATATATCTGTTCACAAAATGGGGAGAAAAAAATTCTAGGACGTTTTGTCGACGGTTTTTATATTGATACGATATATCAATTTCATGGTTGTTTTTATCACGGATGTCCCAAATGTTTTGACCCCTATGCATTAAACGTTCTTACAAACGAAAAATTTAGTAATTTATATGGAAATACGCAACGTTTTTCTTGGACAATAAAAAATGCCGGTTACAAATTAATCGAGATGTGGGAATGTGATTATTTAGAAGAAAAAATATATACACAGAAACAATTAATTGAAAAGAAAAGAAAATTTTATCCGTTTACTCCTTTAACACCACGTGACGCATTATATGGGGGACGAACTTCCCCCGTATGTTTATTTAAAGAAACAAAACCCAACGAACGAATAAGTTATGTAGATTTTACATCGCTATACCCTCATGTACAAAAAAATTATGATTTTCCTGTAGGTCATCCTAGTATTTTACTGGGGGAAGATTGTAATAAAATAAAAATCAAGGACATATTTGGTTTAGTAAAATGTTGTATTTCACCTCCTCGAAATATTTATTTTCCTGTTTTACCTGTTAGAATAGATGGGAAATTATTATTTCCATTATGTTATAAATGTGCTGTGAATAAATGTAATAAATGTGAACATAATGAAAGCGATCGATACTTAACGGGTACTTGGACTAGTGTTGAGATTAATGTTGCTATAGATAAGGGATATAAAATAATAGCTCTTTACGAAATATATCATTTTGAACGCAAAGAAAAAATCTTTTCACAATACGTAAATCAATTTTTAAAAATCAAACAAGAATCTTCAGGAATTCCTACGGATTGTTTGAACGCAGATGGAAGTAAAAATGATGATAAAATTAAACAGTATTGTAATGATTATTTAAAAAATGAAAATGTTTTTTTAGATAAAGACAAAATAGAGAAAAATCCCGGATTAAGAACTATTGCAAAAACCTTTTTAAATTCGTTATGGGGAAAATTTGCCCAAAACGAAAATAATACACAAGTGTGTTTTTTAAACGATTATGAAGAATTATTAAATATTGCCAATGATAAAAGTAAAAAATTAACATCGATGGAATTTATAAACGAAACATTATTACGTTGTACATATGAAAAAATTGATGATGCAACAACACCTCTAAAAACGGGAAATGTAATCATTGCATGTTTTGTCACTGCATATGCACGTATGAAATTATACGAGTTACTCGATACATTAGACGATCGCGTTTTATATTTTGATACAGATTCTGTTATTTATATATCTGATGAAAATAATTATACTGATGTTAAAACGGGAAATTATTTAGGAGATTTAACGAATGAATTAAATGAAAATGAATGGATAACAAATTTTTGTTCAACGGGTCCAAAATGTTACGCGTATATAACTAATTTAAATCAGGAATGTATTCATGTGAAAGGTTTTACTTTAAAAAATGAAACAATAAAAGAAAAATTGAATTTGTTATCCTTGACACAATGTGTTAAAAATCAAGATCAGATCATCGAAATTAAATATCACAATAAAATATGTAAAGATAAACTTAATCATATTTTTATTGAGGATGAAATAAAAAAATTTTCATTTATATTTAATAAACGTGTTGTTAAAAATAATTTTAATACGATTCCGTTTGGATTTTTAGATAACTGAAATGAACAATGTTTCATTACCATTTCAACACCCTTTTATGTTAACGTTATGCGGTCCCAGCCAAAGTGAGAAAACATATTGGATATTACAATTATTGAAAAATATTAACATTATGATTACACCCGCAATTGTTAAAATTGTTTATTTATATTCAATTTATCAACCTCTGTACGCTGAAATGGAAAAAGTTCTTGCGGAAAAAACAGATATTAGTGTTGAATTTATCGATTGTCAAAAGGGTATTCCCCGCATTACTGATATACAAATGAATACCCGTGAAAATACGTTAATAATATTAGATGATCTCATGTTAGTTGCAACATCATCAAAGGAAAATCTTGAAAGAATAGATAATATTGCAACTCAAGATGTCCATCATCGTAATATTAGTGTTATTTTTACATGTCAAAATTTAACATATGGCAATGGTAAATTGCGAAATTTACGTGTCAATAGTCAATATTATGTTATGTTTAAAAATTTAAGCGATTATAATAATATGTATACGATATGTGATAATAAAAAAATTAATAGAAATAGATTTAATAAAGTATTAAGTGAAATTAACGAGAAACCCTATGGTTATTTGGTATTTGATAATTGTAGAAAAGGGTATGAAAATTGTAGAATTAGAACCAATGTATTTCCACATGAATCAACGATAATCTATGATTTGTAAATAAATATAAAAAGAAAAATAAATGTTTGTTAAAAAAATAAAAGAGTTGTTGAAAATCGTTTTTTAAAAAGTATATATAGTATGGGGTGTGTATATTGTGTATGAATTTTTTTTTTAAAAAATCATGGCAAGAAGAAGATATAGAAGCAGGAGGGGAATTATCCTTAGAAAAAAGAAACAAAAAGGGGGTAGTGTTCTAGATATGTTTGGACCCTTGGGATCGTTAGTTGGAAATCAATTGGGAATTGGTATTCGAAAAAGAAAAAGAAAACAAAAAGGGGGTATTCGAAAAAGAAAACAAAAAGGAGGTTATAATTTTACCGGTTTGTTTTGACCCATACCCCAGCTGGTTAAAATAAAAATAAAAAATCACTGTAAATAAGTTAATTTTTTGTTTAATTAAAAATTGGCATTATTAAAACTACAACATGACTGATTGTTATTACTCTTACAATTTTTTTTACATTTTTTATTATATATTCCCACGAGTACACTACCTAAAATTGTTTCTATTTTTTTTTTTAATTTAATATCATTTTTTAGTTTAATACGTTCATTTTTAAATATTTTTTGTTTATTATTATTTTCGATTTCATTACGACATTGATTGTATAAATATAATAAACTCCAATTTCCACACACGGCAGTATTTTTGGATTGTAATTGTTTACTTAGAATATATTGAAATGTTAGTCCTTTTTTTACACTATAATCATACCAATATTCACGTTTATAAAACGAGACATCTTTTGCAAAACTATCAAAAAAATACATATGTTTTTCTTTATCCACCCATATAGCAACCCAATGTTGACCGTTTTGATCTGCTTCATCCGTATTCCAAATCCAACACGAGGGATAATAAATTTTTTTAGGAAATATATTTGCAAGAAATGTACCCAAATAATATTTATTTAAAAACTTATTTATTTTTGAAATTTTATTAATCTCGTTCGTAAATAAAAATTGGGTTAAAAAACAATGTAAATTCATTGATTTTTTCGTCGCCATTTTCTTCGTGTTGTATAGGGTGGCGTTGAAGGTGTAGGAATGTGGGTGGTGAGTGATGTAGATGGTTCTTCGTTATTCGCAAGACCCGAAGTGGTTTTTCCCAAATTTATATAACGTTGTCGTAATTTTATATTACGTATATAATAGGCCGGCATATGTAATTTTTTCAATTCTTTTAAAGCAACCGTCTGCTTATGTTGTGTAAGATTGAACATGTTTTGTTTGCTGACATTATGCGTTAAATCGTATAATAAATTATGATGGTTTATTCCAACACCGTTTAATTTTATTATATCTGTACCCCCAATTTTAATTTTTTTCCTTTCAAGAAATTCTTTTATTTGTTGACCACTTGTCACAGTCGGCGTTTTCCTTACCTCGGGTGATTCATCATTGGACACCTCATTTTCAAGTTCATTACTTTTTCTTTTCATATTTTGTTGTCTTTTTAAAAAACTAACCATACTCTCTGCGACACGTTGATCATTATTAACTTTTTTCATTTCTTCTTTCATTTTATTTTTACTTTCAATAAGTTCGAAATTATTTTTGTTGTTAATTCCCTGCAATAATTTTTCGTTTTCATGATCAGTTTTGATTAAATCTAAAATTTCATTTAATTTACTCGGATTAATTAATTGCATTTTATTTACTTCGGTCATTTTTTTTTATTTGTTGGTTAAGTAATTTGTATGCTTTTTGATATATGTTGATTATACGAAAATCCTCAGATAATAATATTTTTAAATCTTTTTCTTTTATTTTGTTCTTTGAAAACTTATTCAAAATATATTTATTATCGCTGGAAAGTTGGGGAAAAGAAACTTTATTTTATTTAATTGAACCTATAATGTTTCTAAAAATTTTAAATCATCTTCGCAACTTGATGAAGAAGAAGTAATGGAACTTTCACTATCCATTTCATCACTAACATCATCGCTAACAACATCGCTATCATTTTCGCTGTCAACTTCATCCTCCTCATCATCATCTCTTGAATTATCATTTTTTCCGTCTTTTTATACCTCCTCTTTTTTTAATTCATCATTTTTTTCTTCATTCATTTTTTTTATGCGTAAACTGAAATCGGTGGAAATACAAGAATATGTTCACGATTTAGTGGTATTTTGTTAATAACTGTTTTTTTTATTTTTGGTTTATTTATTCTATTCTTTGTTGTAATGGGTTTTGTGTTCTTCATTTTTTTTGTACATCCCCTTGTTACAAATGTTGATAATTAAATGCTGTGTAATAATCTTGCAGGGGTATTTAATCCTACTCTAATTTCATTTCGAAATTCACCAACAAATATTAACGCCCCTGCCACTGTATTTTGAGAAAAATGAAAATCCACATTAACATTTCCCGATGGTCTTATGGGTAATACTGCAAGATGAGAGTCTCTATTATCTGTTAAATCAAATGCTAATATAGAATACCCGTTTATAAAGTCATTATAAGTCATGGGCATTTCTGAATAGTTGCGATTTAATACCGAACGTAATTTTGAGTAAGCTTCAGCATGATTTTCTATTCTCCCGGAAACAGCGTTATTTACCGAAACTTCAACATTATCATAATTAGGCCAGTTAAACTCAAAAATATTATGAGTATATGATCCGTTCCAATTTGCTAATGGCGAAAATACAATATATAAACGTGTAGGAACGCTACCATTAAACACATCGATTACTTGATGTGAATTTCGTCCTGCAGCTAATGATTCAGTAATACAACGATAATTGGTTGTATAATATAATGTTTCTTTATTATGGGTCACCATCCCTATATTAAGCGCATTTGATAATTGTTTTTTGGGTTTAAATACAGGAATTTTTATTTTAAAATCATCTAGGGTAATTATAGTATCAGCAACGGGCATATTAGCATGATTGGCACCCATCATTACAATTGTATTTAATGCCCGCGTTAAACGTAATTCAACTTTATACGCTGTGGGAATATATATTTCAGCACCACCTTCGCTAAATAATGAACAATCAATCTCATCTATCAAATACTGTGATTGATTTTGAAATGCAAGTGTTTTTTGTCTCCCTCCTGCATTTACGACAGCAGTTCCATTATGAAAACCCGCGATACTGCTCATATGTTCGGCTGTATCTAAATATGCTAAATTAAGCTCTTTAGAATCTTTATATCCCGACGGTGTTTGACGCGTTATAAATTCTATCCATGATGCAAAATGTGCAAAATTATCTGATGGCGTAATTAAATTTTCATTTATTTTTAATTCTTTTGTTTTCCACATTGTACGAAGGGGTAATGTAATCATCGAAAACCCCGATGCTGCAGGTGATATAACTCCAGCAGCATTTCTAATCGATACTCTAGCCATTATTTTAGCATCGCTTGTTTTCATTAATCCAACGGCGTTCCCATGTCTTGTAAACGTGTATACTGACGATTGATTATCTACAGGCGTTGCGATAATTTCCGTTTCACGACATTCCGTAAACGTATCATTATAGGGTGATGAAGTAAAAAATTGTAAAGGCTCGCTAAATAATGTCATTTTTTTCCACATCTTCAATTTTTTTACTCATTTTTTTTTTTTAAACGTTAATTTTAAGAATATTTGAAAGTGTTCCCAACACTTGAGGAAGAAACATACCCAGTGCCAATGCTCCACCAAAACCCCCTTTTTGTATTTTTCTTCTACGCTTTCTTATTCCTCTTTTGTTTTTTCTTTTTTTGATATATTTTTTACGAGTCATTTATTTTATTTTTAAAAACAACAATAACCACAACAATAAAAATAATAATAATATCCACAACATTAGGATTTTTTTATATAACTTTTTTTTTATTTATACTTTTTTTTACACAGTCTATCTATTTTGTAAAAATCGTATTACATTTGGGTCTATTTTTTTTCTCTTTTTTTTATTATCACTTGTATAATAAGTATCTAAATTTAAATTTGAGGGTAATCCCACACCCTCATTTAATAAAATTTCTTTCTTAGTTGGATTTTCTTTATTTTTTCTTTTCACAACAAAATATGATGATGAATAATTTTTTCCACGATTTCTACCATTTAACAATTCAGTATAATCTTCTACGGATAGTTCATTTATTTTTTCAGTCATTATTTTTTTCTTCAAATAAATTTATATATATCTTAATTTCTTCACCTTTTAACGGCACGTTATTCTCATAGTTAATAAAGAACTGTAGTGATTGTTTAGCCTCTTTATCACTCATAAATAAAAAATAGGGGAATTATTTTTTTCATCATTTAATGATGTATAAGGATTTTTTTCGTCAATATAAAATAATTCTTTTATAGTATATATAAAACGTTGTGTTGCATTGGAAATAATAGTAGATGAAGAAACTGAAATCGTTCCATTATTTATTTTTTTTGATTGTGTTATTGCACTGAAATCCATTTTGTTTGCACACGTAATTCGAAATGAATTTTTGATATTTTTATATTCAATCGAATTTAAATTCCATAAAAATTTTTTCCCACTATTTACTAAAATGTAAAGAGAAAAAGGATAAAATATTTTATATTTTTTAATTATCATTTCCCCATTTTTTTCTTCAAGAACAATCAAAAGCATTATGTTGAATGTATTAAACAATCAATACTAAGCGTTCCTGAATCAAAAGGAACTAATTTTCCTGTAGTATCTTTAACTTTAATATGAATTTCTCTTATAATGTCTTTTTTTAATTTTCTCAATGATTTTGGGGGACTATAACAAATTAATTGTCCATTCCCCCCACCACCTTGTCGATTCCATTGAATGGGGACTGTTGTTAACAATTCGGCACAACTATCACCAACTAACCCCAGTTCTATTTCATCACAATATATAAACATTTTATTTAATCCATCGGATACATCGGGTAAGTAATCAAAATGTTTAGAAAAAAGGGTTCGAGGTGTAGGGTTATCTTTTTTTATTTCAAACAAGAGAGGTACGATTTCAAGATCTTTTTCATTTTTTAAACCTAGCATAAAAGCTAATTTTTTTGAAAATAATATATTAATCTTTTGATTAAAAGAAGCATATTGAATACCCTTTTTTCTATTGTAGTCTTGTTAGATAATCGAAATTCATTTACCCGTAACCCATCGACTGCTTTATTCGCATTTTCATATACCCAATACTCAATCTCAACATTAACATTAATAATTACTTTCCCATTTGACCCGATGGTACAAAAAATTTCAAATCCTTCTAAGATATTATTTAAAAATATAATTAATGAAGATAAATCATAAATTCCGTCGGGTATAATAAATTTATCCGATGTAAAAACGAACTCACTGTTTGCGTATACCGTATTATTAATTTCTTCGGGTATAAAATTCTTATAGGTTATGATAAATGAAAAAAAACATTCATCACCTACAATATTTTTAGTTGTTTGGGGATAACAAATTTGTAAAACTTATAAAAAACATTCATTGTTCAAAGCATCAATAGGCTGTGCAATTTTCATTTCAAAATCATTAATCAAATTCTTTTGAAGTCCTCTTGATATTGAATTACTAGCAATGTGTAAATTCTTTTTTTTTTTAAAACTTGTAATTCAGCACGATAAAAAATTCCTTTAATTTCTTCACGTTGTTCGTCTTCTAATTGATATGTAACGGGATCGGTGATAAATACATTTTTAATAACAAATATGTCATTTGTCCATCGTCGAAGACTACTTTTTTCAAAAATATTATTTTTTACTCTCACAATACGTACACGAGTACCTTCTCGTATCAGATCTTGAGTGGGAATAGGATAATTTAAATGATCACGTACTATTTTATTTTTTACTTTACGTATTTTTCCTTTTTTTTCTTCGCGATAAATTTCAAAAGGTGTTGCACCAGCTAATGCTTTATGTGGGGAATTATTATAACGATTAACAATAAGGGGTAAATACTGAATATAGTCAAATTCTCCAGTCATTGTTAAAACACGACGAACCATTGTTTTTAAAGTTCCAATTACACGTTCCACATGGGATGCTTTTATTTCTCTATTATACGTATGAAATACTTCAAAATTATATATTTTACTTAATTTCGTACGTATATCTTGAAATTCTGTTCCTTCATCACTTTGAATTTTAAGAGGTGCTATTCCTTCTTCAATAAGAATACTTTCAAATTTATTTTTAACATTATTAGACGTTTTCTTTTTTATTAATTTTACCCAACAAAATCTTGAAAAAATATCAATACACACCAACCAATAACGATATTGATTATTATATCGGGCTAAATCTTTATTTTCAGCTAAATCAATTTCCCATTGTTCATTATTTTTATTAACAGCATATTTCAAACGTCTATATATTTTTTTACTACTACTATGTAATCTATAATTAGAATAATCCTCATCAGTTAATGTCTCTCCTTTTAATAATCTTGAAGCTTTTTCAATAAAGTCAGCAGAAAATTTAGTTTTTTTCTTTTTATTCATTTCTAAAATAAAGAAATAAAATAAGTATAGTATTCTTCAAGTTCATCAACGAGTTCTTTATCGCGTAATATCCCCATAAAATCAACTTCTATATTTTTACAGGCTAACTCTTTATTTATAGTATTACCGTACAAACATAATGTATCTTGTATATTTTTACAACATCTAAAACGATAATAAAATATTTCTGAAATTACTGATGGATTTAAACGGTGACAAACCTCATCATCATCACTTTCTACTTTTATTTTCTTGATCTTTTCGACATCGTTGGCGTCATCATCGTCGTCGTCAAAATTAAGTGGGGATTTCTTTTTCTTCAATACTCGTTTTTTGACGGGGATAGGTTGGGATTTATGACCTGTCGCATGATTATACTTTCTTAGGACAATAATATATTCGTCCAAGGAATCTTTCTTTTTTATATGAAAACTACCCCAGTCATCTCCCCATACGATTTCACTTGGCGTTGCGTTGTTGTTGTTGCTGGTTGTCGGTGTTGGATCATCGTCAAATTCCATTGCATCGGATAATTCGTTATCTTGATGTTGATAACAAATTTCCAAACCACCCCACGCATCTGTACGAACAACCAAACGGCATGTTTGCTTTTTCCAATTTTCAAATCTTACCACTTCAAAAAATATCTGCACCGATTTCTCTTGAATGCTAATCTTATTAAGAACATTCAACAATGAAGGAATATGATCTTTTTTCACTTCAACAGCGCTATTGTATGTGTACTTGTCACATCTTTTATTTGTCGGATATACTTTGGCGAGAATAGCATTACCGTTGATTTTTTTTTGTGCAATTATTTTTACAGACAAATCTGTATACGATTGCATTTTATAAAAATGGTCATGTTGTTGTCTCTCATAAAGTTCCACCATCTCTGAATCTGTTCCCGAGTGAAGGGTAAATGATGAATCACTGTAGGGACAGTGCTTATTTTATACCCTCCGCAAAATTTAAAAAAAATTGTATTCCATCACAATGAACAAAATTTTATTACACTAATAACGTGTATAATTGATTACAACATATTATATCAAATAAACTATTGTGTTTGCGTTGCATAACTCCTAAAATTTTACATAACTTTCTATGTTGTTTTTTTGTTTTTATTTTACATTCTATTTTATTTTCTAGAAATGCAACAAGTGCTTTCCCTATTCTTCCATTTCCATCGGAAAAAGGATGAATGGTTTCAAAAATATAATAAATCAAACCTGATATATTTTTTCTTTGATAGTTTTTTTACGTAAAATTCATCTAAATGTTCCATATATTGTTGAATATATAAAGGATCAACCCCCTCATGAATTCCAACAAATCTTTTTTCTTGACTGTAATGTCCCGCATTCGTTAAATGGCTCATAGATATTTCATGAATAGTTTTACAACATTCACTTATTTTCCATTTTTCATTTTTTTCCATATAAAATTTTCGAAGGGCAAAACAAAATCTCCCACATCTCATCCAAAATTCTTTTTCATTTTCTTCGTCTTCTTCCATTCGTATAACATCATACGCAAACACTTTAAATTTTATACAAGTTTTTAATTCCATTTTGTTTTTTCTACATACACGTTTGTTCACTAATACTTTTATAAAAAATATCCCAATTCACATTCGATTCAGTCAGTTCGTTTTCATATATAGGGTTTCTTGAAATTAAATTATAATTCAATGTTGTTTGTATATATTTTCTTATCATAGTAAATAAATCTTGTACTTCGTCTTCAACCATTATTACATGTGCAAATATTTTCTCATTATACTTAAATTCTCCCGTAGATCCCCCATAATTTTTTATTCGTGTAACATCGACAGGATGTATTAGTAGGGTGTGATTTTCATCTAAATCATAATTACGTTTGTTTAAAATACTTAATTTCAGGGGATCAAACTCAAAAAAATAACTTTGACGCGTACAATTTTTATACCGACATTTATCAAAGGATACTTTACCCTTTTTTATATAATATATAAAATTCCAAAAATCATATCTAATATTTTTTTCAGAAAGACCTTTTTTTTGTCTTTTGAGAAATCTTCCTATAGGGTTATGTTCACGACAATAAAATATAAAACATGAAGTGATCATGATAATATTTTTAGTTGAACTACAATAAACATAAGAATTGAAAATACTAGGTGCTACCATTAACAAATAAATATTAAAAAAAAGATTTAAATCACCTTTCTCGCGCTGTATGTGCTTAAATTTGCTTACTAAACTTTCTTTTCCATAACCCAGGGTATAAGATATGTATTTTCTTTCAAAGGTTAGATTTTGTAGAAAATATGTATAATGATATTTATCTTTGGTTCTTAAACATTGAAATAAATCTGAGTGGTTTTCAAGGGGTAATACAATAAATAATTCTTTAAAACAATCGGGGAATGAAAAAAAACTACAGCATATCGTGTCTGATTCAATTAATAAAGTACGTTGAAAGAGTGTTCTCTTCAAGGAATATTTTCTTTGACTTGCTTGTAAATTCGGGATCATATAAGAGTAACGATCTTCTAGGATAAAATAGGATTCCATTCCACGGGTTCCCTTGATTTTTTTCATATTGACTATATAACTTACTTCGTCGTGGGGGCGAATGTTGTTTTTTACATTTCATCATGGGACATGTGACATATTTTCCACGATAATAATCAAATAATCCACATAACCAAAATAAATATCCAATTTCTCCTTGGTTAAAATATTGAAAATAAAGAACAACTCTTAAAATTGTTTCAATCATATTGCTGTGATTTTGAAAAAATCTCTTACTCTTTATATAGCTTTTCAAATTCATTAAGCTAAATAAACATTAATCTAAATAAAATAAAAACCCTTTTATTTTCGGGTTCATTCTTCAGTTGAATCTCATGCAAGCAATATGTCAAAACCCAAACAGTATGATCTTCACTATCTTAAAGAAAATTGTCGAAATCAAAAATTTATTGTACGTAAATGTGAACAAATCCTAAATCCCTGCTTTCCTATGAATCGATTATATATAAATTTGGAAGTTATGGAGTATGTAAAAATAAAAAGCTTAATTATAAACAATATATAACAACATATGTGGGAGGAGATTGTGGTATACATAATTTCATAGATCAAGAAGTGTATATAAATTCTTTTTTTAAAATAAAAAACGCTTTTCTCGATTTATTGAACTGTTTTATTTCAAATATTTAATTCATTAAAATTATTACATAATTCCCCACAACAATTTAAATATACATGTAGTTGCAACATAGATTTATCAAAATGTATTTTATTTATTAATGTTACAATATAATTTCCATTACTGTTACCATAAATCACATTAAGTAAAGATAATATATTTTCATCTTTAATAAGAACTAAATAAAGCTCTTGACCATCAAAATTTTCACGAAAATGATAATTTACTAATCTAAATCTTGAATCCTTACATTTACCATACAAAAACGTTTTTGAATAACATGGGATATTATTTATCTCAAAACAATCAAGAGTCGAAATTAACGTGGGTAATCTCGGTTCTCTATCGATAAATACTACATGTTTTCCCACTAACTGATCATAAAATGACATAGTCCAGCTAAAACCGGTTATTAAAAATCTATAATATCTTTTTCCACCATATCGTTTCCGAAATATAGATTGTTCATTTTTATCTTCCACATAAATGTTAAAATATTTATAATCATAATCAGCACATCTAAACTTATAGGGATGCTCTCTCCATTCCAAAAAATAAAACGTTGAATCGCGTGTTTTTTCTATCTCAAACAATTCAGCATGTAATAAATATTGAATGTTGGGGTAAAGAATTTCATCAAAATCACGCTCTCGTACAGCCATTTAAATCTTTTTAAAAAAACTTCGACGTCTTTTCTTCTATTCGTCGTAACCTATTTCCACTGAAACATTCACTGTATATTTCCACCGTATATTTAACTTGTTTAACACCCGACGTTTAAAACTGTTTAGTCTTGAAAGTTTTAATTCATCTGGATGAATCGCGCATGGATGTTTGTTAATACATCTTCCACATGGATGTTTGTTATAATATAATCTTTCAAATCGTTCATCTGCTTTTCCAATACGTTCCATTGTCTAACAAATATATAAACAATTATTTTTTTTACTCTTATTTATACTGTTTCTTATTTTTTTTTATGGGATTTTCTTCTTTAAATCTTTTAACACCATATCTTCTTTAACAACCATCTCTTTAATCTACAACAACGTTTTTTTTGTTTTGGATCTTTCCACGGTATATAATTCGCACACACTTCCCCACACATATTTCCGTTAAGACATTGTCCACAAGGATATTTTGAATAGAATAATCTATTATATCGTGCATCCACGGTTTCCATGATATTTTTGTAAAACCATTTTTTTACATTTTTATTTATATCCTAATTTTTTTTTATTTTAGTATATCTGTCTTTTTTAATTTTCATTTTTCTTTTTATATTTTTTTTTTATAAAAAATTATATATAAACGCGTTACCCCCATGTGGCATGTTATTTGTGAATGATGTCGAATTCACATGTACAGTATCGTGATTGTGATGAACATAACGGTAGAAGTTATCAAAGAATAATTGCTGATGACTTTAACCCCTACAAAATTGAAGATGAAAGTAACTATTATCCAAGTCGTTTTCTAGCCAAAGAATTACACCACTTTACCTATGTTGTAAAGAAATGTCAACCTACGGTATTATGCGCATGTATTGAAGATATACCCTATGAAGATATACCCTCAACGCCTCAAACATATTACTTAGCTCTGGCAGTTAAAAAGAAACATGAATATGAAAATGATGAATGGAATTGTTCATGTCTGGGTGAAAACATAACAACAATTGTTGACTATGATGCTTCTGCTCTTTTACAAAAAGAAATTAAACTAATAATAGATTCTAATAATTTCATGAAAGCTGTAGCATATACTCAATAAAAACTTTTTTTAAAAAAAATTCGTGTTTTTTATTTATTATATATATAAGATTACATATTTGATTTAATCATATTGATAACAAGATGAATCAAGAACAAGATCTCGTGACCTGTATCAAAAGGGGTGTAGCATATTATGACTATACTCCTCGTTATTATTCATGTCATTTTCTTCAAAAACATTTTCCTAACTATACATATTTGGTAGAGGATTGTAAACCTGCTATACTATGCAAAGAATGTAATCCCCCATTTTGTTCTCCACCTCAATTCTACGAACTAACTCTGAAAATTATTAAACAGGGATTACTTGAAGAGAAGGGAATAACCCTAAAAACAATTCTTGATACTAAAAGTGATCATCTCTTGTATAAAACAATTAAACTAATAAATGGTAACTCAATAATTCCACAACAAATTAATTTGTAAACATATTTATTTTTCTTGTAATAAAATTTTTTACAAAAATAAAAACTCGATATTCTGTTTCTAACTTTAAAGGTTTTTTATTTTAAAAACATTACAAAGATAAAAATATTTGTTTCCCTCTACCCCTATGGTTAATGAAATTGTAGGGTTTAATGTTTAATATAGGTGCTGAGTTTGCTAATTTTACATTATTATTATTAATATTTATATATTTTCCCTTCAATGATAATAAGAGGTTCTGTAAATTATCCTCCGGAGCTCCAAACGCGTCTACTATCATCATTTTGAAATATCGAGGTCCTTGCCAATCTTTCAGATATAAATAATATCCATATCTTAAACACGAGGGAATCACAGGTTCATATTTTACTAATTGTATGGGTTCAGCATGATAATAAAATGTAAGATAATCATGAGATTCACATTCTCCAAAATCAATCATTGAACGCAGCCACATGTTGAAAAAATAATATAAAAAATATATTTGATACCCTGCTTTTATAGTTGCAAAAATCTATAAAAGTAGGTTGTCAAACTATAAAATTTTCACAAAACGTCCAAAAAAAATATTGTCAAGATGGTCTATTGCAGTTTCTGTTGTTGTGAAGTGAATTCCTTCTATCATTTTTTCATGCATTACAGATGTAAAGAATGCTTTGTAAACCATCATTATTGTTATCCTTGTAAACAGAATTACTCACGACTTATCTATAGTAGAATAGTTGATCTATGTGAATGTGATGATAGAATACAAAGATGGAAAAAACTTATTTGGATTAATAAAATTTTTTTTAAAATACATTGTCTACCATTTCCAAAATTCATAAAACTTATGATTATAATTCGGATGATCTTTTTTCCATCGTCCTTTTTGAATTTTTTTAGAACGTCGTTTTCGTATTCGTTTTTTATTTTTCGTTTTCGCTTTTTTTATACAACTCCTCCTACACTTCATTTTTATGTTAACTGAAGTACGACAAGCAATGGTTTAAAAAAAAAAAGAAAAACCGTCTATTTATACTGTTCTGTTTTTTGATTTTTTTTTTATATCTTTTCTGAGACACATATATAATATTATATAAGATGTTTAAACTAAAAAACTTTATCATTACTGAAATAAAACAATGTCCGTATTACGTTTTTGTAGTATATGTACAAATAGTATAACTTTTTTTGACTGCTCCAAAAATACTTTTCAGCGCTATTTATCATATGAATCTCTTCTTAAAGAATATCCTGAATATATATATTTTGTGGAGGATTGCAAACCTGTTACAATAATTGAAACAAAACAATGTTCTGTAATAAAAAAAAATGGTGTGAAACAACACCCGTATGAAGTAACCCTGAAAGTTATCAATCATGGAGAATCTGGAAAAACAATAAAAATATTATCAGAGGAAGAAATTTTATCATCTTTTGCATAAAAATGTTAAGTTTATAAAAACTGACAAAGACATAATAATTCCTTCTCTTGTATAAATTTATTTTTATAATAAAACATGTGAATCATTGTTATTTTTTTTACATGAATTTCTTTCTTTACTCTAAAAGTTTTTTTCTTTTTTCCTTTTGTTTTTGTCGATGCTGGTTCTTATAATCAGCTAATTTATAGATTCTTTCACTATTCCATAATTTTCCCATTTTTGGACGGATCATATATTCTACCTTTAAAATGGTAGAAATCATCAGCATAAGAACGAATGATTTCTCCCCCATATGGAAGCCAATCAAAAATAGCATCTCTTGCTTCTTTGAGATAAACAACCCCTTGAAGAAATCCCAATTCTTTATCTTTTACAATTTCACGACTACATTCAAAAAACGATATTTCATTTAATTTAAGACAATTCTGTGGAGTGTGAATTAATTTCGCTGCCTCTATCAATTTTTCAGCATTTTCTTGATTACGCATTTGAAATGACCAAATCTTTCGCGAGGGTATATACCCCATCTTCAACAAAATAACTGACCATTTTTTTTATGATATCGTTTTTTATACCCCAGGTTTTGTAGAAATGAAAAAATTTTTTCTCAAAAAACGTTCATATAAATAAGCTGAAACTTTTCTTTTTCATTTATACACTACGTGCTTATAAAACATTGTCCCTCTACAAACTTAGTTTAAGAAAAAATGGCTACGAAAGAAGAAATAACGAATGAAGCTTCCTATGGAGAACCCAACCTCATACCCCTGAATGGTTCCCCTCTCATATGGGATTACAACGATAAAGGAGAAGGATACGCGTACGGTGTACGTGTACGGGATACGGATACGTATACGTCGAAAGTGTTTAATTTCGAGGACTTTAAACCCGTCAAACCTATTCAGGATAATGGTGATTCTGATAGTGATGATAGTTTGAAAGCATTTTTGGGGACTGCTGATGACGAAGTAAAGGAGGAAAAAGTATTTAATAGAAACAACATTAAAAAAAAAGTATATACCCGCTGTGATATTAATACTCTTCGACAGAATTTTCCAAATCAAAAATATATTTTACGACACTGTATATACTTTCCCTCGGGTAAGCTATCCGGGTATAAATTATATTTAGAAGTGGTAGATGGGGGAATTCTTTGTCCGCATAAATATCTAACAACAATTATGATAACTGATGATTCCATACTTAGTTCTATTAATAAAGAAATGTATTTAGATTAAATAAAAACAATAAAAAGAGAATTTTGTTTTTTCAAAAAAAAGTTATTTTATTGTGTGTTAAAGTACATTTTATTTTTTTTAAAAATATATTTCATCTATTTGAAAAACACCAAATAATTTTTGGAGATATTGCCCTCTACAAATTTTATCTTTTTTTTTAAAAATACCGTAACTAAAGAATATCAGTCATTCGGCCATAAGATGGCGTCGAGGTAAGAGCTCCATGGCGGAAATTTCTATGATTAATTCTATAAACCAAAATTTGATTATTTATATTTCAACATCGTACAACTCTTCCAATAAAAATAATATGGACGTTTTTTTGGATGACACGTGTAAGTATAAATCACATTGGGTGAGGTATGATGGTCGTTTATAAAGTTTTTTTTTTGAATTTTAAATATCTATCTCATGAAATTGACTACGATCACCTTGATTGACCTTCCTCTCTCTGTCTGGTCGTCAAACTCAAGGATAAACCAAAAACTGGTCGTACAACAACACCAGGTTTCATGAGATAAATATATACAAAATTCACAAAAAAACCTCTTGTATACGACCAGCTTCATATCCCCCCTGATTTGATGGCTGGTCGCTCTTAACAGGGTGACCACACCTTAAAACTAGAACACCCTCCTGGAAATTTTGGACTGGCTGTGCTCTGATTGGTCCATTCAAATCAATTCTTGATTCTGATTGGCTTAGAGCTCGGTCCAGTCCCAAACACATTGATATATATATATATATATATATATATTACTACTGTAGCACATGGAATGTGAACGGGAATCGAACCCGCAACCTTATTATCTCCGGTTAGACGCTCGGCTACTCATTGAGCTACCATAACTCAGATCGTAGAGTGAAGGCTCGACCCGTGACCGTGCGACATATACGTACAGCTAAACTTCAACAGTCTTGATATGTCTATATATTTAGTTATTATGCAGTGTATGTTTTGGCACAGTTATTAATTGAGTTAAGCGGTTCGAATCAATGAAGCGGTTAAAATGAAAACATGTTGAAAAACATATTACAAATTCCCATAAATTGACCTCTTTCATAATGGCGACCAGTCTAAATATTATTTTATATGCATGCCTTTCTGGCCTCGTTACAATGCAAAGATTCTTTGGAATTACAGACACACGAACGAGGTCAGAAAAGCTAATTTAAATAATGAATATAGAATAATATTTAATTTGGTTGCCTTTATGAAAGAGATCTATGGTCACTCGTTTTGTAAATAAAATAATTCCTAAACAAATTGGAAAGGAAGGTTACTTATATACATGCATTAATGTATCTTAAGAACTTTTTATAGCCTGGGTCGGGCGGTGGATTCCATAGGTAATAAGTTCATGTCCAATATATAATATATGCACAAGTAATTTTATGTGATGAGGGACCCTAATACTATGGTTAGGGATAGTACTACGGGGGATAATACTCTAAAAAGTTGGTGTAGGCACAGGTGGCCCAAGCTCACGCGCCAATTTGTGTTTATATTGGAATTTATTCGATTTGTCAAAATTAGAGGATATTATAAATTGCAGTTTATTGTTACAATATATAAATGAAATAATGTGTATTTAAATCTACCATAAGGTGTATGTGTCTTTCATTGTAAGTTTGGTGAGATTTAGATTTTAGGACAGTTGCAGTGGCGGGAGGAATTGGGGGCGCGGCGAGTTGCAGGCGACATGGCGACATTAATTCAATATATTATGGCCACATTGTTTATATCAAACATTATACCTATGAATACTCAACAAAATAAACATTTATAAACCTTGTTGTTCCACTTACATGTTTATTGTGTCGTAATATTCTTCCTTGTGAAACTTGGCACCATTCTATTCACTAATACTTCAAACCCGTTTGTCCTATACTAATAATAGAGGAAGGTAGGTAACTGCCGCTCTCCGATCGACACAAATTCACCACGATAATGGCCATAAAATCATTCCAAATGCTTCCATCGGCGCCAAACTCGGGCAGCACCATGTCAGATAGTTCCTTCAACTAACCAACGAACAAAATTTCCGCCTTTACACTCAATTTTTTAATAAAGCGAAGAGTTTCAAACCACTTTCATGTCTGCATATGCCTGTGCCAGTTCGTCGCAACACCAACTGTCACGCGTGACGTATTTCCCGATTTATCCCGACCCTCCCCTCCAAGGCACGTAACAAAAACCTGATTCAACAGTAGTTTTTTTGTTACGTGCCTTGGAGGGGAGGGTCGGGATAAATCGGGAAATATGTCACGCGTGACAGTTGGTGTTGCAACGAACTGGCACAGTCATATGCAGAAGTGAAAGTGGTTTGAAACTTCTTCGCTTTATTCAAAAGTTGAGTGGAAAGGTGGAAATTTTGTTCGTTGGTTAGTTGAAGGAACTATCTGACATGGTGCTGCCCGAGTTTGGCGCCGATGGAAGCATTTGGAATGATTTTATGGCCATTATCGTGGTGAATTTGTGTCGATCGGAGAGCGAAGGTTTCCTACCTTCGTCTATTATTAGTATACCGCAAACGGGTTCGAAGTATAATGCGGCAGAATGATGCCAAGTTTCACAAGGAAGAATATTACGACACAATAAACATGTAAGTGGAACAACAAGGTTTATAAATGTTTATTTTGTTGAGTGTTCATAGGTATAATGTTTGATATAAACAATGTGGCCATAATATATGAATTAATGTCGCCATGTCGCACTGCAACTCGCCGCGCCCCCAATTCCGCCCGCCACGCAGGCTACACTGCTACTGTCCTAAATCTCACCAAACTTACAATGAAAGACACATACACCTTATGGTAGATATAAATACACATTATTTCATTTATATATTGTAACAATAAACTGCAAATAATATATGAAAATATCCTCTAATTTTGACAAATCGAATAAATTCCAATTTAAACACAAATTGGCGCATGAGCTTGGGCCACTTGTGGTGTAGGAAGTCAACTTTCGAGTGACGGGCCTACAAACTAAATGAGTGACATATAAAAGTGTTGTGACATTGCGTTGCGTTGACAGTGTAGAAATACAAATAGAATAATCTAAAAGGTTGGTGTACTGATAAATACTGTCGAAATAATGTATAGGAGGTGTAACTTTCGCATGCTTCGACGATTACGTCTCTTTTACAATGGGATTCTTCATGCAAAACCAGCAAAACAATTGGGAGAAGTAAACTCTGCCTGTTGGGCTGAAAAACATTCAAAATTTAACCACCTCTTTGTTCTATTGATATCTCTGGAAATTGTTCTGCGTTGACAGTGTAGAAATACAAATAGAATAATCTAAAAGGTTGGTGTATTGTCGAGTACACAATAGTGTTTTTGTGTAGGTGTAGTCTTCTATGTTATCACTATACAGATTTTTTAATGGCACAATGTTAAACAATCGTGAATACCTAGACACCTATATATTCCTTCCTCCTCGAGTTAACGTTGGCGTATCGGTAAATCAGCTCTTTCTTATCAATGAAGGTCAATCTATCACCCAGGACATTAATGATTCTTCGCCATAAATCGCAGATTCGCAAGAAGCCGCGGGGTGGTATGTACTTCATCTTGCAGGATATAGCGAACGCATATCACTAAATTTTGTCACTTAAAAACCACTAACCCCAAAACAACTTAGACCCTAACCCCCCGCATAATGAGTTTTCTAACCTTTATCTCTTGTTTTAGTGGTATGTTTTAGCGAAAACGTTTAACACCACGGGCGGAAAGGGAGGCTGAGCACGCCATTTATCCTGGACAGCGGCAAACATTCTCTGGTCGATCGGATAACCTTTCATGTTACTCCATCACCAAATATAAACATCACCGGATAACATCAAGGGAATCGAGGTGGGAGGGTTAGGAAGACACTTAAGGCGGGGGTTAGGGTTAGAAAACTTATTAGGTGGGGGGTTAGGATCTAAGTTGTTTTGGGGTTAGCATGCAGTTCACTTCTATGATGTATATTATATTATCGTAATATAGGCATCTCTCGCATATACTAAAAAAGATTGTCCAGAAGACGATTGCTTGCCGCTGACCGGGATAAATGGCGTGCTCACCCTCCCTCTCCGCCCGTGGTGTAACGTTTCCCGTATGTTTAATGGTGTGGGTTCGCTATATCCCTGCAAGATGAAGTACTTACGCGCGGGGTCGTCCGGGAGAATCGATTATCGTGGCCCCCGTCAATTAGTTTTGACTAAATATGACGATGAAATAGGTGTCGCTGTTAAGTCGTAATTTTTCATTATATTCTTTCACTCCATTTTTGTCATGGACCCCACTGGGTCAGGGGCCCTTAGTTAGTAAGTAAGTAACTCAAGTCCGTTTTGCGCATGTCCACGTTTCTGTTTACATCGTTTGTTTACAGCGTTTGTTTACATCGTTTGTTTACATTGTATCATTGAACATGAAGTATTGCGGATTTGTTTTGCACGCTTGAGCTTTTCCGCCTAAAAAGAGTGTTATAAGAAGCTGTTCTGTTCCTAAATGTGAATAATATATCAAACTACCACTCGTGCCTTCGCTACCCACGAATACTCGCTTTCGAACTGTCGCAAATCTATTCCGTTAAAGTTTGTGCAGAACGGACTTGACGGCACCTTTAAAGGTTTGGTTAATATTAAATTCAATGATGAGATGGACTAAAATATATGGTTTGTCGTTGTTTATGATCTTAATTTTTCTGTTAAAACGTCCTTCAAAATGCAGGAAATAGCCGTTTCGGAGCCTTAGAATTCAAAAATGTTCAGGGGGCGCATTTCCCCGGACGGCCCGCTGGTCCTTTTACTGTATTTCCTCTAATAAACGCCCCCGGCGTTTATTAAATTTTGAAACAATTTGATGCGGCGTTTATTAGAGGGAGGCGTTTATTAAACAATATGTTATTGACCGAGCGCGATTTGCGGATAAGAGGGATATTGGTCGAGTTCTTTTTTCGTTTTTACTCTTAATACACTATTTCCTTGGAGCAGATGAGAGAAATCGCGTCGTATTGAAAGTTATTGGCAAACGAAAACGAGAAGTAGGACTGGTTGTTCCCGCATAATTCATTGCTCGCACGACAAAGAAATCGACAGCAATAACTCTTCACGAAGAGATGGAGAAAAGAAAAGAAATTAAAACTGTTGCATTTTGAGTTAAAATATGAACTCAAGGAAGAAATTAAAAAGATTCCTTGTTTGATTCCATTGTTGCCGCATAAAAATAAAGAAATCTGTCAATTTTAGCATCCTTTTTCTTGCACTTTCTGTATTTTTTCTAATAAACGCCGCTCTGATGTGTGCGGAATTAGAGGGAGGCGTTTATTAGAGGGAGGCGTTTATTATCATTCTTGTACGAGAAGGGGAGGCGTTTATTAGAGGGAGGCGTTTATTTGAGGCTAGGCGTTTATCATAAATAATACCATGACTTGAGGGAAATTAGCGATTAAATTGCCCGCCGCCGAGGGAAGAGTTGTGAAATAAACGTGGGGAATTTAGCGATTAAATTTCCCTGCGAGAACAAAAGAAACCGAGTAAATCATGGTATTACTTATAAGAAATACGGTAACTCCCCCACTTTAAAACTGAAGTTGAATTCGTAAGACGAAGAGGTAATTAAGCATGTTGAAGCACTACGTAGCATGAATGTTAATCATAAACAATGTAGAGGATCGTTTTACCTTAAAAAACAAGATCGATAAAGGAAAACAATTAGAGCCTGCGAAATCGTGTCGAAACTCTGCAAATTTGATCGAAACATTGTAAATTGGCTGTGGAAATGGCGAAGACGCGAAGTCGCTGGACAATCTTGCAGGGGAATTCCGCCGACGCCATATTGGTCAATATAAATAGCTCTTTGTAATAAAAGCACGAGTGTTTATAACGGCAATATAGCCGAGTGTTTTACTAGCTTCTCGAGTGCCGTTATATAACGGCATATATAACAATCGATATATAATGCACTGTGCAGGTGGAAATCATTCAAACTCATGTACGTCGGTAGTAATAGCGCATAGCCATATAATATAATATAATACATAAATACATCAGTCATCACCCACCCTTGTTTACAGCTTTTTATTTTAAAAATACATTTAATATTTTATAATTGAATGTTTTGAATGACAACAGACAAGGTTACGCCTCCATAGTTATATAATTTAAACTCTATTTTGTCAGTGTTGACCTGGAATAATTTACTATATCCTACATATTTCCTCTACAAAGCGTATTAATACTCATATAAAGAAAAAAGCGTACCGGTATTTTCGCAATAGCGCGTTATGTTCACGCGAATAATTTAATAATTGTCATCGAACTATTTTACCTTTAATTTAAACGTCCTCGACAAAGAGCTATTTATATTGACCAATATTGCATCGGCGCAATTCATGTCTCTAACTGCAAGTGCCATTCGCTGATCTCTATATTAGAGATTAGTGGTGCCATTACAGAGAACTCATTTTAGATGCAAGATTTCCAAGCCGGTTCTCCCTTTCTCCCCTTCCATCGTTTCTCGCGCGCCTTCTTCTCAAATTTCCGCGCGTCCGTTACTACCATTTCATATATTCAGCTATTAATATTCATATTAATATATTATAGTAGGACTATAATATATTCATCTAATTATGGTGTACAAACATATCTCCGCACTTCTTAGTCTATATACCCGCATGCTACATATACCAAATAAAACGCTTTAGAAATTAAAAGCTTGAAAACGGCTCAATTTTTTTATTGTAGTATCAAAATGTACTACGAATGCAAACATCGTTGTTCTCTATTGAACACAATGGAAAAGCACAGTAACGCATTATTGGTTTTCTCACTTCTGCAATCCTAGTGGTCTTTGGGTGCGTTTGCACAATGAACAAGTGTTATAGACATTGACATGCAGGAAATTCACTTTTTTATTTACGCACAACTATAATGTTGAATAACTGCGAAACATATATAAACAAGAACGTTTTTTCAGACGTTTGTTATAATTGATGACCGTGCAATTGGAAGGTATTTAAGGAAAATTTCATGGAATATTATACAATAAGAATGAAAAAAGGCGGTGGGTTTGGCTATATTGACAGGGCTATTGCACGACACCTATTCACATGTGCAATCCCATCTACTGTCAAACGCGGCAACTTTTGTCTGCTATGTTTCCATCCTGGACCGATACGTTTCTCGTTATGCAACCTGGTGGGCTTAGGTTCTCCAAAGTCCACCATATTGACGCTCAACTTAGTGTGGACACTCGATCGACATAGTTAGCCGAGCAACAGCAATCCCAATTTCAAACCATTCGACACTGCTTGCTCTGTGGTAGCTCAGTTACAGGCGCGCGCCACCGCACCCAGCGATTACAAACTGTGAATTTATAATATATAAAGGAACCAAGTAATCAAAAGGAGTGGATGGCATTCCAAAATTCTAGTAGACAGGATCATGGATTAACGCTCTATTGCATTCACCTGTTGGCTACATCACAGGTATAATCGTGTATACACATACGCAGTATACGCAGTATACCAAGCACGCTGTTCACGTGAAAGATATTCATTGCACAAATAACAAAGGATGGCTTTTATAATGCTACTCCGAGAAGATGGAATTTCCAGTGACCATTTAACCATCTTAGTTATGAACTATTATTAATTATATTAAAGTCACTCACGTGATAGATAACTCACGTTACAATGGCTTGATTTTTTGTAAAATAAGACTTAAAGTGCTCCTGTAAATGAAGGAAACAGAATTCTAGAAAGTATGAGATTTCAAAAATTTCCGGCGGAGTATACCCCAGGACCCAGTTTGCCAATCCTGCCGACACTACTGATCTTCCTCCTTCTTCGATATTTCTTGAAACTATTTTTATTCGTTAAAATTGACCCAACTAGAGTATAGCACCTTTCTGAAAACCATAAATGGGAATATGCTATATGTCTATTACCAGTTCAACAATCCTGAATGAAATCACGTTTAATTGACGCGTAATTAATTATGACGTAAACAGGAATATCACTAATTGAACGATTTTCTCGTGTTTTAAATGAATTAACTAAGAAGATCATTAACTGGACATCTAACATCTTATTTGCAAAATATTTGCTAAAAATTATTATTAGAAAACAGTTATTTCCAGCTTACTTGCATTTTAAAATAGCTAAACAGTGGAGAGTTTTACAAAGAGAAAGATGAAGAAGAAGATTTACAAGTTAATGTAGCACTACATGGTTTATTCCAGAACACAATGGAAAAGCACAGTAACGCACTTTTCGCTTTCTCACTAAAGCAATCCTAGTGGTCTTCTCGCATTCGAGCACAATTATGTTATAAGGTATATTTGTACAACGAACTGTCAAGTGTTATAGACAATGACATGCAGGAAATTCACAGTTTTTATTCACGGACAAATATAATGTTGTATAACTGCGAAACATAAACAAGAATATTTTTTCAGATGTTTGCTTATACTTGATGACGGTGCAATTGGAAGTATTTAAGAAAAATCCCATTAAACATAGAATAAGAACGAAAAAAGGCAGTCGGTTTGGCTATCTTGACCCTAGCCTCATCCGCAGGCAACTCTGTGGCTTCTTTTTTCCGAGTCAAATAACTTCCAAGGCTGTGCGATCAATGTTTTGGCTGGGATTGCAGGAAAAGGAATTCGCACCAGCCACAACCTTGGAAGCTATTTGACGACCTTTTACTTCCTTATAAGGATTGTGACATTGCTATGCTTTAGTGTAAGTTCTTTCTGCGTTTACCTAAAATTTAAATCCGTATTCCCATCATGTAATTGGTACACGGTGAGTTCTTTCTACATTTATATAAAATTTAAACCCGTATTCCTATCATGTAATACATTTCATTCCATCTCTATAATTAATTAAGAAAAATAATTTACGGTAATGTTGCAATAAAATAAAATGAGCAGCGGCAGCGATGGGATTCGAACCCACGCCATTGAAATGACTGATGCCTGAAATCAGCGCTTAGACCACTTCACGTCAATGGATAACGTTATAAGTTTAGCTCATTATTTATTTATTTATTTAATTTATTTAATTTAATATTTATACAGGATGCTCCGCTCACCAATGGTGGTTTTCAGGGAGGTCCTGTCGTAAATATATAAGTAATGTAAAAGCATTAAATATTCATCTATAAAGTATTAAATATTCATCCAAATTATCATTGTCTATAATTAAAAGAAATATTGTAATCTCGATAAAATATAATAGTAATGATTGGCAGCGGTGGGATTCGAACCCTTGCCATCGAAATGACTGGTGCCTGAAATAAAATAAAATGAGTAGTGGCATCTTCGGGATTCGAACCGGCACACCATCGAAATGACGGGTGCCTTAAAGCAGCGTCTTAGACCACTCGGCCAAGCTACCAATTAACGAAAGTTTACTAACTATAACTCTTGTGACAATGGGTACACGGTGAGTTCTTTCTACGTTTATATAAAATTTAAACCCGTATTCTATTGCGCGCCACCACACCCAGCGGTTTAAGTCTGTGCATTTATAATATATATAGGAACCAAGCTACTAAGCTAGTAATGATAATGAAGAGGATGGTATTCTAACATTCTAGTAGGCAGGATCATGAATTAGCGCTCCGTTGCGTTCACTCGCCGGTACATTGTACATTAAAATGTGCATTTTAAATGTACAAGTGTACAATGTACAATGTACATTTAAAATGTACATTTTAAATTTTAAATGTACATTTTAATTTACATTTTTTAAATCTACATTTTAAATCTACATGTTAAATGTGTTGCTAAAACTGGACTCAAATGTCAAATGTCCGTGCCGTCGTCTACTTTATTTAGCGCTCGTCCGTTCTCACTTGTCTTACGGTAGTGAAATCGGGGCTCCTCAGGATACGTCACGTGACCTTTCACTTCTTGAGGGTGTTCAGAGACGAGCCATGAAATTCATACACCAAGATTATGAATAGTCTTACCCTGACCGTCTTAAAAAGCTTAACTTATCACCGATATCATATTGGCTTGAAATTAAGGATCTTCTCTTCTTTTTTAAGTGCAACCAAGGTCTCTACGATAGATATCTCCCGTTTTGTTACTTTTTCTTCTATCCGCCCGTCTCGCACTCGTTCAAGTCAAAACAACTTGCTTGAAGCCAATCCTTGTAGGACTTCTCTTTTTAGAAATTATTTTTTCAACAGACTGTATTTCTCTGGAAGGATATCTCTCCGATAGTTCGTAATAGTACTTCTGTTTCCATTTTTAAACATGGACTTTATATTCACTACTCTTCTAAGTTAGACTCCAATTTCGATGTTAATAGACTGCGCATGTAATAAATGTCGTTCTTTCAATCCAAGTTGTTGCTCTTAAATCTTTATTCTTATGTAATTTGTGTATTAGTTTTTTTGTGTTTTTACTTCAATATGTTTATTATGTAATTTTTTGTTCGGTTGGTCTTCACATGGGACTCCTGTCCTGTTGATCATTCCTTCAATCAATATTTGCATTCTTGTATGGTTGTAAAGTTAATAAATAAATAAATAAACATCACAGGTATAATCGCTCATCTATACGTATACTTCATAACTTAATTATTACAACTTTAAAAATTGAAAAAACGATTGTTTTTCCCGTGAGTAGCAATATTTTTTGCTCAGATCAATAGCGAAGCGCACAGATGACATCAGTATTCATGTTTGTCTAATTCTATATTTATTCTTGTTTATTCTTACATTTCCAATTATAGAAAATTAAATTTAGGAATACCTTCAGATTCAAATTTGGTTTGTTTTTCTGAGTTTTGATCTATAAATACAAATTCATTTAATCTACCTCTTTTTTCGATATTTCATGAAACTATTTTTATTCATTAAAATTGACTAGAGTATAGAACCTTTCTAAGAACCGTAAAGTGGGAATATGCTATGGCCAATCCTGAATGAAATCACGTTTAATTTAATTGTGATGCGTAATTAATTATGACGTAAAGAGGCAGATCACTAATTGAAACGATTTTCTCGTTTTGAATTAACTAAGAAGATCATAAACATCTTATTTGCAAAATATTTGCAAAAAAATATAATTAGAAAACAGTTATTTCCAACAGTAATTTACAAAGAGAAATATCAAGAAGAAGATTTCCCAACGTACACCCAAATTAATGTAGCACTACATAGTTTATTTTTCGCCATGACGACCAACAGGTACACTGTCGCGTTCTTAAATCGTTTTATTTATAAACAACGCAATTATTCTCATCATTCAATGGAACATTATTCTTGACGTATTTTTAAAATCAATTAAGCATACCAATTAAGGAAGGGATAAAGGTTTGTCCAAATAATTCATTCATTTTTTGTAATCATGCTGCAAAAACAGATCTCTACACTTCTTAGTCTATACGAAATAAAACGATTTGGAAATTAAAAGTTTGAAAAATATTATATATCGGCTCAATAACCAGCACAATAACCTATGTTTTAAGGTATATTTGAATAACGAACAG
The DNA here is from genome assembly GCA_035772405.1 of Chrysogorgia sp. JL179-B06. Lineage (NCBI taxonomy): Eukaryota > Metazoa > Cnidaria > Anthozoa > Scleralcyonacea > Chrysogorgiidae > Chrysogorgia > Chrysogorgia sp. JL179-B06. Next base: position 11,527,388 of record JAYKKM010000439.1, read on the forward strand.
GTGTTATAGACATTGGCTGCAGGAAATTCATATTTTTTATTCACATACAACTATAATGTTGGATAACTGCGAAACATAAGCAAAAATACTTGAATGACCGTGCAAATTGGAAGGTATTAATTAAGAACAATTTCTTGAAACATAGAATAAGAACAAAAAAAGGCGATGGGTTTGGCTATCTTGACCAGGCTATTGCACGACACCTTCCCACTACTGTCAAACGCGGCAACTTTTGTCTGCTATGTTTTCATCCTGGATCGACACCGATTCTGCAACCTAGTTGGGCTCAGGTTCTCCAAAAGTCCAAGATATTGTCTATTGACGCTCAACTTAGTGTGGACAGCCGATCGACATAGGTAGCCGAGCAACAGAAATCACAATTTCAAGCCATTCGACACACTGCGTTGCTCTGTGGTAGCTCAGTTACAGGCGCACGCCACCGCACCCAGCATTTTAAATGTTTGCATTTATAATATATAAAGGAACCAAGCAATGATAGAATGCAGGATCATGGGCATCACAGGTATAATCGATCATAAATACCTATACTTCATCACTTAATTATTGCAACTTTCATTCGAGCGAGACCATACTGTATCCATTTTACGTAATTTACTTTCAAGGAAATTATCTGATAATGAACGATTGTTTTCCAATGAATATAGCAATAGTTTTCGTTCAGATCAATTGTATTCACTTAATCTACCTCCTTTTTCAATATTTCTTGAAACTATTTTTAGTTTACAATCACGTGACTTATATACGTATTTTCATTGGTTCTTGCCCATGATTTATTAAAGGACAGAATGATACATGGATGGCGTCAAATCACGTCAGCAGCTTTGTTTGTATTCCCGAACAGCTTTGATAAATCTTTGGGGTCGTTTTTTATTGTATAGTTCAAATAGTATCTATTTTTGTTGTCTGTTCAGTTGTATAGATACGCAGAGGACGTCATAACCACATTTTTTAACGCATGATTTGTCTTATCACGACGTCAGCAATCCTTCTCGAATTTGAGAACAATTATGTTATAATGTATATTTGGACAATGAGCAAGTGTTATAGACAATTGTTTTTATTCCTGAACAGCTTTGATAAATCTTTGGGGTCGTTTTTTATTGTATAGTACAAATAGTATCTATTTTTGTTGTCTGTTCAGTTGCATAGATACACAGAGGACGTCATAACCTGGTAGGAACATCAGTGACCCACTTTACTCCGTCTCGTGGGCAACGTTTTTGTTGGTATAACGGTCTGACGTCATCTGTGCATCTAACGGCAAAATGGAATCTATTTGTTAATCATTAAAATTGCCCAACTAGAGTATAGCACCTTTCTGAAAACCGTAAAGTGGGAATATGCTATGTCCATTGCCAGTTCAACAATCCTAAATGAAATCACGTTTAATTTAATTGTGACGCGTAATTAATTATGACGTAAACAGGCAGATCACTAATTGAACAATTTTCTCGTGCTTTTAATGAATTAACTGAGTAGATCATTAACTCGACATCTAACATCTTATTTGCAAAACTTTTGCAAAAAATTATAATGAGAAAACAGTTATTTCCAGGTCACTTGCGTCAAGATAGCTAAACAGTGGACAGTTTACAAAGAGAAAGATCAAGAAGAAGATTTCCCAAAGTGCACCCAAGTTAACGTAAATTGTTCGCCTGACGATCAACAGGTATTATGAATTACACGTCATGTTTTTTTAAATTCATTTGTTTTATTAACGTTATTTTTGACGTATTTTAAAACGAAATCTAGGAATACCAAAGAAGGGATAAAGCTTATAGTCAAAATAATACTTTTTTGTAATTATGGTGTACAAACATATCTCTGCACTTCGTAGTCTATATACGCGCATACGACATATAACGCTTTAGAAATTAAAAGTTTGAAAACGGCTTAATTATATTATTGTAGTATCAAAATGTATTAGCGCTACACTTGTTAACTGTTGAATGTCATGGGCAAACAATAACTAACTTTATTCCCTAAGACACGCCCATATATATCAATCTAACTTATTTATATAAACACATACACTACATCCCTCTCCTAGTTGGAATAAATGTCAGTTCAGGTTGTTATTAAATCAAACATACTTCTTAGTGTTCTTCTATGATTAATACTAGTTCAAAACTGAAATATCAACTTTCTCCATATACCGTATTACCATAATATATATTTATATAAGTAATATAACTTAGCTTGTTTCTGTTTTATGAAGTCCTTTGACTCTATATATTTTGGTGAGAACTTCTATTAGTTCAGTTCATCGATATTATTCAGGTGGATTTCTTTTCCTACTTGGCCTCGTTTTGATATGCAACTCAGCTTCTGGTTGATCTTTCTTTTCCACTTGCTTTCCTTTCTATCCCGGAAGAAGTTTGAAATGTGAAACATTTCGAGTTAATTAAACTTCCTCCTGGACGCCTTGCAGTTACCATGCTTCCTTTCTTGCTAGTTATAACTTGGAGCAGTTCTGTATCATACTTTGTGCTAAGCTTGTTTTTCTTCTTCTGTAATATGATAACTTGATCTCCTGGGCTAATAACCGAGGGCTTCGCGTTTCGCCTTTCGTCTGAATACTTCTTCATTGTCTCTTTCTTTCTGTTGTCTCTCATTCTCATATTTGGGAATCTCTCTTGCTGGTTTCCACTGGTGGTTGTAGCTTCGGGTAATTTAGTCCGGATAACTCTATTGAAGAGGAGTTCGGCGGGAGCTTTGTTGGTTGTCGTATGCGGTGTTGCACGGTAGGTCAAGAGAAAATGATTTAAGGCAATATGCCAGTCTTGTCCTTCGGCATGTGCTGCTCGAACTGCCTTTTGCAAAGGTTTCATGAAAGCCTCTGCTTCACCGTTGGCTTGAGTTTCTTTTCCCCATCCATGGTCCACAATACCATTGTTCTTCATGTACATTTTCAGTTCCTCACTCTGAAACGGTGAACCATTATCTTTTCACGGCTACGTTAACCATACGCATGTCGACACAGACGAATTTCTGAAGGATTATGCGGTTTCGGTGCAGCTACCAACGGACTTACCCACGCTGTCTGACCTTGAACTGGTTCAATGATGTGCAAGTCCTCCAATTCGCTTATTTTCGCTTCAATTTTCTTGCGAAGGTGGAATGGTGTTCTACGGCAAGCTTGAATAACTGGTTGGACTTCAGAATCAAGGTGAATTCTTTGCTGGTAATCCTTTAATTTACCAATTCCTTGGAAAAAATCATGGTATTCGGTGACTAAATCACGAACTTTCGATGATGGTAGTACCTCTGGCGTGTGTTGGTTCCCATGCTTTAAATTATTAATATGCAAAGTTAGTAATCCTAACTGCGTAGCTTTACTCCTAGCAACGATGCAGATCCACCTTTGGTGATATAGAATAAAGCAGCTGAACAGTCCGTGATGACTTTCGTACTTTAGTTTGGAAAACTCCAATTAGCTGAAGAGGTGTACGTGCCGCGTACGGGAAAATTTTCGTTTTGGACACTTTAATTTCGCCAGACAGAGTAGATTGTTGTTGTTTTAAAGAGTGAGTGTCAACCGTGACTGCATTGCACGCTCGGTCAGCCATTTTTTGAAGCACGAAATTCCCTTAGTGAACTGCATCCGTAAACATCTTGTCAATCCTTGATATAAATTATTCATTTTGTCTTTTAATTGAAAGAAGAGATACCTTAGAAAGTAAATATTTCTATATTTTTCACAAAACTCGACGTTTTCTTGACTTTCGTTTCTAATTATGTCAGCCTTGACTGACGCGAAGCATACAGGATGACCAAATGACCAAATGACGAGTTCAAACAAAAAAATCAGGTTGCGAGTCGACGTATTTGGATTGTAGATGAATAAGAAAGCCTCTATAGCGTTTTCTGAGAAGACTCGGCGAATTTCCGAAGTATTTAACACTTCAAAACACTTTGTTATCGTACGAAAAGATAAACACAAACACGCAATGCACGACGGTTGACGACTCGAATGCGCGCTCATGGACATTTTTCTTCGGTTTAAAATATCCACTCAAAGCATCGCACGCCTGTTTAAAAGTCGTACCAGTGTCACTCAGGGTTTCAGATACTTACTGAACTCTTTCGCCAGCGAGATGTAGAAGAGTGGCTCTCTTTTGGGAACCTTGTGTGATCCCTGATGCAACAATAAAATAATCCAATTGCTTGCGCCATTTCGCCCATCGTTGATCTAACGTATGTTGATCCTCATCTATGACAAAATTAGGAAGTGATGGGATGTGCATCGGCCTAGCCTTCGCCATGTTTTGTGTTTCTTTCTACGTTTTCTTAGTATTTATTCGAATTAATCCTCGTCGCCATTGTTGAATGTCATCCTCACACGTCCGAGGGCAAACAATAATTAACAATTAGACGAGACCGAGTTGTCTATTTAGCAATTAGACAACGAGTCCGAGTTGTCTATGAGCGAATAGTCAACGAAGGCGAAGCCTGAGTTGACTATTCGCTCATAGACAACGAGGACGAGTTGTATAATTGTTTTAGTAGAAACAAATTAGTGGACTATTACAAATCATGCATTCTCCAAAAAATTATCCAAAAACTCATGTGAAACCTCCCCAAAACGAGAGTTTTCTGCCATTGTTTTGAACGCGTTTCCAAAACGTTGTCTATCACGAAAAGACAACGGTTGAGTAGCCAATCAGAATGCAGCATTTGTAATAGACCATGGTCAGTTTCTACTAAGAGCAGCTAGTCAACGAGGGCGAAGCCCGAGTTGACTATCTGCTCATAGACAACAAGGGCGAGTTGTCTAATTGTTTTAGTATCAACCATAAACAACCTTTGTTTAACGTAAAAATGTTTTATCAAAGATTGTTCAAATTTTCCGACATAGTTTTACCTTTTTGTTTGTAGAAGTCTCCCCATTCAAAATGTAGAGTTGCTCGATGGCACATGATAAACAATCGCTCACAAAAAACGAGATTGTAATTACTTTGCTTCAAATTTGGTGTAGATATACTCCATAGGCATAAGCGAATTCATTTTCTTATTCGAAAATGTCAAACTGAACAATTTGCCATTACTTTCTGGACAATGTTTTGATGATTTCATCACTCGTAAATAAATTTTATCGGGCGCCATGTTTGGACTAAATGCAGCGTGAATATGTCGTGGCTTCTGATTGGTCAGGATAGGAATATTCCAGCATAAGAAGGTTGGTGATTGGATAACGCTACTAGTGGTCTATCACCAATGGACATGAGTGAGTAGCTCAGCCAATCAGAATGCCGAATTTGTAATAGACCACTAGTTGGTTGATACTAACTTACTTTATTCCCTAAGACACGCCCATATATCAATCTAACTGATTTACATAAACACATACACTAATTAACGAACATTGGAATCGTACGAATGCAAACATCGTTGTTCTCCATTGAACACAATGGAAAAGCACAGTAACGCATCATTGATTTTCTCAATAGCTTCTGCAATCCTAGTGGTCTTCTCGAATTCGAGCACAATAACCTATGCTATAAGGTATATTTGTACAATGGACAAGTGTTATAGACATTGACATGCAGGAAATTCTCATTTTTTATTCACACACAACTATAATGTTGAATAACTGCAAAATATAAACTAGAACGTTTTTCAGATGTTTGCTTATAATTGATGACCGTGCAATTGGAAGGTATTTAAGGAAAATTTCATCAAAATCATAATAGAATAAGAACGAAAAAAGGCAGTGGGTTTGGCTATCTTGACCAGGCTATTGCACGACACTTATTCACATGTGCAATCCCACTACTGTCAAACGTGGTAACTTTTGTCTGTTATGTTTCCATCCTGGACCGATACGTTTCTCTTTATGCAACCTGGTGGGCTTAGGTTCTCCAAAGTCCACCATATTGACGCTCAACTTAGTGTGGACACTCGATCGACATAGGTAGCCGAGCAACAGCAATCCCAATTTCAAGCCATTAGACACTGCTTGCTCTGTGGTAGCTCAGTTACAGGCGCGCGCCACCGCACCCAGCGATTACAAACTGTGAATTTATAATATATAAAGGAACCAAGTAATCAAAAGGAGTGGATGGCATTCCAATATTCTGATAAACAGGATCATGGATTAGCGCTCTATTGCGTTCACCTGTCGGCTACATCACAGGTATAATCGCTCATCTATAACTATATTTCATCACTTAATTATTACAACTTTTATTCGAGCAAGACCATGATTTTACGTATTTACTATTAAGGAATTATCTGATAAAAGTTTTCCCCGTGAATAAAGCAATGGTTTTCGTTCAGATCAATTGTATTCACTTCATCTTACAAGGGCCGTTTTTGAAATAGTGTGAAATTCGTCGAGAAACATATAGGGGGGTCTATTATTAATGTTGGCAAAATAGAAAGTGTAATAGGTTCCTATCTACGACGTGTGTGCAGTACTATCGTGATCTAGGTGAAGATGCGAACTTCGCCATTGGTGTGTATACGCAGTATACCAAGCACGCTGTTCACGTGAAAGATATTCATTCACAAATAACAAAGGATAGCTTTTATAATGCTACTCCGAGAAGATGGAATTTCCAGTGACATTTAACCATCTTAGTTATGAACTATTATTAATTATATATTAATTGTCACTCACGTTACAGGTCACTCACGTTACAATGGCTTGATTTTTTGTAAAATAAGCCTTAAAGTGCTCCTGTAAATGAAGGAAATAGAATTCTAGAAAGTATGAGATTTCAAAAATTTCCGGCGAAGCATACCCCCAGGACCCAGTTTGCCAATCCTGCCGGCACTACTGATCTTCCTCCTTTTTCGATATTTCTTGAAACTATTTTTATTCGTTAAAATTGACCCAACTAGAGTATAGCACCTTTCTGAAAACCATAATTGGGAATATACTATGTCTATTACCAGTTCAACAATCCTGAATGAAATCACGTTTAATTGACGCGTAATTAATTATGACGTAAACAGGAATATCACTAATTGAACGATTTTCTCGTGCTTTAAATGAATTAATTAAGAAGATCATTAACTGGACATCTAACATCTTATTTGCAAAATATTTGCTAAAAATTATTATTAGAAAACAGTTATTTCCAGCTTACTTACATTAAAATAGCTAAACAGTGGAGAGTTTTACAAAGAGAAAGATGAAGAAGAAGATTTACAAGTTAATGTAGCACTACATGGTTTATTCTTTTCTCACTTCAGCAATCCTAGTGGTCTTCTCGCATTCGAGCACAATTATGTTATAAGGTATTTTTGTACAATGAACAAGTGTTATAGACAATGACATGCAGGAAATTCACAGTTTTTATTCACGGACAAATATATTGTTGGATAACTGCGAAACATAAACAAGAATGTTTTTTCAGATGTTTGCTTATACTTGATGACGGTACAATTGGAAGTATTTAAGAAAAATGCCATTAAACATAAAATAAGAACGAAAAAAGGCGGTCGGTTTGGCTATCTTGACCCTAGCCTCCTCTGCAGGCAACTCTGTGGCTTCTTTTTCCCGTGTCAAATAACTTCCAAGGCTGTGCGATCAATGTTTTGGCTGGGATTTCAGGAAAGTATAGGGATTGTGAAGGGATTGATCGACGAAGAAGGAACAGCAAGGGATTCGCCCCAGCCACAACCTTGGAAGCTATTTTACGACCTTTTACTTTCTTATAAGGATTATCAACTATATTCGTGACATTGCTATGCTTTAGTGTGAGTTCTTTCTGCGTTTACCTAAAATTTAAATCCGTATTCCCATCATGTAAGTGGTACACGGTGAGTTCTTTCTACGTTTATATAAAATTTAAACCCGTATTCGCATCATGTAATACATTTCATTCCATCTCTATAATTAATTAAGAAAAATAATTTACGGTAATGTTGCAATAAAATAAAATAAGCATTGGCAGCGATGGGATTCGAACCCACGCCATCAAAATGACTGGTGCCTTAAACCAGCGCCTTAGACCACTCGGCCACGCTACCAATGGATACCAAATAACAAAAATAGCTCTCACGTCAATCGATAACGTAAGGTTAGCTCTTTTCTATAAAACATTAAATATTCATCCAAATTATCATTGTCAAAAATATAATTAAAATAAATATTGTAATCTCGATAAATTATAATAGTAATGATTGGCAGAGGTGGGATTTGAACCCTTGCCATCGAAATGACTGGTGCCTGAAATAAAATAAAGTGAGTAGTGGCATCTTTGGGATTCGAACCGGCAAGCCATCGAAATGACTGTTGCTTTAAACCAGCGCCTTAGACCACTGGGACACGCTATCAATTTTCAATAGATTATCAACTATATTCGTAACATTGCTATGCTTTAGTGTGAGTTCTTTCTGCGTTTACCTAAAATTTAAATCCGTATTCCCATCATGTAATTGGTACACGGTGAAATCTTTCTACGTTTATATAAAATTTAAACCCGCATTCGCATCATGTAATACATTTCATTCCATCTCTAGAATTAATTAAGAAAAACAATTTACGGTAATGTTGCAATAAAATAAAATGAGTAGTGGCGCGGTGGGATTTGAACCCACGACATCGAAATGACTGGTGCCTTAAACCAGCGCCTTAGATCACTCGGCCACGCTACCAATCGATACTAAATAACAAAAATAGCTCACACGTCAATGGATAACGTAAGGTTAGCTATTTTCTATAAAGTATTAAAATATACATCCAAATTATCATTGTCAAATATAATTATAATAAATATTGTAATCTCGATAAATTATAATAGTAATGATTGGCAGCGGTGGGATTCAAACCCTTGCCATTGAAATGACTGTTGCCTTAAACCAGCGAATTTGACCACTCCGCCACGCTGTCAATTCGCAAAAGTTTACTAACTAACTCTCGTGACAATTCTATGGTTTAGCGTGATTGTTTCTGCATTTACATTTCATTTCATTTCATTCCATCTCTAGAATTAATTATGAAAAATAATTTACGGTAATGTTGCAAGTGGCAGCGATGGGATTCTGACACACGCCATCGAAATGACTTGTGCCTTAAATTAATCCCCACGCCCGGCGCGAAGCGCCGGCCGACGCTTAACCAATGGATACTAATTAACAAAAATAGCTCTCACGTCAATGGATAACGTAAGGTTAGGTCTCTTCTATAAAGTATTAAATATTCATCCAAATTATCATTGTGAAAAATATAATTATAATGTTGCAATAAAATTAAATGAGCAGTGGCAGCGGTGGGATTCGAACACACGCCATCGAAATAACTGGTGCCTGAAACCAGCGTCTTAGACCACTCGGCCAAGCTACCAATTAACGACTATTACCAACTATAACTCTCGTGACAATACTATGGTTTATCGTGAGTTGTTTCTGCGAGTTTACATTTCCTCTCATTTCATTTCATTCCATCTCTTGAATTAATTAAAAAATAGGATACGTTGATCTTTCACCAAAATAATAAAATTAGTGGCATCGGCGGAATTCGAACCGGCACGCCATCGAAATGACTGGTGCCTTAAACTAGCGCCTTACGCTACTCGGCCACGCTACCAATGGATAGTAAAAAACAAAAATAGCTCTCACTAATTTGAAAATAGTGAAAAAAAGCTCTCTTCTATAAAGTAATAAATATTCATCCAAATTATCATTGCTCATAAATATAATTATAATAAATATTATAATTAAAATTGACCCAATTGAATATGCTATGTCCATTACCAGTTCAACAATCCTGAATGAAATCACGTTTAATTTAATTGTGCTGCGTAATTAATTATGACATAAAGAGGCAGCAGGATCACTAATTGCAACGATTTTCTCGTGCTTTTAATGAATTAACTAAGAAGATCATAAACATCTTATTTGCAAAATATTTGCAAAAAAATTATAATTAGAAAACAGTTATTTCCAACAGTAATTTACAAAGAGAAATATCATGAAGAAGATTTCCCAACGTACACCCAAGTTAATGTAGCACTACATAGTTTATTCTTCGCCATGACCACCAACAGGTACTTGTACACTGCATTTCGCGTTCTTAAATCGTTTTATTTATAAACAACGCAATTATTCTCATCATTCAATGGAACATTATTCTTGACGTATTTTTTAAATCAATCTAAGCATACCAAGGAAGGGATAAAGCTTAGTCCAAATAATTCATTCATTTTTTGTAATCATGGTGCAGAAACAGATCTCTACACTTCTTAGTCTATATAGCTGTATGCTACATATACGAAATAAAACGATTTGGAAATTAAAAGTTTGAAAAATATTATATATCGGCTCAATAACCAGCACAATAACCTATGTTTTAAGGTATATTTGAATAACGAACAGGTGATATAGACATTGGCACGCAGGAAATTCACATTTTTTATTCACATACAACTATAATGTTGGATAACTGCGAAACATAAGCAAGAATACCTGAATGACCGTGCAAATTGGAAGGTATTAATTAAGAACAATTTCTTGAAACATAGAATAAGAACGAAAAAAGGCGATGGGTTGGTTTGGCTATCTTGACCAGGCTATTGCACGACACCTATTCACATGTGCAATCCCACTACTGTTAAACGCGGCAACTTTTGTCTGCTATGTTTTCATCCTATCGACACCGATTCTGCTTATGGAACCTGGTGGGCTCAGGGTCTCCAAAAGTCCAAGATATTGTCTATTGACGCTCAACTTAGTGTGGACAGCCGATCGACATAGGTAGCCAAGCAACACAAATCCCAATTTCAAGCCATTCGACACACTGCCTTGCTTTGCGGTAGCTCAGCTACAGGCGCACGCAGCATTTTAAATGTTTGCATTTATAATATATAAAGGAACCAAGCAATGATAATGAAGAGGATTGTATTCCGACATTCTGGTAGACAGGATCATGGATTAGCGCTCTATTGCGTTCATCTGTAGGCTGCATCACAGGTATAATCGATCATCAATACCTATAATTCATCACTTAATTATTACAACTTTCATTCGAGCGAGACCATGCTGTATCCATTTTACGTAATTTACTTTCAAGGAAATTATCTGATAACGAACGATTGTTTTCCAGTGAATATAGCAATAGTTTTCGTTCAGATCAATTGTATTCACTTAATCTACCTCCTTTTTCAATATTTCTTGAAACTATTTTTAGTTTACAATCACGTGACTTATATACGTATTTTCATTGGTTCTTGCCCATGATTTATTAAAGGCAGAATGATACATGGTGGCGTTAAATCACGTCTGTAGCTTTGTTTGTATTCCCGAACAGCTTTGATAAATCTTTGGGGTCGTTTTTGATTGTATAGTACAAATAGTATCTATTCTTGTTGTCTGTTCAGTTGTATAGATACACAGAGGACGTCATAACCACATTTTTTAACGCATGATTTGTCTTCTCACGTCAGCAACCTTCTTGAATTCGAGAACAATTATGTTATAATTTATATTGGTACAATGAGCAAGTGTTATAGACAATTGTTTTTATTCCCGAACAGCTTTGATAAAATTTGGGGTCGTTTTTTATTGTATAGTACAAATACTATCTATTTTTGTTGTCTGTTCAGTTGTATAGATACAGAGAGGACATCATAACCTAGTAGGAACATCAGTGACCCACTCTACTCCGTCTCGTGGGCAACGTTTTTGTTCTTACAAACGTTCTGACGTCATCTGTGCATCTAACGGCAAAATGGAATCTATTTGTTAATCATTAAAATTGCCCAACTAGAGTATAGCACCTTTCTGAAAACCGTAAAGTGGGAATATGCTATGTCCATTGCCAGTTCAACAATCCTGAATGAAATAACGTTTAATTTAATTGTCAGACGCGTAATTAATTATGACGTAAACAGGCAGATCACTAATTGAACAATTTTCTCGTGCTTTTAATGAATTAACTGAGTAACATCTTATTTGCAAAACTTTTGCAAAAAATTATAATGAGAAAACAGTTATTTGCAGGTCACTTGCATCAAGATAGCTAAACAGTGGACAGTTTACAAAGAGAAAGATCAAGAAGAAGATTTCCCAAAGTGCACCCAAGTTAACGTAAATTGTTCGCCTAACGATCAACAGGTATTATGAATTACACGTCATGTTTTTTTTAATTCATTTGTTTTATTAACGTTATTTTTGACGTATTTTAAAACGAAATCTAGGAATACCAAAGAAGGGATAAAGCTTATAGTCAAAATAATACTTTTTTGTAATTATGGTGTACAAACATATCTCTGCACTTCGTAGTCTATATACCCGCATGCTATACATATACGAAATATAACGCTTTAGAAATTAATAGTTTGAAAACGGCTCAATTATATTATTCAAAATGTATTAGAGCAACACTTGTTAATTGTTGAATGTCATCCTCACACGTCCGAGGGCAAACAATAACTAACTTTATTCCCTAAGACACGCCCATATATATCAATCTAACTTATTTATATAAACACATACACTACATCCCTCTCCTACTTGGAATAAATGTCAGTTCAGGTTGTTATTAAATCAAACATACTTCTTAGTGTTCTTCTATGATTAATACTAGTTCAAATCTGAAATATCAACTTTCTCGATATACCGTATTACTATAATATATATTTATATAAGTAATATAACTTAGCTTATTTGTGTTTTATGAAGTCCTTTGACACTATATATTTTGGTGAGACCTTCCATTAGTTCAGTTCATCGATAGTATTCAGGTAGATTTCTTTTCCTACTTGGCCTCGTTTTGATCTCTCAGCTTCTGGCTGATCTTTTCTTTTCCACTTGCTTTCCTTTCTCTCCCGGAATAAGTTTGAAATGTGAAACATTTCGAGCAATTAAACTTCCTCCTGGACGCCTTTCTGTTACCATACTTCCTTTCTTGCTTACAACTTGGAGCAGTTCTGTATCATACTTTGTGTTATATAAGCATGTTTTTCTTCTTCTGTAACACGATAACTTGATCTCCTGGGCTAATAACCGAGGACTTCGCGTTTCGCCTTTCGTCTGCATACTTCTTTATTTTCTCTTTCTTTCTGCTGTCTCTCATTCTCAGATCTGGGAATCTCTCTTTCTGGTTTCCACTGGAACTCTATTGAAGAGGAGTTCGGCGGGAGCTTTGTTGGTTGTCGTATGCGGTGTAGCACGGTAGGTCAAGAGAAAATGATTTAAGGCAATATGCCATGAGTCTTGTCCTTCGGCATGTGCTGCTCGAACTGCCTTTTTCAAAGGTTTCAGGAAAGCCTCTGCTTTACCGTTGGCTTGAGTTTCTTTTCCCCATCCATGGTCCACAATACCATTGTTCTCCATGTACATTTTCAGTTCCTCACTCTGAAACGGTGAGCCTAATCTTTTCACGGCTACGTTAACCATACACATGTCGACACATAGACGAATTTCTGAAGGATTATGCGGTTTCGGTACAGTTCTCCATTGAACACAATGGGAAAGGACAATAACGCATCATTGGTTTTCTCAATAGCTTCTGCAATCCTAGTGGTCTTCTCGAATTCGAGCACAATAACCTATGCTATAAGGTACATTTGTACAATGAACAAGTGTTATAGACATTGACATGCAGGAAATTCACATTTTTTATTCACACACAACTATAATGTTGAATAAATGCAAAATATAAACTAGAACGTTTTTCAGATGTTTGTTATACTTGATGACCGTGCAATTGGAAGGTATTTAAAGAAAATTTCATCAAACATTATAGAATAAGAACAAAAAAGGCAGTGGGTTTGGCTATCTTGACCAGGCTATTGCACGACACTTATTCACATGTGCAATCCCACTACTGTCAAACGTGGTAACTTTTGTCTGCTATGTTTCCATCCTGGACCGATACGTTTCTCTTTATGCAACCTGGTGGGCTTCGGTTCTCCAAAGTCCACCATATATTGACGCTCAACTTAGTGTGGACACCCGATCGACATAGGTAGCCGAGCAACAGAAATCCCAATTTCAAGCCATTCGACACTGCTTGCTCTGTGGTAGCTCAGTTACAGGCGCGCGCCACCGCACCCAGCGATTACACACTGTGAATTTATAATATATAAAGGAACCAAGTAATCAAAAGGAGTGGATGGCATTCCAACATTCTAGTAGACAGGATCATGGATTAACGCTCTATTGCGTTTACCTGTAGGCTGCATCACAGGTATAATCGCTCATCTATACCTATACTTCATCACGTAATTATTACAACTTTCATTCGAGCAAGACCATGATGTATCCATTTTACGTATTTACTTTTAAGGAAATTATCTGATAATAGTTTTTCCCGTGAATATAGCAATGGTTTTCGTTCAGATCAATTGTATTCACTTAATCTTCCTCCTTTTTCGATATTTCTTGAAACTATTTTTATTCGTTAAAATTGACCTAACTAGAGTATAGCACCTTTCTGAAAACCATAAATGGGAATACATGTATACTATATATCTATTACCAGTTCAACAATCCTGAATGAAATCACGTTTAATTGACGCGTAATTAATTATGACGTAAACAGGAATATCACTAATTGAACGATTTTCTTCTGCTTTAAATGAATCAACTAAGAAGATCATTAATCTTATTTGCAAAATATTTTCTAAAAATTATTAATAGAAAACAGTTATTTCCAGCTTACTTGCATTAAAATAGCTAAACAGTGGAGAGTTTTACAAAGAGAAAGATGAAGAAGAAGATTTACAAGTTAATGTAGCACTACATGGTTTATTCCAGAGCACAATGGAAAAGCACAGTAACGCACTTTTCGCTTTCTCATTTCAACAATCCTAGTGGTCTTCTCGCATTCGAGCACAATTATGTTATAAGGTATATTTGTACAATGAACAAGTGTTACGAAATTCACATTTTTTATTCACGGACAAATATGTTGGATAACTGCGAAACAAGAATGTTTTTTCAGATGTTTGCTTATACTTGATGACGGTGCAATTGGAAGTATTTAAGAAAAATGCCATTAAACACAGAATAAGAACGAAAAAAGGCGGTAGGTTTGGCTATCTTGAACCTAGCCTCCTCCGCAGGCAACTCTGTGGCTTCTTTTTTCCGAGTCAAATAACTTCCAAGGCTGTGCGATCAATGTTTTGGCTGGGATTGCAGGGAGGTATGGGATTGTGAAGACATTGATCGACGAAGAGGGGACAGGAAGGGTTCGCCCCATTCCCCTCCCCTGGCGCATTTCTCTGTCTCGTCCACATCCTTGGAAGCTATTTGCCTCGGGGAAAAGAAGCCACAGAATTGCCTGCGGAGGAGGCTATCTTGACCCAGCGGTTTAAGTCTTTACATTTAAATATATAAAGGAACCAAGTAATGATAATGAAGAGAATGATTGATTAGCGCTCCTTTGCGTTCACCCGTCGGCTACATCACAGGTATTATTAATCGCTCTTCTACCCTCACCTACTTCTTCAGTTTAATATACTAGAAATACGAATTCGTAATAATCCCCTCACACTATCCCCCGCCCAGCCCACCCCACAGATTATTTCCCCCATCCATGCTCCCCAGTGCCCAGACCGCGTATATGTATTTGCAGTTTCTGTCGAGAAGGTTTTTGAACGTTATCTCGGCCAATGTTTACTCGATTTCAAATCTGAAAACAGATTTGTAATTAGCGAGTCTAAATACATATAACACCCGTACCTATTATATTACGCAAACGTGTATAACCTCGTCAAAACGCATTTATGTAGTTTGTCAGATCACCACTCGCCAATGGCCTTCTTCGCCCAAAATCTAAACGGATCATCCAAAACGACTTTTTACTTCCTTATAAAGAGTTGGTCCTACCATGCTCCGCTCAAATATATCTATACAAATTTAGTGAGAAATGGATCCCCTGCCGCGGCGAGATTATCACCCTCGCTTGCGAGGGGATGATATATCGCATTCTATCTCTTGAATTAATTAAGAAAAATAATCTCAAGGTAAAATTTCAATAAAATAAATGGATACTAAATAACAAAAAATGGATAACGTAAGGTTAGCTCTTTTCTATAAACCATTAAATATTCATCCAAATTATCATTGTCAAAAATATAATTATTATAAATATTGTAATCTCGGTAAATTTAATAGTAATGATTGGCAGCGGTGGGATTCGAACCCTTGCCATCGAAATGACTGGTGCCTGAAATAAAATAAAATGAGTAGTGGCATCTTCGGGATTCGAACCGGCACACCATCGAAATGACTGATGCCTTAGACCACTCGAACACTCTACCAATTAGCAAAAGTTTACCAACTATGACTCTCGTGACAATGTTATGGTTTAGCGTAAGTTATTTTTGCATTTACATTTCATGTTGATCTTGCACCAAAATAATAAAATTAGTGGCAGCGGTGGGATTCGAACCCACGCCATCGAAATGACTGGTGCCTAAAACCAGCGCCTTAGACCACTCGGCCACGCTACCAATTTACAATAGATTATCAACTATATTCTTGACATTGACATTGCTATGCTTTAGTGTGAGTTCTTTCTGCGTTTACCTAAAATTTAAATCCGTATTCCCATCATGTAATTGGTACACGGTGAGTTCTTTCTACGTTTATATAAAAATTAAACCCGTATTCGCATCATGTAATACATTTCATTCGATATCTAGAATTAATTAAGAAAAATAATTTACGGTAATGTTGCAATAAAATAAAATGAGCAGTGGCAGCGATGGGATTCGAACCCACGCCATCGAAATGACTGGTGCCTTAAACCAGCGCCTTAGACCACTCGGCCACGCTACCAATGGATACTAAATAACAAAAATATCTCTCACGTCAATGGATAACGTAAGGTTAGCTCTTTTCTATAAAGCATTAAATATTCATCCAAATTATCATTGTCAAAAATATAATTATTATAAATATTGTAATCTCGGTAAATTATAATAGTAATGATTGGCAGCGGTGGGATTTGAACCCTTGGCATCGAAATGACTGGTGCCTGAAATAAAATAAAATGAGTAGTGGCATCGGCGGGATTCGAACCGGCAAGCCATCGAAATGACTGTTGCCTTAAACTAGAGCCTTTGACCACTCGGCCACGCTATCAATTCGCAAAAGTTCATTAACTAACTCTCGTGACAATGCTATGGTTTAGCGTGAGTTGTTTCTGCATTTACATTTCATCTCATTAAATTCCATCTCTTGAATTAATTAAAAAATAGGATATGTTGATCTTGCACCAAAATAATAAAAGTAGTGGTAGCGGTGGGATTCGAATACACGTCATCGAAATGACTGGTGCCTAAAACCAGCGCATTAGACCACTCGGCCACGCTACCAATTTGAAATAGTTTATCAACTATAGTTCTCGTGACATTATTGCTATGCTTTAGTGTGAGATCTTTCTGCGTTTACCTAAAATTTAAATCCGTATTCCCATCATGTAATTGGTACACGGTGAGTTATTTCTACGTTTATATAAAATTTAAACACGTATTCGCATCATGTAATACATTTCATTCCATCTTTAGAATTAATTAAGAAAAATAATTTACGGTAATGTTGCAATAAAATAAAATGAGCAGTGGCAGCGGTGGGATTCGAACCCACGGCATCGAAATGACTGGTGCCTTAAAATACTATACAAATGTGCATTATCTTAAACAATTCAACAAAGGTTTGTACCCTTGTGGGAATGTGCGTCTCTAGTTGACAGTGTCATTGTCCATGGTAGAATGTATAAAGACTCCAGAAATAATCGCTTTTTCCAATCATTTACTCCACATTCCAGAATCTCTACATAGTTGGCGTTGATCTGTAAATCCTTGATGACGCGTTCCTTTTCAGATTGTCGGTGAATCCAAAAGTATGATTTCTAGAATGATTTCAAGTATGATTTCTGCGGCTACGGGCGCCGTGACTATCGTCTCAGAGTTACTGGCCAATCAGAACTCGTTTAAGCTCAAAAATTATACTAAGGGGCCGATTATATGAGAGTTTTCAGCCCGTTTGTAACTTTAACCGGGCTGAAATTTGCATCGATTATATGGTCATTTTCAACCCCGGCTGAAATCCATATTTTTCGCGGGAAATCTTTTCAAAATGGCGCCACGCAACATGAAGAAAATGGCTCTTTTCGTATTTTCGCAGTTCAGTGTGCTTCTTGCTCTTCTTTTTCAACTGAATGGCATAGTCATTGCGTACAAGCTGTTGGAAGCCAAAAGGAACTTGATTTTGGCAGCATACCTATCTTCAAAGAGAACAAAGAGTGGTAGAAAAAGAAGATATTTATGCTCCAATAATTTCAGCCCGGTTTAAAATTATGATTTGCGATTATATGGAATTTTTCAGCCCGTTTTGTTGAGCTGAAAATCCTAGCCCGGTTGGTAAAACCGGGCTGAAATTTAAGCCCGGTTTGCCGGGCTGAAACTATATCATGTAATCGCAAATTTGTTTTTACATGACTTTGACCACGACGACGGGCTGACTTTTCAGCCCGGCTAAAGTTAAAAACGGGCTGAAAACTCTCATATAATCGGCCCCTAAGAGGAAATAGTCAACCAGCCGGAGCCGAGTTGATTATCGCTCAGAAAACAAGGGCGAGTTGTCTAATTATTTTTGTTAAATTTACAAGTTTCTATCCAAGTTTCTAACCCAAGAATTGAAATAACTTTTATTTCACATATATTCTTTCGAAATCTCGCGACGTTTACCCCAGAGGTTTCTATCAGCTGATAGTAACTCCTGCGATAGCCAATGAAAATTGAAGATTTGTGATAGAAACTTGTCAACTTATACTAAATAACGTTATAGCCGTTATATACAGGGTGTATAAAAAAAACGCGACCTTTAGAAATTAACCTATTGTTGTTAAGCACAAGATTTTATGCTCCTGGGAATTTAAAATAGCTTCTAATCGTATGAAGGAGCATAACTGCATAACAAATTGTCAAAGTACTAATTAGTCATATCATCAGTTCGAATAAAAATGGTTCAACCAGGCGCGGATTTAGAAGTTAGTCGCATAAATTAGACACTCCATGAACAACCCTATTGGTTATGCTTTTCTTAAGAATAATTCAGAACAACAACCTATCCAATAGGATTGTTATTCACAGGTATTTTGAATTGCAAATTCTAAATCTAATTTATGCGACTAACTTCTAAATCCGCGCCTGGTTCAACTGACCACAGAGCAACGAGTTTTTACATTGAGTAAGTACATTGAGTTTCGGTATAATGTAAAACAGTAAAAACTCGTTGCTCTGTGGTCAGTTGAACCATTTTTATTCGAACTGATGATATGACTAATTGGTACTTTGACAATTTGTTATGCAGTTATACGATTAGAAGCTATTTTAAATTCCCAGGAGCATAAAATCTTGTTCTTAACAACAATAGGTTAATTTCTAAAGGTCTATACACCCTGTATAGATGTCAGTGTTCCAGACGCGACGCGCCATTATGGCGTTCGGTCATGTTTTTTCAACTACCGCAGCTTATTGCTATTTTTTCATTTATACCTGGTTCTGGGGGACGTATTTTGTCATATACGAATAAACGAGACAAGTTTATAACCAACTGTAAATTACTGTACGAAGATTGATTTGAAAGATATTTCAACCTCAAATAACACGTGGGCCGTGCGACCGTGAACAATGTGTTTGCAAAAGTCGAAGTGAATAATTAAATTAAATATCAACAGGAGCGTAATTACAGAGTATTTTAAATCGAAAGGAAACAAGGTAACACAAAATTAGAAGATTTAAAACACGCTATGAATAGTATAACGTATGAATGCTATAGTAAGGTAGTAACAGATGCATATAACTATTAATAGAAATATATAAGATCCTACACCATAACCTAACTAGCAACGATTAAACAACTATCGAACTCGGAAAAAAACTACTGCGTAAACGTTCAGTTCGGCAATAGAATAAAGTTAGTGAGTTCGACATTCTAGTGTTATAACCATGAACACTATATCTCTAATCTCTGGGAGTTTCTTCGAAAGGGGGCCCCTTCACATATTTTCTTAATTATTTTTAAACATAGCTGCTCGCGTCTTTCAAACAATGTTGTCAGTGCAGTTTAAGGTCCTTAAGGCGTCTTTATAATGAAAACCTGGTAAAATTACCCTAAAAGCTCTTTTCTGGACACGTTCTATATCTTCAGATAAGTACGAAGGAAGGGCATGGTGCCAAGTAGGTGGTAAGGAGGTCTTCAGCGGGCAAAGACCTCCCGACGACATAAAACCTGGAGAATATGGAGGCGTTTCGAGGCCTTGGAAACAGTAACATTTATATGTTCATTCCATTTCAAATTACTTTGAATCACCAAACCAAGAACTTTATATGACGATAAAGATTTCAACTCCTGTCCATCAATCTGAAGTGGTTGAAGCTGCTGTTTCTCCTTGAGGAAAAAACACCCGTATTTCCTTACATTTCTTGGGGTTGAGTTTCACCCAATTCAAAGATGACCAGGAGCTAATCGGGTATCGAGGCTAGACTGGATTAAATAGATTCTCAAACTCATCAAAATTTATGACGAAAATTCAAAAGAAATCAATATTTAATAAGTATTACACTGTGCAATTTTTCATGCAACTTGTCTCGCAACACTGATCTAGAGGCATGTTAAGTAAGAAAAAGGTCAGCAGAGTGCAACGTGGGGCCATGCTTGCATTTACACTTTTTACTTAGCATGCCTCTAGATCAGTGTTGCGAGACAAGTTGCATGAAAAATTGCACAGTGTAACAGCGCCTGACGAAATAAGAGGAAGATTACGGCCAAATTTCGCTAACTTTAACAACGATTTTCTCACAAAATATGGCCGATTCGCTTGAAAATCAAGTTCTAACGAGGTTCCAAATATATTAGCAACAGAACGATAGATATGTTATGTATTACCTCGTTCTTTTAAAAGGTAATAAATAGCATATCTATCGTTCTGTCGCTAATATATGCTAATATATTTGGAACCAACATGAAATTATAACCCGTAATTGTTCATCCTCTGATGTCTAAATACGGACAAACCGTTTAACAAAACTCGGCTGCGCCTCGTATTTTCAACCAGCTTGTCCGTATTTAGAAATCAGAGGAAAAACGCTTGCTCGTGTTAGAACTATTACTACGTCGCTGTCCCTTGAAAGAACCACAGATATTGACACGTCATCCACATATTTCCAAGTCTTAGTGTCGGGAGAAGAAATGCTCAGATTGTTAATCGAGGTTCTCTCACCGCTTTCGGTTTTCGGGGGGGAGCAGCGGGCGGCGGCGTAGAACCTCTGGGACCAGTACTCGATGGTCAATTCTGAATACAGATTTGTAATTACCAAGTCAAAGTTGTATACTTTTTGCATTCATAACGAACATGGCATTCATCCTCTTTTGGCATATATAGGTCTACCGCGCGATCAGCTGTAAGCATAGTGACTTTGTCGTGGTGACAAATTTAAATATCGCTTTTTAAACGTACTAACCATGGTGAATGCTAATAAGTTCAGAACGTTCTGAAATCTAAACTGCTTATTTATAAACACATTTACCAAAAACTAATAATGGCGTAATGTTGGAGCAAAGGGTGAGAAAAAGAAATGAGTTCTTAGAAGAACTGTTTAAAGATTTGAGAAATAAATAGGTTTAAAATAAAAGAGCACGATGCATTTCGGCAGACAACTTATCAAGTGCTACGTCTGCTGATAAACTGAAACTTAGAGCGTATATTTATAGGGAAAGAAGTGGGATTATGTCACCGCGATAGCGAAGTGACACTTGTGCAACTTGTGAGAAGTGAAAATTGTGACAGAATGAAAACAAAGTGCTTTTGTCTGCATAATATTGGTTTAAGGAACTTAATTAAATGGATTCCATCATCTTTAGTTGGAACAACGAGCGGCATTTCTTAAGAATTCTAAATTTATAATGGGGATTCATTCAGCACTTGCGCATTAGACAAAAGATGTCTTGCGATTGCTGAGTCACAACTAACTGTTGATGAAGAAGTTTTGTCGCATCTTGATATATCCAAAAAGCGGCGCGACGACGAAAAGAAAAATGATAAACATAGTGATCGGAATTTTTATCCAAAGCCGATTTTTCCCTTTCTTTGTTTCGAGGGAGTTTTCATATGTTCAGTCGTGCTTGTTACGAGGTATTTACGAAAACCCTCAAACAAATTAATATCCCTGAAGACATAGAAGTAAATATAACCATAGTCAATCGAGATATGGTCTGGAAACTCGGCAAACTTCAAAGCGACTATAATGAGCGTGCACATCCTTTGTTTTAGGTTTATTAATATTTAAACATCACGGTTGAGCGATTAAACCCAAACGATTCTATTGGATGATTGCTTCATTATACTAAAATACGATTGGTTCAGTGACCGTGCACCGTGCACAAAATTGCATAAAGAAAAACAAAAAGATAGAACAAAGACTTTATCTGAGTTTCCAGACATACCTCGATTGACTATGATTTAACGACTCGCCCAAAAAAAGTTATTTCCTCACCGCGATTTGAAGTTTTAAAAACATAATTATTTTAATTTACAAACGTTTACGCTATAAATATCGTGCAGCGCTTGGAGTATTTCAAAATCTTGTATCTTCGTTTCAAAGACAAATCAGATTTAGCAAAGAGAGAACCGATATCCGAAACGCTTTGCTTGCTAATTGTTTTTGTTGGAACAACACTGTCGTTAATTAGTTCTTTCGAACAAGTTCTGACCAACGCTATAGAGAATCAATTGGGCCAACGCAGTAAAAGAAATCGTTTCAGCGACGACGAATCTCACTGTCAAGTTTGTCAAGCAGGTCAATGTGAGGGGAAATACAAGACCATAGGTACTGAGGACGCTATACAGTTTCATTATTTAAATATTCATAGATTTTTGAATATTATGCATGTACTCAAATCGTGCTTTTAAGCATTTGTTTGATCGGTTGACCGACATGACAGTGAAGAACTCCATATGCAGTTATAAGGGGGCAATCGATCGATTCGTTGTTTCCTTTTTGATTAAATTGGTGGTTCTGAAAAGAACCTTTTTTTCTTTTTTCTTTTTCCTGCACAAGGGAGGACAGTACGAGTGTGGTCTGTTGAAGCGATAAGGAGTGAACCTGATTTATTAACCAATGTCAACTTTAGCGCAGTGATGGTATAGGCGTTGGACTGTGTGATTTCCGCACGTCTCTTGCCATACCAGTGCGTCAAATAATGCTTCGGCTCTCGGGCACGCGAAACACTTTAGGTTTACTGAAGGAATTTCGTCCAGTGCTTCTATCGCGGGGTACGCCTTTGTACCACGAGGTACACCCATGGGAACGGCTTGTGAATATGCTTCTGAACATAGTGCACAGGGGTGGATCTAGGGATTTTTGTGACTAGTTTCCGAACGCCGAAGGCGCGAGAATCGAGTGCCAAAGGCACGAGATTTCTAGGGGGGTATTGGGGCATGCCCCCCCGGAAAATTTTGAAATCTAGAGTCTCTGAAATGCCATTTCCTGCATTTTGTGGGAAGATTTTACAGAACTCTGGAAGGTCAGAAAACGTGAATACATGTCTAAATTTACAGTTGGAATAAAAATTAGTAGGGTTTTACAGTAATTTATACTTATGGAAGAGTGACATTTATGTTTATATAATTTTTTTTGATTTTCTAAGGCTCTGAAATGCTAGTTCCTGCATTTTGAGGGCAGTCTTAATAGTAAATATAAAATATTAAGGTCATAAACACCCTAACTATAGTCTACCTCATCATAGTACACTTCAATGGGAACAATTTTTCAATTATTGCATTCCCTCTACCAAATCAATTTGTAACACAGTAATTTTGTACTACTTCTACTGTCGGATGGTGACTGGTAAAAATATGTTACAATGAATATTATAGTTAGTAACCCTGACCTGGTTTTTCAAAATTAACCTTAATTTCAAATAATACCATAATTTCAAACATTTAAAGCACAGTATATATGTAGTGTTTTCAAATTAATGGCTGCATCAGTTCAACACTAAGTTCAGCCCTTGGATGGCAGGTAGGAATATTAAATAGTTGAAAATCATGTTAGTTCAGCACAACGATGGCAGGTAGGAAGGTCAAATAGTTGAAAATCATGTGAGTTCAGCACCTCGATGGCAGGTAGGAAGGTAAAATATATGAAAATCATGTGAGTTCAGCACCTCGATGCCAGGTAGGAAGGTCAAATACAGGTAGTTGAAAATCATGTGAGTTCAGCCCCTGGATGGCAGGTAGGAATGTTCAATGGTTGAAAATCATGTTAGTTCAGTATCTGGATAGCAGGTAGGAAGGTCAAACAGTTGAAAATCATATTAGTTCAGCCCATGGATGGCAGGTAGGAATGTTAAATAGTTGAAAATCATGTTAGTTCAGTATCTGGATAGCAAGTAGGAAGGTTAAATAGTTGAAAATCATATGCCAGCAGGTAGTAAGGTCAAATAGTTGAAAATTATGTGAGTTCAGCAACTGTATGGCAGGTAGGAAGGTCAAATATATGAAAATCATGTGAGTTCAGCACCTCGATGGCAGGTAGGAAGGTCAAATACAGGTAGTTGAAAATCATGTTAGTTCAGCACCTGGATAGCAAGTAGGAAGGTTAAATAGTTGAAAATCATGTTAGTACAACATCTGGATAGCAACTAGGAAGGCTAAATAGTTGAAAATCATGTTAGTTCAGTATCTGGAATTCTGGATAGCAAGTAGGAAGGTTAAATAGTTGAAAATCATGATTTCAGCACTAGGGTGGCAAGCAAGGTCAAATGGTTGAAAATCATGTTAGTTCAGCATCTGGTCATCTGGATAGCAAATTGAAATAACACTTGGAAGATGGCATCGTCTGGGTTGTTATCTCTCCTTCCTTATTACTCTGGCAAAGAAAATCACGGTCGTAATGATGGACTTCATCTTCTCGCGGTTTTCATTAATTCGTTCTTGCAGGAAAACCGCTCGCCTTGTCATATATTTGGCCATAAAATCCGCCATCGCAATACTACCGCATAACTTTCAAATTTCGAACAAGCAGTGGTCCAGAACGTAAGGGGAGATTTGAATAATTTGAATATTCAATTTGTTGCCATTCTTCCCTCCATCAAAATTAAACAAAGGCATGGTTTCTTCGAATAAACAAGCCAAGGGAAGCGCACGAGCCATTCAAACCTGAACCTTCGCTAGCCCACAGCCTCGCACGTTTGAGGAATAACAAACAACTGCTGGTCTGGTTTCCAGATATTTGGAATATAGCGTAATTTTATCGGGAGCTGAAAACCGGCCAATCGTTTGGTAAACAAGTCCATTATATTGAAAGGAAAACAGTCTTCCTGCGACAAACTGGTTGTCCACGCGACTACGCGAGAGGCATTTCGTATTTATATGATCTGACTAGTTCATGACTAGTTCACTCTAATTGGGTTGAAGACGATTAACCAATAGGAGACAGTTTTGACTAGTTCACTCTGATTGATTTGAAGCGATTAACCAATAGGAGACAGTTTTGACTAGTTCACTCTAAGTTTTGCACTAGTTCACTCTAATTGCCTGAGATTTCCACACGATTATTCCACGCGCGGCGCTCGATCGCTCCATTTTGCCCTCCCCCTCCCCCAAAAGCCTATAATACAGGCTATCATTTAGCAAAATAGACGTGCAAGCAACTGCGCACGGTGAAAAGTAAAAATATCAATAAAAATAACTTTAGTAATACATTGTTAATTTTTATTTTTTATCAAAATGTGACTAGTTTCCGGAAACTAGTTGAACTAGTCTGGATCCACCCCTGGTGCAGGAAGATCTCGAATCTTTTGGGTCGAGGTCGCTCCACCGGACACCAACGTCGAAGAAGAACGAAGACGCAGTGTCTTCTCCCATTTTCAGCATACCGAGTTCCTTGCAGAGGGTTTCCGAAGAAGACTTTCGAACCTCAGAAGACGATGACTGGTACTCGAATGAAACCCAAAGCGACGCTATTCCCTTTATAACAATCCAAATGCGCCAATAAAGGGGATGTCTTCGCAGAGGTCCGACATGCAACTGACCAATGAGATTGCAGTTAGTGCTAAGTTATCCGATCTTACATAATATTGATCCATATTTCATTATAGCTTGCATCATTTTGAAAATAAGCTGTGTCAGCCAAATAAGCCGATATACGTATATAGTTTTATATATTTTGCGATCTCACCGATTCTTACGGACTTACAAATATTCATGCCTATATACGTACGGTTCTTAAGCAGTGAGGTTAAACTCCACGGCAAGGCGTTATAATATTTTATTTAGTTTGGTGTACTCTAGTTTGTTTCATTAAATATTCCAAGGAATTGTGATTTGTCTGTAACATGTGCTCTCAGTCAAAATTTTTCTAATGTACCAGTCTTAGCAGCGTAACAAAATACTTGACAACATTAATAAATATCAGCCACATAAACCAAACCGATATATAGTTTTTTATATATTTTTTCCATGTGTTTGAATTCTTCCATCGTTCTTCTCACGGCTTCTCGTACTATTTCGTAGGAATCAGTTAACCGCTATATACGAATGTAAGATAGGCGATAAATCGGCCAAAATTATCCACATTCATTTCTTATGCATAAACAATATGAAAATATTCTGGATTAAGTTGAACGCTAAGACAGTCGTACAAGTCTCTATGTTCATTAAGACATTTATTGATATAGAACGATAGTATATCTTTATGGATATCTACGTTATTTCTCCTCAACTCGTACCAAATGATATCCATGGCGCATGCGTTGCTTTCGGGTTGCCTACTGTCGCACAATGAGTCTGACCATATGGACATCAAGTGTATATATACGAAGGTGTTTCTTTTACTATTAAGAAACATAAGAGCGACCTTTTGATAATGACTTAATAATAATAATAATATTTAATATTTATATAGCGCTTCTTCCATAAATGTCCAGTAGCGCTTTACAAAGTTGCTAATAAGTAAATCTATATAACATAGTAAAACTAAACTAGAAGTACAATAATTTATCTATATTTAACAACATCAATTAAGCCTATGTATCACAATATTAAAATGTCTTAAATATATATACAATAAAACTTAAAATACCCGTTAAGAGGAGTTCTCGTAAGCCTTGCGAAAAAGATATGTCTTTAACATGGACTTAAACATTCTATTGTCTCGCATAGTCTTATATGTTGTGGTAAGGAGTTCCATAGAGTTGGCGCAGCTACTGAAAAGGACCTATAGCCATATGAGCATAGGTTATATGTTGGAACTTGTAATTGTCTGTCAGATAAAGATCGTAAGTTACGCGCAGGCACATAAATATCCAACAAGTCTCCGATATATGCAGGTGCGAGTCCATGTAATGCCTTGTAAGTGATTAGGAGTATCTTAAACACGATTCTTTCTTGAATCGGCAGCCAATGTAGCTTGGATAATACTGGTGATATATGATCCCTTTTGTGAGTCAAAGTGACTATCCGTGCCGCCGCATTTTGGACCCTCTGGACTCGCTCTAGAGAATGTCTTGGTAGTCCGTATAATGACGCATTACAGAAATCCAGGCGAGACGTAACTAAGGCGTGCACAATGATTTCTGCAGATTTGTTGCTCAGGAATTTCCTTATTTTACTGATTTTTCTTAAATGATAGAATTAATGCCATCATCGCGGGAAGGAGTCGGCGGCTAATCAGGAATGACATCATACCAAAATGACCTAATGAAATCGGAAAGTCCTCGGTTGGGAATTTAAAAGTACATGGGTGATAATGACACGTGCTACAGGTACACGCGAGCTAGGGTTAGGGATCCTAAAGGTTTAATGACGTAATCTGTAAAAATAATTAGAGTTAGGGTTTGAGGGCCATTAGTTTGTCAGTTTTATAACTGTTATATGTTACCCTCTCGAAATAAAGTTGTTATTATTATTATTATTAAGGGGCCGTGTAGGTTCATGTATATCCCAATATTCGAAATGATGTCATGAATATTTGGGGTACAGATTGACACTGATTAACACTGATTAACACTAAAGATTAACACCGACGCAGTACATGGCTCCAAAACTTCTACCGATTCCTGAAGGAACTCGAATTCCTACTGTTGATGTACACACTGTTAAAACATTTTTGACCAAACAAAAACGAACCTCACCAGGTCCGGACGGGCTTCCTTATTGGATGTGGAAAGACTTCGCACAGCAACTTGCGCCAGTAGTCAGTCACCTATGTATTTAACTCTTCATTGAAACAACAGTGTGTTCCTCTCTTGTAGAAATTAAAATGAAATTTAATTTGCGAATGTAAGTCCAATACCCAAAGAATCTCCTCTAATAGAATGAAGAGAGACCTATATCGCTGACGAATATTATAATGAGACATTTTAAGAAAATGGTCTTCAAACAAGAAATTTCGTCACAGACCAAGTCAATGATTGGAATGGATCAGTTTGCCTATATAAAGAAGGTGCAAATACAACAACTGCCCTTATCAAATGCCAACATCATTGGCTTAAATGGTTGGACGAAGACTTTGACTTTGTTCGAGTGATGTCTTTCGACTTTAGTAAAGCATTCGATTCTGTTCCTCGCGAAATTGTCTGTGAAAAACTCAAGGATTAATAATAAACCCCCTTACATTATTTATCCCCTCGCATGGCGAGGGTGTTAATCTCGCCGTGGCAGGAACTCATTTCTCACTAAAGATTTGTATATATAATATATATATATATATATATATATATTATATATATATATATATATATATATATAATATATATATATATATATATATATATATATATATATATATATATATATATATATATATATATATATATATATATATATATATATATATATATATATATATATATATATATATATATATATATATATATATATATATATATATATATATATATATATATATTCTTTAGATGAAGAGAGGATTTATTAATGGGTCAAATATACTTTATGTATATGAAAATTTGACTGCCCCAATACATCGCCCCGACTCTCAAATCTCTACGGGAAGTCCTGCGAGAGGCTTCGCTCTACTTCGTCGAAGATGAGATGTCTTCCTGTAGAGATTTGAGAGTCGGGGCGGTGTATAAATATGTATATGATGTTTGACTGTTCTGACCGCGTGTCTCAATAGCTCAGCGGTTAGAGCGCCGATACGTTGATTCGGAGACCTCGGGTTCGATTCCCGGGGCAGTCAAATTTTCATATATATATATATATATATATATATATATATATATATATATATATATATATATATATATATATATATATATATATATATATATATATATATATATATGTGGGTATACAAGTTTGCGTAATATAATAGTACGTGTGTTACGTATTTAGACTCGCTAATTCCAAATCTGTTTTCAGAATTGAAAACTGTTAAATATTGATCGAGATAATTTTCCAAACGAAGGATAGGCGACAAAGCCCTAAAGCTCGCTTAGAAGCTTGCTTATAAAGCTTGCTTATAACCATGGGTTGTTTTATAACGCAACCAAATGGTCTCGTTTCCTATATGCTACCATGAATCTTTTATTACATAATATACGACAATTTTATTATAGTATACAAAAGATGTTTGTTAACAGGTTGTTTAAGCAATTAAGGTTTACGGTTTGATTACTCAGCTTTTCAGCTGTGGCGAAGTTTAGTTAATGGTGAATTTGAACCCTGAAGATCACATTGTAGTCTAAAATTACGTTTGGTAGTTATTAAACTTTTAGTAACTTTTAACCTGTGTGTAAGACATATTATGAAGCGAACATTATGATGTTATATTATATGTATATAGGCTGACCCTACTGCCCCTCCGCTTCCGCCGTGATCGGTTTATGGTCTGAAAAATATGATTCATATATTCCACTTGTAACGTATTCGTCTGGAATATTGGCGTACAGATGATCCAGAAGTGATCCATAATCGATTGTAGGAAGATGCAACTTTTGCTGATATGAGGGACCAAATATTCTAAATATATATGCTGTTTCTGACCTTCATCTGATAGCCAGTCAATGTTGAAATCACCACATATTATGCAATACTCTTGGGTAAATTTATCTAATAAGCCAGTTCGTAATGTCGACTGCGCATCAAAATGACGTGTTCTGCGTCGAGATAAAACTGATTGCCATTCTTATTACATGATTGAGTCGGTTTTCTTTGATGTACCGCGGGATTATATAGCATACATCCCTATGAATACTAATTAGATAAGAAACGAAGAAAAAAATAGGAAAATCTTTGTCCAAAGTGGAAAAATGGACAAAACTTCGTTAGAAAACCTCCTTAATCATGTAATAAGTCAGATAAACACCTCGAACGTCGGATGTATGCAATATACAGGCCCTCGGACGCTGCGCGTCCTCGGTGTTTATCTATTACATAACATCAGGCTAAAATCACAATAAACATTTAATTTGCATTTCTATTTACACTTGCAATTTCGTTATACTGAATTCCCCAGCCTGATGTTATGAATTGAAAGAAGTTTTTTCCCCACGCACTGGCTTATTGTCTCAGAATAGTCAAATGAACACTCTTTGTCCCAACTACAGCATGGTTGTCATGCAATTACGTCCTATAAATGTCTCTTACGAGCTCTCAGCTGGAACTAATCAGAAATATTTGGAATATAGAAATTCGCTTCGCGCGAAAATATTCGCCCGCCCCTTACGTCGAATCTTCACATGCAGGCGGAAAATAAAATGTTCCTTTGTTGTGTGAGATATCGCGTGGAACTAATTAGAAAAGACAAAAGGAAAAGTCGAGTACAGTATGAGCACAGAATATGAGTATGGGGGCACAGAAGGGGACAGTCCTGTGCGCACGGCCCGAGCTTGCCAGTTTCTGCATATTGTAAACACCGTACTGCAATTGGGGATGTGATATGCCAAATAAAAGCAAATATAACCTATTCAAATCTTTGAAATTGTTGTAAATCCATAAGCCATTGATCAAAATAGTTAGTTCTTCAAATGCTAGGAACAGTGAGTGATTTTAGAAATGTTGAACGAAACGCATAGTTGTCAAATCAAGCGACGATTTATATTTAGAAACGTAAACACTGACAAAATCAGCGAGCTTCGCCTGAAACTTATAAGAATAGAAACGCTTCTAAGACACACCAGTATGGAAAGAAGAGAGAGGGAAAGCCAGAAATTAAAAAGTGAACTAGAAGTACTCGATAATATTTAATCTTCTAGAATCAAGTAAGAGATAGATCTTACTTCGTGTACCGGACACAGATATATTTGCAAGAACTTTCTCGTTTTTCAAAAAATCCCGTTTATTTTATCTATGATAGGTTTAATTGATGAATTGGACAGCTCCAGGACAAAAATAAAGGGGATTTTTTAAAGAACAAAGCAGTTCTATACAGTGCTAAATTTCTGTGTCCGGTACACGAAATAAGAGCCGCTAGGTTAATAGAAACAGAATACCAGTAACGCTTACTATTAAATGGTCATTAAACCGTGTCAAATTGTTGAAAATTGTCATAATAGAATTGCTTCGTTCTTTAAAATTACATTACTCTAGGTCTAAACTAAAAGTAATTAATAAATACGATTTCACATTCTTGGTAGTAAATTTAAGTTAAAAAGCTGACGGATTCTATAATGGCTCCTGGGTCTCTGAGCTATCAGTTGGCGGCTGGCCATAACATTTGGTCATGCTATGCTAAATTATAATCATCTGCATTTTTTGAAAACAATATGTTTCTGAATTTTGAATAATAATATGTAATTCATATGAGAGTTTACATATCATGACCAGTTGTTATGGCCTGCTTCGCCACTGATCAGTATTATAAAGACTACGTTAACGTAACAGTTAACCAATGTACAAAATAGTGAAAGCTCGGAAAAAAGCTCGTTATCGCGCGTGTGGGGTATATACGTCTGGTTCAATGCTAAACAAATTGAAAATTCAACATCTTAACGCTGACCTTATCATTTGGCCCGGACGCAGACGCGGACCCCGAGGGTATAGCAATAGCTCTACTGCACTAACGTGCAGGATATATACGACGAGGCGATTGTGCCTGGGCTGATTGCCGAATAATTTCTAAGTGCATAAACCGTTTTTACAAAGGGTATGCACGTTCTCGTAATATAATAAACACGTATGTTATATATTTAGACTCAGTAATTACAAAACTGTAATTCCAAAACTACGACGAACCTGGGCACTGGGGACCATGGATGGGGAAAAGAAACTCTAGGGGTGGGGGGGGGGGTAGTGATTAGAAAAGGCTGGCGAGAGGATTATTGCGGATTCGTATAATTTCTAGTAACTCTTTAAGCGGTTGCTAACTCTTTAGCTCAAAATGCGGACAAACAAACCAGATTTGGCTCACAAATTATTGCAAATGAGCTATTTTCTTTTGTTATGGCTGCAATAATTATGGGTAAATGCGGACAAACATGGGTACTGACGTCATCTCCATAAAGTGCTATTGGTTTATTAGTTTTTTGATGAACTTAAACAAGCAAAGAGCTTGTATCTTTGTCCGTAAATGTTTAGACGGAGTTGTCTTTGAAAATTTTGATAACTATTTTAAGATAAATGACTATAGTATAGGTACAGATCTTCCTATTACAATTAGAAAAACTGTGAATTTTAATTATTTTGTTAAATTAGTGAAGAACCATTACAGTCAATTATTTGTAATACTTCTACCAGAATATGTATATCTATTGATTATTAATATATTGTATAATTTAGTTTATGTCAGGACACACATTGACAACAGAATATTGTAATTTCTGAAGTGTTATATCCTGAATAAATATTTACTCTATCTATATAACCGAAGACAAGGGTTGCATGTGGTTGACGAGATTGTAACGGAATACGTTGACATCAACAGAGGTGTACCGCAGGGTACGGTCCTTGGTCCTTTTCTGTTTTCTTTAATGGTGAACGATATAACATTAAAAGATCCATATAGCAACTTACTTGTTAAGTTTGCTGATGACAACTGTCAGTGCACCTGTTAAGCTAAGCTGTGATTCGGCGTCTGAGGAAGTGAGAAACATCGAATAACCGGATGTGACTGAATTTGTCAAAAACATGGGAAATCATGTTTGTGCGGCAGGACCTCTAAACCTTTACCACCATCGATAATAGGTATTGATCGGAAAAAATGGTTGAAACTTCTTGGTATTACTATCCAAGATGACCTTTGCTGCTGGGATCTTCATGTCGATAGTCTACTGTCAAAAGCTGGTAGCGTATGTAAATACAGGTATTGAGAGTATGTAGGTTTTATGGTAATTACTCCAAAGATCAACTTAGTAAACTGTTTGACTCGCTTATTATGTCACTGTTTTACTATATGAGATAGAAGTATGGGGTTCCGCCTTGCAAAACAAATACTTGGATCGCATTGATAGGTTTTTCAGGCGAGCTCATGAATATGGATATACTGTACGTCAAAAAATATTAAGATATTCGGCCTGATTGAAGAGAGAGACAGAATCTTATTTAAGAAGATATCAAATGACCCTGGACATGTTTTATATGAATTACTTGTCCTGCAAAGAGACAGAGAATACTTAGAGAACGAGAACATGCGTTCATCCTCCCGAACGTTAGAACTGAAAGATATAAACGATCATTTTTAAACAGATGTCTTTTTAACTTTTTTTGATAGATATTAAATATTGTAAATAGATTTTAACTAACATTATTTTAATAATTAGTATGCATGTAATTCACTATCGCTTGTAAAGTCACAATTCTGTTGTGTCTATTGACAAAAAAGACTGTAACCAGTTACCATCATTGGCACAAGAGAAGGTAACTCTTTAAGTTATAAACCCCCATCTATGGGAGAAATAGACGCAACCCAAAATATGTGTAGTCACGTGCAGAAGGGTGGATGGCCGACGTGTTAGGAGGTCGTAAACGTACTTACATGGTGGAAAGCCCACCCCATTTGTAGTGGCGGGCAACTTCAAGTGATAATAATTTTATAACCCGTGCATTAAATATGGGAACTTTATGGAAAATTATGATCATGATTATCAAATTAACCAATTAATCACCAACCGACACGAGTCTTCAAATCAAACAGTGGCATTAAATGCTGATTATAATGGAGATCGTGATAATAATACTCACAATGATGTGATATCATCATCTGAGTGGACAGTTCCTATGAAAAGAAGGCTTGTGGAGATAGATACTGATGAAAGGGCTCGTGGAAAAGGGTTTATGAAACGTGTAATGGAAAGGTGGAATGATGAACACCCTGATATGCAGAAATCAGCCTTGGCATTACGAAATGCTGCAGCCACATTTCGAGTTGTATATGCTAGAACAATGGAAATCAATATTACTGATAACCATGATAAGAGTATTGAAAAGAGAATGACATGGAAACTGAATTAAAGGTGCGACTTGTTGAAATTGACGAAAAAGCTAGAATGAAAGGCAGGGGATTCATGGACGTTATGAAAGAAAAATGGGATGATGAGTTTCCACAATACAACTGGATTTCGAAACAGCGCCTCCGTGATAATGCTTCAAATTTAAAAAAAACAGAAGGAGATCATGAACTTAGTACTCGTCCGCAAAAGAAGTGTTGAAACAACTAACGTGGATCAACATCCGGACACGGTGTCGAGCGTTAACACCACAGACCAAACAGAAAGCGAAAACGGTAATGAACATGATCAGGATTCAATAGAGATTGAACAAGATTTTGGCGAGCCTCAAACAGAAGATATGACTGAAGCTCTAATAGGAGAGGAAGCAGAACTGAATATCTTATTCAGACAGGCATTCGATGAAGTAACATCTGTTGTGGATATAGAAAACAAACCAAGGGAATGTTTACTGAAGGTAAAAGTAAACCAAGAGATTTTGCAAAGCACATAAATAATGCCAATGACATTTGTTTTATTGATGATAGTGTATACGCTATGGGTCTAGCCATTAACCAGCAAATGGGTGTGAAAAGGAAGATACCTAACAAAAGTAATGGAAAAGGGAAAGGAAACCGACAACAATTGAAAAAGGATAAACTAATAAAGAAATTAAGACAATGGATTACTAAATCTGCAAATGAACTCTACAGAAGGAAGGTTAGGAGGAAAGCCACCAAAAAAGAGAAAGGAATCATAGCATCTTTAAAGGAAAAGACAAAATGCCAACAATTAACAAATAGCCAACTTCGGATTAACAAAGAACAATGGCTTCAACAGCTAAGGTTTGAGAAGAATCGCTTGGAAAAGTCAAAACGAAAGAGTAAGAGGATACGTAACAATTTTATGTTTATGAGTAATGAAAGTGCATTCTACAAATCAATTTGTGAAACCATTACTTATACAGGGAGAACACCAGACATGGATAACTTTGAACAATTCTGGGAAGGTATATGGGAGAACGAACAGGTTAACAAAGGTACAACCGTGGATTCTAGTCATCAGAGACAGGATTAAATCAAAGATCTCTTCAGTCAGGGAATTTAGTATCACCCTTGATTTATTAAGCAAGAAAATTAAAAAAGGAAGAATTGGTCAGCGCCTGGATTAGATGGAATAAATAATTTCTGGTGGAAGATGTCTACGGCAGTTTGGCCAACTCTTGTTCGAATCATGAACCAATGGAAACATGACCCGAACAGTATTCCACAGTGGCTCCCTATTGGAAGGACGCCATTGATTCCTAAAACATCAGACCTCAGCAACTCCCAAGAATACAGGCCGATTACATGCTTACTGACGCTATACAAACTGTTTACTGGCCTACTGTACTCGCAGATTACATGATGGATCATGCACTTGAAAATGAGTTGTGGGATGAAGGGCAACTTGGTTGTAGAAAAGGAGTACTAGGAACAGTGGACCAACTACTTATTGACGAGTGCATAGTGGGTGAAGTTAAAGAATACCACCGGAATTTGGCTGTGGCATACTATGACTACCAGAAGGCCTATGACTTCGTCCATCATGACTGGGTCCTAATGGTATACGAGTGGATGGGCTTTCAATTGCTAGTTATGTAATAAAAGTGATGAAGGAATTAATGAAGAGATGGAATGTGTTGAGTACATGGATCAGATTCCACATGCAGGGGGTTTCTACAAGGTGACAGTTACTCGCCAGTAGGTTACTGCCTAAGCGAGGTCCCCATTGGCTTACTTCTTCAAGACTCGCCAGGGTACAGAATGGGTTTGCCAGGCTCACGACTAACTCCCCGTACTCATAGCTTATTTATCGATGACCTAAAAGTTTATCAAGAAAACCATAACGACCTGGAAACCGTCAATAGTACTATTGTACAAGCAAGTGATGATACTGGTGCGGCCTATGGGGTTAAGAAGTGTGCCGAAATAGGGGAAAGATGATCAAAGGAGAAGGACTTAAAGTGTTGGAACAGAGAATGAAAGCACTAGATCCAGAAAAAGGAGAGACCTACAAGTTTCTAGGTTGTGAACAAGCAGTAGGTGTTGACCGTAGAAAGATTCTTGAGAGAACTAAAGTACGTTTGGAAGAACGTCTTGCCAAAATCCTCGAGGCTGAGCTGAACGACAGAAATATGATTCAAGCAATCAACTCATTTGTGTTACCTACTGTTACTTATCCGATGAATGTATGTAAAGTTACTGAACAAGAATTAAACGAGATTGATATGATAATCAAACATAATCTCCGTTTGAAAAGAATGGATGG
Source organism: Chrysogorgia sp. JL179-B06 (assembly GCA_035772405.1). Taxonomy (NCBI): domain Eukaryota; kingdom Metazoa; phylum Cnidaria; class Anthozoa; order Scleralcyonacea; family Chrysogorgiidae; genus Chrysogorgia; species Chrysogorgia sp. JL179-B06. Next base: position 11,564,072 of record JAYKKM010000439.1, read on the forward strand.
CAGATTGTGCAGTTATGAAAGATTATATCTGCCTAGAGATATGGGAGGAAGAGGCTTAAAAAGTGTGCAGGATGTATACAGGGAAACAAAAATTGGAGTTGCATGTTATATGGCAATGTCCGAGGACGAGCACATGAAGGTAGCTTGCGAACGGGAATGTAACCGTGACTTTTACTCTATTAAGAAAGAGGAAATGGAGAGCGTTCGTGCTGTGGGTCACACAATAGACTTTGAGGATGGGGTAATCACACTGGATGGTGCAGCACTGGGTGTTGACTGGAAAAAGAGCTGGATAAAACTGAAAGAAATATATCAGCGAGCTGTTATTAATAAGAGATGCAATGATTACAAACAGAAAGAATGGCAAAGCTCAAATTGGGCCAGACCGGAACAGGAGTGCCACAGTTGGCTTAGTACATGGCTGAATCCACACAAGACAGCTGCAATATTTGAACTTCAGGAGCAAATGATAGAAACACGCGAATGGAAAAGAATTAGAGGTTTAGAGGTTGAATCAAATCTCTGTCGTTTATGCTCCCGATTCCCTGAAACTGTAGAACATTGGGTGGCAGGTTGTCCTGTTCTTGCTAACGTAGAGTATCTTACGAGACACAACGCTCTGATGATTCTGGCTGTTGCCTGGGCTAAAAGAAAATGTCTACTCCCTGACTAAGCAAAAATGGAGAAGAGGAGAAGTCTTTGAGAATAGAAATGCCAAACCTATCTGGGATTTTGAGTTTAAAGTTCGTAAAGAGACTAGCCATAGACGCCCGGATTTAATACTCGAAGACATAGAAGCTAAAACCATCTGGATAGTTTATATGACCTGTCCCATGGAACGGAACCTGCTAGCCGCCTTTAGGGAGAAGATGGTTAAGTATTCCCAGTTGGCATTTGAAATACGAGAGCAACGCCCAGGGTTTTGTACCTACATCCTTCCACTGGTTATATTGCAGGTAGTTTGGGTGGTGGCACGAAGATTCTTATTGAGGAAGTTCAGAAATTATTCAGTGACATAAAAGAAGTTCATTTTATCACCAGAAAGATGACTAAAATCGTCCTAATGGAAAATGAGTCCATAGTTAGAAAGATTTTGAGTGGGTTAATTCAAAGACGTTAGTGACTGTTCACTTTTGATTGTATGTTTATCATGCTTTGTTTATGTATATATATATATATATATATATATATTAAGACGGCAATATTTGGCGTTTTACGAACTGGCTGGGAACCAGAATATGAGGTCCGGCTATCCTTTACAATAATAATAATAATAATAATAATTACTGCTGCCGTACGTGGATCAAGAAAAGCAACTCGGGGACGTTTGACGTTACCATGGGAAACTTCGATGGGGCGGAGATATATGTAAATTAATAAGCCTGTTTATCTCTACCGTGACGACGGTCTAACCCTCTTTAGAAACACCACAGGCACACTCGCTGATAAAGCCAGGAAAGATCTGCCAGAATTTTCCACGTGTTTGGTCTAAAAATCACGGCTGAATGGGACGGAAAACACCAACCTTACCGCAAACAAAATGACGACCCTCTATATATATATTGATAACCGCTACAACATCCACCATCAATTATCAAACAGCTCCCGCCTTCAGTCAACAAACGAATCTCTACACTCTTGTCAGATGAAATTACCTTCAATACAGCAGCCCCAATCTATGAAAATGCCCTCAAATGCAGCCACTACAACGCCAACCTATACACTTCACCCCGAACAATCCACCATACACCGCAGCATCCAAAAGAAGCCGAAAATTCAGTAAGAACGTCAAAACCAACGTTGGACGGAAATTTCTCGACCTCATTGACCACCACTTCAAGTATACAGCGATCTGAAAAACCTCTATCGACCTCTATCGACACCTAAAACTAATATCGACCACAACCTCTATCGACACCTAAAACTTCACTCCCCAGAAGTTTCCCAACCCATACCCATTTGTTACTTTTTAGGGAAACTTCACAAAAATAAGCCACGCCCTTTTTAAAAGAATTTTGTAATGCCCCAACGCCAAGGAATTTATCCCATCTGGGAGAATGTGTCGTTTATCGTCATTACTACTTGACGCTATCTTATTCACTTCCTCTATGTACATCGCATGTTTTCTACTTCTAAATGTATTCATAGTCGTCAAAGGTAATTTCCTTTTTACTTTTGCATCATTTTTCCCAAGACTTTCTTATTCTTCCCAACAGGGATACAAGATGGATTGTTATTTTTATACCCCGACGTGTCAAATAATTTTTCCACATCTTGGAATCTGGAGAGGTATACAACGTCGTATTTCACCTGGACGTCACTGTGTACTCTTGACTTGAGTAAAACTGTGATGTACTGTATGACTTTCGCTACAACTACATCAAGCCAAAATATGGAGAGAACCCAAAGTTGGTTTTCACAGACATCGACAGTTTGATGTTTGAGATCAAGACGGAAGATTTTTACAAGGACATCTTCATCACTCTTTCCGACGTGGCCTCCAGTTCAACCTTTGAGACCCCTTCACTGGTTGGTGGATTTTCGTCCTCTTCATATCCAAAGTTTAAACTCATTTGATACTAGAGGACATAATTTACTAATTATCACTCCTCTAAGTAGGTTGTTATAACCAGAAATAGGTGTCTTTAGCAAAACCATGCTTCTAGGGATCAACCAATTGTTTGGTGTCGCTGCCATATCCAGTTTGACATTGGTGTCTTTTATTGACCTATTATTCATCAGCTTGGTCTACACACTGGGTGAACATACTGTATCATTGAACCACAGCGTCCTCGACAATATCTCTAAAAACTTCTCGCACTTAGTCCCGACTGCTGGCTCGATTTCCCACGATGCTTTGTTTTGCCTGAGCTACAAGAATGGCGTAGGTGAAAACCTCGATCGATTGATTCAGCAACTCTTGTCCTAATTTTGTCAATCGTTGGATGTCCTAGAACAATAGCGCTTGTAATCTCCCTGTACGTCTTTTCTGAGAAGATTCCAATCACCACCCAGTGGGAGATGGTTTTTCAAAGGTCGCCAATATGGTACGTAAAGTCTTAAAGTACACATGAATCTCATGAGATTTGTAATCTGTTTTTGGACTTCAGAGGATCGAGTTATGTTTTGGAGAGACATCCCCGATCCATACCTATATATGTACATCGCAGCGATAGCTTGGTAATAGCTCTTCTCTAGCGTCCAAACCGTGTTTACCTCATAACCCCCTGGTCTATCCGTGTAGAATAACTTTGTGTGAATCAAAATAAGCAACGAAGTGGTCTGGGTCACCCTTGTCTCTAGCCACTACGATAGGGACGTCTGGGTACTTCTCCTTTACATATTCCTCAAACTTTTTGTGGGCTGTCTTAATGACGAACTCGCCAGTTTTTCGAATCGCTGGGAGCACCTCATGGAAGACCTAGTCTTTGAACCAATTTGGAGCCAAATATTGTTCTATAAACACCAGGCTCGTTGGTGAAAGTCGTGTGCGGGTGCAGGGACACACCAGACTCATTGGTAAAAGTCGTGTCGGAACTGAATTGGGGGGGGGGGGAGGGAGGCGAATCACCCAATATGTCGACGAGCGTTCAACTCCATGGCTGTTTTTGTGATGAATTTTAAATCTTCAAAATTAATTCTTCTTTGTCAGGTATGTGTTGATTAAGAGCTCGTTTTGGATCTTTATACCCAAAAGCCCTCATGACATCGATTCTTTTGAACCAATCTTTCTTTATTGTGAAAATCTCCTCTCCCTCAAACTCAAACTGTTTCGTGATAAGATACATCTCTAACTGTGACAGATTCTCATTTTTAAATCCTCACTAAAGATAAAGAATGGATAAAGTCATTGACACAGAACAAGGCCTAAGAGAGATTTACTACAACCCTGTGACTCATGGTTACCAATCAGCAGAAAGACTCTACCAAAAAGCATTGGAGGCAAAACTGCCTGTCAGTAGGGAATCAGTGCGGAAGAACTGGTTAAACGCACAAGACACCTACACGAGGTTCAAGCCTATAGTGAGACGACACGTTTCGCAAGACTTGGGTGAAAGTATAAGGAAAGTACAAGGATAAGAATGGGGATACTAGTATTGGATACTGACCGCCATTGGGATTCTAAGTCGCTATGCCTTTGCCATTCCCGTCTACAGGAAAGACACCAAGAACATGACAAAGGCCGTTGGGAAACATTGAAACAATTTCACGATCGGTTTGGAAAGTATCCTAAGTTGGCTCAGTTTGACGATGGGTTGGAGTTTCACAACGTGGGAGTGAAGTCACTCTTAGAAAAATATGACATAGAGTATTTCTTTACCAATTCTGACAAAAAGGCTGCTGTGGTGGAGAAGTTTAATCGCACGTTGAAGAGCATGTGGAAACATTTCTATAGCAAGGGAACTTACAAGTGGGTTGACGTTTTGAGTGATCTCGTGAGAAACTATAACTTTACCAAACATGATACCATCTTGATGAGAGCAGCGGATGTGACTATAGGGAAAACGAGAATCAGGTTTGGAAAACACTCTTTGGTTATGAGAAGGGTGGGTTCCCTCTTCCAAAGTACAAAGTGGGTGACAAGGTGAGAATCTCAAAGTACAAAAGTATTTTCACCAAGGGATATGAGGCTAATTTTACGGAGGAGAGTAAGGGATGGAACTACTGAAAAGGCGTAACTGGTCGAAAATTTGCAAGGCATGTTTAGTATCTTTGATATAAGAAGGCAACTTCTTAACCAAAGGATACATAACGTTGTCTAGAAAACTGGAAATGAGCTCGGTGGGGCAACTATACAAGCGGAAACAATCGGCCTGCCAGGATTGTTAGGTTTATGAATTTTAGGTAGGAAATATATGACAGGCGTTCTGCCTCTGCATCTAACCTTACATTAACAACCCCATGCAATTCGCCGCTTGGATGAAATTATTGATGGTAGCTTTGACGGATTTTTGGTGAGATTGAGTGGGATCGGAATTCAATTTAGTATAAAAGATGGTGTCACGGAGTTGGCGAAGAGCCTCTTGTCGATACAAGTCCGCTCTCAAGACAACAACAGCGCCACCTTTGTCCGCAGGTTTTATGACAACGTCATCTCGACATCGCAATGACTTTAAAGCTAGTTCTTTGTTAGTCATGAACTTGTTTTCTGCGCGGAGGGTGCAATCTATATGTACTATTTAAAGCACGCGTAGGAGTGTTTTATCAGATATAAAACACGAGGCGCAGCCGAGTGTTATATATCTGATAAAACACTCCTACATTTGGTAAGTTCGTTGGCGTAGTAATTTTGAAAAATAACGTTGTCTAAGCCGAGAAAATCAAAGCTAAAGTTTATGTAAATTAGGATGAATCTTTATCACATATATAGATACGACACGGTGGTGATTTTGCTTTGTGTTTTCCTCATGAATTATTAATGAGTTTTTTAAATATATATATATCTCTGCGCGGAGGGTGCAATTTATATATATATATATATATATATATATGACCTTTAGGTCATATTGAGCGCTCTACAGGATGAACCATTGTCGCTTACGCATTGTACGCACGCTCACTGCTTGCAGTTTGAGCGCTCTGGCATGGTTTTTGATGTCCCACATTTGTGTGGCATCAAGGGTGACTGTAAATAGCAGTTATCTTCATCCTGCTCATCAGCACTACACTGATGAGGCCCAAAAGGCCGAAACGGTACCGTCTGTAGTTATATATATATATATATATATATATATTTATATATATATATATATATATATATATATATATATATATATATATATATATATATATATATATATATATATATATATATATATATATATATATATACACGTGTAGGTTTTGGTCTACGAAATGCAAAGAGTGCTCAACAACATATAGTTAGAGCAAATAGATTTTCGCTTACCTCAAAACTGGTCTGCTACAACTTGTTTCATCTGTAAAAAGAATCTTCAGGCAGTGACAATATCGAAAGGGATGACCGCTTATTTATAGGCTTTCTGCCGGAAAGTGGGGGCGTATGTGGGGGACAAAGCATGAGGTCATGGCTTTGTTTGCGTTGATTACGCGAAATTTATTACGATGACGACACTGTGAAATTATTTCCGCTCTTTTGTTGAGTAAACTATTCTTATTTTTTTCTTTTAAAATACAAAATTTTTCTTCTAAACATAAATTGCATCGTTTTGATCCTCCTGTGTACGAAATAGAATGTTTTAGAATTTGCCAATTAATACTGAAATCTTTATTGTTTTCTTTCAATGTCCAAATATATTTCGAAAGTTCGGTGTCATTTTCATGCTTTTTATGTTGAAAAGATTTAGTGTGGTTGGCCAATCGCTCTTTGAATGTGGTTGCAGTCATACCAATGTAGTGTTTTATTTCGTTTGTGATGTTTACTGTCACTGTTGCTTTGTATACTATGTCTCTAGTCATGCATTGTTCTTGAAGCGGGCAAATGGTGTTCTCTCTACAACTGCAATTATATATATATATATATATATATATATATATATATATATATATATATATATATATATATATATATATATATATATATATATATATATATATATATTCACCATAATATATATATATATATATATATATATATATATATATATATATATATATATATATATATATATATATATATATATATTCACCATAATATATATATATATATATATATATATATATATATAATATATATATATATATATATATATATATATATATATATATATATTATATATATATATATATATATATATATATATATATATATATTCACCATAATATATATATATATATATATATATATATATATATATATATAGATTTTCGCTTACCTCAAAACTGGTCTGCTACAACTTGTTTCATCTGTAAAAGAATCTTCAGGCAGAAGATTCTTTTACAGATGAAACAAGTTGTAGCAGACCAGTTTTGAGGTAAGCGAAAATCTATTATTTGCTCTAACTATATGTTGTTGAGCACTCTTTGCATTTCGTAGACCAAAACCTACACGTATATATATATATATATATATATATATATATATATATATATATATATATATATATATATATATATATATATATATATATATATATATATGCCAAATATTACCTATAATATACCCAGAATCTTATCCCATATACAGAACTCGTGGCTAGGCTCTCGGCAACGGCTTCCGTAGCTCAGTGGTCAGAGCGCTGCACTAGCAATCGCAGGGTCGCGGGGTCAATTCCTACCGGAAGGCCGCTAAGTTGCATTTTTCGCAACTGGACACTCGAAATTTTCCTTCACCATAAATCCTTTCAACATGTAGTTTGATCGAGTGAAATGCCAAATATTACCTATAATATACCCAGAATCTTATCCCGGCATTACCACCATATATACAGAACTCGTGGCTAGGCTCTCGGCAACGGCTTCCGTAGCTCAGTGGTCAGAGCGCTGCACTAGCAATCGCAGGGTCGCGGAATCAATTCCTACCGGAAGGCCGCTAAGTTGCATTTTTCGCAACTGGTCCCGGTTTGGTCTTAAAATGTATGTATTCCAACACTCGAAATTTTCCTTCACCATAAATCCTTTCAACATGTAGTTTGATCGAGTGAAATGCCAAATATTACCTATATATATATATATATATATATATATATATATATATTATAAATAAGCCCTATTTATATTATTTCATCTCGTCTTACTCTGATAAAGGGCTCATCGAAATTTAGCTACTAAAAATATTGGCTGTTCGCCACCTTTTAATGACTTTGCTATGTATATCCAAAACACTATCTGCCGACCGTCCGACTCACAGGGAGCCCAACTCTGACGACTGTGATGTGTTTCTCTGTTTTATTCTATATGTTTTATATTTAATGAAAGAAAGCGGCGCTCGAACGGTAATTTGAAACTCGAAACAGCTCTCAACTGAATACACGTGTGCACAGTGGCTACATTTCATAGCGGCCTAGATGAAGTACCAACCCCTCATTCACCGTTTTGCATATGGCGACGACTTTGTCTTGATAAATGAATATGATAGCCGTTTCTCGTTATCTAAACGTTAGCTGAACATGAACGCTAGCTCTAGTAGAGGTAGAGGAAGAGGACGTCGTTTGGATGTCTCTAAACCCTTGAGGAAACCGGGCGAAACTGTACAAGAAAGTAAAGTTGAAAATGAAGAAAAGCCACCTGTCCATGCAGCTGATGCCTCGGATGGAAATCAGCAAGAACGAGATAAAGTTGAACAAGGTTTGTGTAAAAAAGTCCTGAATATGACATATGATATTAGTACATTTCAATAGTTCATTTGCAGTTTTACAGTTTATTTGCGATGTTTATGTGTTAAACGCTGGTGAATTTAAATTAGGATACAATATCATATCCTAGTACAGATTATTAATGATCAAACACTGAAACACCAACTCGTACTGTATAAAAATACACCTAAGATACAGTACAAGTCAGCATTTGGTTTAGCGCAATTATTATAAGTAATAGCATAAAAAGAGGTGCATTAGCTATTAAACGTCCCGCTCGATGAGGGTCATTTACTAAAATTTTACTAAATGACCCGAATCGTGCGGGACGTTTAATGGTTAATGCACCTCTTTTTATGCTATTCCTTTGTAACATAATGTTTGCGGGTATTTCTTTTGTTCTTTCGTAATCGTACCTCCGTTGGCGTTACACCGGGTATGATTAGTTCTAATCAGACCTGGTTTGCCGTCAACGGAGGAAAGATTAGCAAAATGGATATAATGAGGTATATTAGTTGTTAATGGCCAAACAAAAGAAATACCCGCAAAAAAAAGAACAAAAGAAATACCCGCAAACATTATATTGCTGTAGTAATACAATGCACTATGCTATGATTCAAACCAAATTTAACTTGTACTTCAAATTACTCTTCATTCTTTACTCTTTGACTTTATGTGAAAGAGATTTATATACAAATAACAATAACAACAACAACAACAACAATTAATAACAACAATTAATAATTCAATAACAATTAAAAACCATAACCAGACCTGCTAACTCCAGTAAGACTTCACCGTTTGCAAGGTCGCTTTTGATTGGCTAGCCTTCAACATTGGTGGTCCCGGTGGTCAACCAATAACAACCGACGTTTGCCTTGACCCAATATTAATAACGTCTCAGGTTTAATGTTTATATTAGCAGCTATTTTAAGAATCGCGTCGCGAGAGGTTCAATATGTATACAAGCAGCATCTCCTGGTGTATGGATTAAGTAGATCACTACACATACACCAGGAGGAAAATAGGATCCAAAAAATCGGATCGTGTCAACGCGCCTTATAATATCACCCAATTTATACCGCGTGTTTATTTTAGAATTGGGCAATTCTCGTTTAAACAAGCGAAATCATACAAATCCGACTTAATATATAATTTTAAACAAGCGAAATCATACAAATCCGACTTAATATATAATTGGGTAGTATTAAGACCTAAGTATATCAGCCTTTAAAATTTATAAGCTACAGTATACACATCAACCAATATGATAATAGTGTAGTAAGACCAAAGTATTTGCATCGCGTGCAAGTCTCTGAAACGGAAACGTACAAACGAAGGCATAATCACGCGCGGTCATTGCATGCTAATGGCCTTGATAATTGGTTTAATTTAGTCTAGATCGGTATAGTGACCATGGTAAATGGCAACAACTGTACAAGAACTGTTTTAAAATTTATAAGCTACACACATCAAGCAATATGGTATTAACCAATAGAACTATCTCTTGTTGCCATTCACCAACCTCACTGAGGATTCACGAGTGACGGATGCAGATAAAAGAAAGATTAAAAGCCTTGTACCAGCAGACTTCGTGTCGTCAGAAGTATGTTTGTCTAACGATGCCATTATGGACCGCAAACCAAAGCAGATGTGAAGATAGTGAAGGAGACCGAAAGACTTTCAAGCCTCCAGGCGTGGCCAAACACTTTCGACATATCATCATTTAAACAACCAAGCTATAGCTACTAAAATATTTTACCTTTGAAGTTATATCTTGTCTAAAAGTTATTTGCTGGGCACTTCTTTTCATTTTCAAACTACGTTTCCCGCCTGCATGGTATATCCGTTGGAACAATATTAAATTGAACATGCATGTTGATAATTTTTGAGCACGCGTTCAACAATGTTTGTAGTGTTGAATGCAATATCGAAGCAGGACATGAATACAGGGCTGTTAACAAAAGCCGTACTGCATGCATAAATAGACACATTGTTAGTCTTTGTGGTTGATGATTAGATATATTTGGCTTTGCCTTTCTTGTACAATATTAAAGTGCATTGAAATTTAAACGTTTGTACAAAATTTATGTTTCTTTAAATGGAACTAAATTTATGTTTCTTTAAATGGAACTACGAATGTCACGATACGCACATTTGGTTTCGGGTATTGGACTAGTTTTGTCGTTCTGTAGGTATTTACTGTAAATATAGTTTTCCTTCGCAATGGCGACACATTTGGACAACGATTTGCTTGAATCTGAATCAATTGGACAAGTTTTGTTGTTCTATAGGTATTTACTGCAAATAGTTTTCCTTCGCAATGGCGACGATGCATTTGGACAACGATTTGCTTGAATCTGAATCAATTGGACTACACCTTTTTCAGGCCGAATTCAGAACGATTCAAATGATTTTCAGATAGTCCAGATCGCATTCAGAAAATGCTAAATGAATTTCAGATAGTTGAAATCAAGTTCAGAAATATCCAAATGAATTTCAGAAAGTGCAGATCGAATTCAGAAAAGTCTAAATGCATTTCAGATAGGTTCAAATGTAATTCAGAACAGCACACAATCATGAAGTTCAAACGTTCTCGTGCTATTACGTATAATTACATACACACATGTGGCATATACCACCTCCACACAAATCATTATTACAACACAACCGAAATAAGCTACTGTAGCTGTCAATAAGGAATATGCCCACATGTACGAACTCATGCACCGACATCCATGTCCTCCAAGTTCAGCGCGCGCTGAAAGAAACCGTGAGCATGTTGGCCTGCATTCACAATGTCCCCTGCAGTAATTTGGTCCATGGCATCATCGATCGCTTCTTCGACATATACCAATCGCTGTTCACCGACTCCTGGAGGTTGGACTTGAGGGACTCTCATTTGCTGTTTGACTAAAGCTTTCATTTTGCTCCAGATTGTCTCCACGGGGTTCAACTGTGGCGAATACGGTCCCAAACGACACACAAATCAATTAATCCTGGATGATCAGTCACACATTCTTCGAACTTAGAGTGACAAGGTGCATTGTCACAAACAACAACAACAGCGTCAACTCGTACTCCATGGGGAAGTCGTTCGAGCATCTCCAACATCCACGCCTTTGCTGCATCCGATTTAAAGGCTCCACGACGCCGTGTGGCGTAAATCATCTGATATGCCGACACCGCGCAGATAACATGAACATTTGGGCCTTTAGAGGTTGGCAGAGTCATAACTGCCCTGTCACCTACGTGGGCGCGACCTTGCGACCGTCGGCCAGAACAGGTTAAGGTTAGTCTCATCCATCCAAATAATGATTTTGCCGTCCCTCATGTACTGACTGATCCTGTCCACATACTGCCGCCTCAACTCCTTGTTGGCATCATTGTTCATAGTCGCAGGCATAGCATGTGCCTTCTTTAGGGTTATGAGCTTCCCTTCCAAGTAGTTATGTATCGTTGACTTACAAACGTTGACGCCTAATTCTTGTTCTGTCCTCTCTGACAATTGCTTTAAGGTAAGACCAGGGTCCCGTTCAATCATGGTGATAACATGGTCGATCTGGTCGTCGGTCAACTTTTTTCGACTTCCCCTTTGGGTTTTGGATGTTCGGCATCAGCTCGAATCCACGTGTATGCAGTTTTGTATTTTACCCCAAGCTGCTCAGCAAGCTCTCGCCAATTTCCTCCGTTATTAGCCACTCTCACAATCCTCTCTCTGTCGGCAAGTGCTATTCGAGTATAGGGTCCACGCGGCATTCTTTTTCACTACAGTATACCTGAACCGTCTTGCGATAATCCCTTGAATGGCTAGACAAATCTGAATATCATTTGACACGGTCTGAAATCCCTTTGGATATTTCTGATTATCATTTGTAAAGGTCTGAAATCCCATTGGATATGTCTGATTATCATTTGGACATATCTGAAATTCACATGACAAATCTGAATATCATTTGGACAGGTCTGAAATCCCTTTGGATATTTCTGAATTCGCCCTGAAAAAGGTGTAGTTTTGTTGTTCTATAGGTATTTACTGTAAATAGTTTTCCTTCGCAATGGCGACAATGCATTTGGACAACGATTTGCTTGAATCTGAATCACGAATGTCACGATACGCTCATTTGGTTTCGGTATTGGACTAGTTTTGTGCTTCCATAGGTATTTACTGTGGAAAAGTTTTGCGTTCCTTCGCTAAAAATGTGTTGCTTTAGGCCCAGCTAAACACTCGCAGCTTGACTTCCACTCGCAGCTATTAAAAGGAATGACCAGATTCAGCGCTGTGTACGCGTGTGAATATCGTTTATTTACAAATATTGAGACAAATATTTATACAAAAGCATATATGTTTGTATTTGTCAATTTGTGCCACTGCTAATGCATTGTTAATTGTGCTATTGGTCCAGTTTTTCACTTTTCTGCTTCCATGGTACTGTAACTTTTGTGTATACGAAATATTTAATGGGGCTACAATCATTGTCGAAAGTGCTTGTGACACCCTACAATTTCCTGGCTTAGGGATATGCTATGACGATTATGCGGCATATAAGTTCAAATTGTTTCTTTTAATACCTGCCCCCCTGATCAATGTTGGGGGCACGGGGTGCTGGATGTGAACAATAAATTCCTGCAAAAAAACAGGTGTCCCAAGACTTTTGACCCGGATTGTACCTGTCAGGTTCAGCTCTATTTATGCTGAATATCACTTACACCATTGGCATTGTGCATTTGTGCTGGATAAGAGTCTCCCTCAGTCCCCCAGTCGGCAGGCCTGACTAGTACTAGGTGTTTACACAAGGCTGGCCTAACTTCAGACTGGCCTGTATTTGCTAATTTCGACTCCTATTTCCATGAGGCCAGTCTGGCTCACAATCAGCCTCTTGCTTAGTTGATATACTGTCGTTAATTAGGGATTCAGGTTAATATTCTTAAAACGTTTTACATGGTGTGTTGTTTGAACCTGAATGCAGGAATAATGCCACCAGAAGTGATCAGGTCGGTCTAGCAACTGACCTGGCATTAACTAACTTTCAGGCCTGACACATGAAAAGAACCAATAGGAAAACACTACTGACCTAAACCTACATGTACACATGTAAAAATCTCCCAGCTTGTGAACAGGATGTGTTTGCAAAAGGCTTGTAGCAAGGCTGTTCATTCAAAAAGCTGCTACGACCTTCTTAACATCAACCTGTTAACAACTTGTCAAATGTAGAACAGTAACATATTGTTGGAACAACTTGTATAATAATTGTGTTTACATATGACCGTTATACATATATTTACTGATTTACATCGTTTCATGTGCAAGCCAAGCAAGCAGACACATATACGCGTTGCGTACCTATTTTTAAAGTCTGCCATCTAAACTATTTAGGTGTGCTTAAATTGGATAGTACAGTATCTCTTTGATGTAAAAATATTCGAAGGAATTGATTTCTAGCCGATTATTTTAGAAATCAGACAAACGTATCACTTTTTTGCAATAAGGTTTACCGGTATAGTACTATATCATATAGGGTGGCTGAAAGTTGGTACCAGGCTACCAGCATCCCTAAACCTAAGAAAATTGTAAAATTTGGAGCTCGGAAAAGCAAAAAAAGAGAAAAAATTGTTCTACAAATATACAACATGAAGCTATTGATATATATGCAGATGACACAACTCTGACAACCTCAGCCGATATTTTAACAGTTATTAAGAGTCAACTTCAACAAGACATTAATCATCTAGTTAAGTGGTCGAAAGAACATAACATGATACTAAATGCTTCAAAAACTAAAGCAATGGTGATAACAGGCAAACGATTGTATACTAAATTGGTAGATAACAATCTTGAGATAACAGCAAATGGGGCACAAATCGAACAGGTTCATAGTAAAAAACTACTTGGCCTCCTGATTGATGAACAGTTAACCTTTGATGACTTTAAGAAAATATTTTATGAAAGATACAAAGATGTAGATAATTTTAATTAGTAATTATTGTTTAACTTTAATTTTTAATCATGTAACTTTTTTAATGCTTAGTTAATAATGACTACGATTATTAATTATTTTTACAAATATTGTATGGTAGAGTAGTTTGAGGGCCAGTGGTTCTTCAGTTCGAGAGAACTGTTACCTGTAACCCTCGTGAAATAAAGTTATTACTTACTTACTTACTTTCGTCGGTTTGAATGATGTGTTGTGGTCCTATAATGGCCTGAAAACCAAGCTTAATTTTAAACTGGATTAAATGTACAATTTCACCCATAGACTATAGACTATATAAATTGTCTATAAATAATTATACAACAGTGTTAGTGATAAGCATTTTATGAACATGATTTATAAACGAGAAATATTAAATCCATTTATAGTAACTAGAACGTTTATACCAATAGAAATTATGCCTTTAATTTCAAAACATTAAATTTTTTGGGGGCCTGAGCCCTATGCCAAATATTCAATATTTAGAAATTGAAATCTAGATAAATAGGGCATGTTTACCATATACCTACGACTATCAAGACTACGGTGACTACCAAGAACACCGTGACTACCAAGACTACCCAGACCACCAAGAACACCCAGAACACCAAGACTACCCAGACCACCAAGAACACCAGACCACCAAGAACACCCAGAACACCAGACCACCAAGAACACCCAGAACACCAAGACTAGAAGACTAGCAAGAACACCAGACAACCAAGAACACCAGACCACCAAGAACACCAGACCACCAAGACTAGCAAGACTAGCAAGACTAGCAAGAACACCAGACCACCAAGAACACCAAGAACACCAATAACACCAGACTACCAAGAACACCAGACTACCAAGAACACCAGACCACCAAGAACACCCAGAACACCAAGACTAGCAAGACTATAACAAGAACACCAGACCACCAAGAACACCAAGACCACCAAGAACACCAAGACTATAGCAAGACTAGCAAGACTAGCAAGACTAGCAAGAACACCAGACCACCAAGAACACCAAGACTAACAAGAACACCAGACTACCAAGAACACCCAGAACACCAACACTAGCAAGACTAACAAGAACACCAGATCACCAAGAACACCCAGACCACCAAGAACACATAGAACACCCAGAACACCAAGACTAGCAAGACTAGCGAGAACACCAGACAACCAAGAACACCAAGAACACCCAGACCACCAAGAACACCCTGAACACCAAGACTAGCAAGACTAGCAAGACTAGCAAGACTAGCAAGAACACCAGACCACCAAGAACACCAAGAACACCCAGAACACCAAGACTAGCAAGACTAGCGAGAACACCAGACAACCAAGAACACCCAGACCACCAAGAACACCCAGAACACCAAGACTAGCAAGACTAGCAAGACTAGCAAGACTAACAAGAACACCAGATCACCAAGAACACCAAGAACACCAAGCACCAACACTAGCAAGACTAACAAGAACACCAGATCACCAAGAACACCCTGACCACCAAGAACACTAAGACTACCAAGAACACCCAGACCACCAAGAACACTAAGACTACCAAGAACACCAGACCACCAAGAACACCCAGACTAGCAAGACTAGCAAGACTTAGCAAGACTAGCAAGAACACCCAGACCGACCACGAACACTAAGACTATGAGTTTCGAAGTAGGACTTTAACAACTTTGATATATGTAAAGTTAGTCTATTTCTAATTAATTGGTGCCAAAGGATCATCCAGAATATGCTCTGAAAGCTACGAAGAGTTGGATATCTGCACAATACTAAACTTGGTATCTCAGGCAATCAATTTTCTCTTGCTAGTGTTATAATATAGTCTAAAATATATAAAAAGTTTGGTTCTTTGGAAATTTACTTTAGTCTGTTAATTATTGATAGAACACCAAACCACCGCTCTTTATAGTTAACCAATCAGAGACAACCTTGCAAACGGTGAAGTCTGCCTCGCTAACTCACACGGTTTCACAGTGAAACTCACAGTTTGAAGTATCATCTCACAGGCTGGCACATGGTTTGACCTCTCTAAATCTCATGATTTGCAAAAATCTCAAAACAAATTTAGACCAGCATTGTTGCTGGTGAATAAAAAACAACATAGAATTTTAAACAAAATGGTGGATTATGTGAACATAGTAACTGGCATGAGAGATGGCGTGTAAAACACAAGGCGATAGCCAAATGTTTTACTAGCTGCTCGAGTGCCACTATAACTTCCTAATCACATAACTACAAAGTTTTTTATTTCTTTTATAAAATAATACCATCAAATTAATAATAAAGCCATGAAAAATGCAGATTTACCTGTTATAAGAGGCGTTGCTATGTACATTGCTAGGAAGCCTTTTTTTAAAACATGTTGTTGATTTTAGCAATGAAAAAACATTCTGTTGTGTTAAACTACTCAAAATCCATCAAAAACGACAAAATCTATGCGAGGATCGTCACGTCAGCTTATGCTTTATTGAGTTACAGTATACTGTAATAGACCGATTGCAAATACATGTATGGTGGTGATGTCATGAAAACGAGGATTTTCGGTGGTTACCGTTGCTAGGGCCCAAGTCATATTAGTTGATTGGATCAGAATTGTCGGACCAAAAACAACAGCCAAAATCAATGTGATTCGGGTCCTAGTAACGGTGACCACCGAAAAGCCTTGTTTTCATGTCATCGCCGCCATATTTGCAATCGGTCTATGACAGTTTTTGAGCTCAGTAATCAATCAGACAGCGTGTTGTCACTCATTTACTTCCTGTTATTTTATAATTAAATATAGAACATTTTTGTAAATCCCAAGGTTCGAGGCACCAATCTCCAGGTATTTTGCTGTTCATGAGGTTGACATGTCTGCCAACCAAAACCAAGTCCCCACTTGTCAAAAACACACATGGTTCTGTTTAAATGTAGCTTAATTTCTGCACTTCCCTGATTCTGTTTCCATACTTACTCTTCTTAGCCATTCCTATGTTGTCTCATGTAGAGTGCAAGGATATTGGTATTTTGGCTTGATGTACTATTGGGTGAAAGATCTTAATAACCAAAAATAAGTAAAGCATTACTTTTTTTGAGTAACTGTAACAGTAACTACTTTGTAGTTACTTTTTTGAGAAGGTAACTCTAACTGTAACTAGTTACAAAATTTTGAAATAAAAAGTAATGATAACTAGTTACATTTGCCGCTGACGGCACAGTTACTTTTGTTTTTGCTTGTTTATAGTTTAATTAATTTAGACTTTTATTCATTTTGTATATTCTGCGTTCGACGTTTCTGCAATGCATTATGGTCAATATACCTCATCCTTGGTCGATGCATTGTCTGCAGGAACTTGATGATACAGTACTGTATAGAGACACACAGGGCTCAAAATAACGGCCGGTAGTTTTTGACCGGTCAACTTGATTTTAGCTCGGTCAAAATCTGTTTTTGACTGGTCATTAATACGCATACACTTACAGTGAAACAAATAATAACGAATTGGTTTCGAGACATCGCTTTTATTGTTTCATGTTTTAAATGCTCCCTTTAAATGATTCCAACCTAGCACTTAACGCTAAGAAGACCAATAAACACAACTGAATTTTGAATGTCAACAAAATGCAATATATTGCTTCGAAAATACATAACAATATATAAGGACATTTCAAACAACTTGTTATAAGCGAATTAATAAACAATTATAGAACATTGTATCTATTTGAAGAGCATCCGGTTAGAGTAAATGAATGGGGTACATTAGTTCTATAGTCAATCGGATACAAAATTGATTACATTCCTGACCCCAACACTAACCTTAGATGCCAATCTAGCCATATAATGAAGGATAAATCTAATAATGAGAGTTAAATGAAGGAAAAAGATTCATTAGAACCAAGCTATCGGCACGTAGGACAATGGGAGTTATATACGCGTCAATCGGCCCCGAGGTCAAAAAAATAATATCCTTGAAAATATTTCGTTAAAAAAGTGTTAAAATACATGTACAATAATTAACCAAGAAAAAACGATGATAAACCAAGAAAAACCAAAGATGAACCAACAAATAAACGGTTATTGCAACGATGAACCACATTGCTACTTACTACTGCATTAAATCACTACTGTCACTTATTTCCTTGTTTGTGGTTCATCGTGGTTCACCGTGGTTTATCGTGTTAAAAGGAAAGTATATGAATTGCTGCACTTAGTTAACCGTGGTTCATCGTTTTTGTTTGAGGTTTTGGGTGTCTATAGGCCGCGAATACGCTTGCGAAAGTCTTTTCGCACTTGTCGGAAGTGCTGCTTATCACTACACTATGGGACCTTTGGTAAAACTATTGTACTCATTTCAATGCGGTGATGCATTCATGAATAAATAATAAGGCTAAGTTAATACTTCTGACGCCCTGCATTACATTACCCAGTATGAGATCATAATATAGATGTTTCAGTGATATTTCTTAAATATACTTTTCAGACAATCTTGGACAAAACTGTTGAACAGTTTCACAATAAAATCATGCCACATGTTTATGAGAAAAAAAACCCTCCCCCCGTTCACTGTTGATTTTTTGTGTCGAAATTCCAGCTAGAAGGTTTGGCTGCTGTTTAGAACAACATTGATCTAGCGGGGGGGGGGGGGGGGGGGGGGGGGGCTGGAGGCAGTGAAAAAACAAGGAAGTTTCTTACTGAACATAAAAAACATTAAATCGGCGATTGCGATAATGTTGATGGTGTTGTCTCAACCGGTTTTGTCCAAGATTGAAGGCTATATGTTGATTTCTACATCCCAGATGGCTCGGGTACATTCCCTTGATACACGTGATCTTGGGCTGACGATCTTTGAAATCCCCTAGAGCGAGTTCGTGTATTCAAGCTTCTGCGAGTTCACTTAAGCGATCATCTGAAGTGGGACGAACACGTTAGTCACTTGTTAAAGTCATGTTATGGGGTATTACGTACGCTACGCAAATTGAAGAACTTTGCGGATTTCAAGCTAGGGAAACAGTTAGCCAAGACTCTAATTCTCTCAAAGTTAGATTGCTGTGATGTTGTTTTTCATCCTCTTCCGCAATATCTGTTAAAACGTCTGCAAAGGTTACAGTTTGCTACCGCGGGACTACAGTAATTTGTTAATCTGTTGTGGTTTCCCTGCCTACTGTACTTGTATGTATATTTATTGTTGATAATGTTTTTACTGTTTTTACTGTATGTAGGCAAAGTTTATTAAAATAAAATAAATAAAATAACAGGGAAATATGTTAATGATACTGCTGTTATTATTAAGTTATGCTGGCTACCTGTCAAAGAAAGAAGATAATTCTCCTTACTTAAACATGTTTTTAAAGCTATGAATTATAATCTGTGGCCGTCCTACCTATCACTACAAGTTGTAAATAATTGCCGTAATCTTCGATCTAGTGCCTATACGAGATTTACTGTTCCCCTAGAAAAGGGGACTTCAGGACTCAGCTGCTGCCCTTTTTAATACTCTCCTAACGAATATAACTGAATGCAAGAATTTTAATCAATTCTGCAAACTGACTAAAGCCTTCTTAAAAGACAGGATGTCGGATGTTAACTGAGATTTTTGAATAATATCATTCAACATTAGCTTATAGGGTTTTAACTTTTCCGTTACAACTCTGTTTTACTGTAATTGTGATTTCTGTATATTTATATAATGTAGTTTTGTGTAATTTATTATCATATATTGTTGTTATGTAGTTATGGCAGGTGAAGAGCCACCTGGTGGAAATACTGTCATTAAATCGTTATTATTATTATTATTATTATTATTATTACCATGGTCCATTACAAATGCTGCATTCTGATTGGCTACTCCACCGTTGTCTATTCGTGATAGACCATGATAGCGAAACGCGCTCAAAACAATGGCAAAAAACTCTCGTTTTGGGGAGGTTTCAGATGAGTTTTTGGATAATTTTTTGGAGAATGCATGATTTGTAATAGTCCACTCATTTGCTCGTTGACTATCTGCTCTTAGTAGAAACTGACCATGGTCTATTACAAATGCTGCATTCTGATTGGCTACTCAACCGTTGTCTATTCGTGATAGACAACGTTTGGGAAACGCGCTCAAAACAATGGCAGAAAACTCTCGTTTTGGGGAGGTTTCACATGAGTTTTTGGATAATTTTTTGGAGAATGTATGATTTGTAATAGTCCACTAATTTGTTTCTACTAAAACAATTAGACAACTCGTCCTCGTTGTCTATGAGCGAATAGTCAACTCAGGCTTCGCCTTCGTTGACTATTCGCTCATAGACAACTCGGACTCGTTGTCTAATTGTTAAATAGACAACTCGGACTCGTTGTCTAATTTCGTGACATACCATGATGTTCAGCAATTCAGCTTCCAAATCTCGCGATTCATTGTACATGTAGCGTTGAATAATGAAGCCTCCACGTTTACATATAATTGCGTGATCTATTGTGAACGTCACCCGACATACGCACGTCGACGGATTACCACTGATATGCCAATCACACTAAACTTTAAGGCATCACGGAATTCATGTTTATTTCAATTGAAATTCATTTCTGAAATCGGAATTACCGTCAGCCAAGTAGAGGCTACCTTTACAGATGCGAATTCCAGCGCTCGTTTTGTCTGTTCGGAAGTAGTATAGAAAGTGGGGCTACCGGCGCAGGCATAACAATGTCGCTGACATGATGTTGTTACGAGCGATATCTTCGTTTACAGAGGTACCACATCGGTATATAAATATTTAGTATTCTAAAAATAAAGACACGCCTCGTGAGCTCCAAACCGTACAATATATTGCCATTGTCTCCACTCTCGAGACTACTAACAGTGGTGTATCACGTGTTTTGGGAGTTTAGAAACACGCCTCACGGGCTCCAAACCGTGTGGTATATCGCCATTGTCTCCACTCTCGAGACTACTAACAGTGGTGTGTCGAGTGTTTTGGAAGCGTAGAAACACACCTCACGGACTCCAAACCATATGATATGTTGCTATTGTCTACACTTTCGAGACTACTAACAGTGACGTTTCGCGTGGTTTGGGAGCGTATAACATGGTGGTACCAGACCACTTTTGTGAAGTTGGATTTATTTTTCGAACCTATACGTTTCCCAAAATTATATTTGTTTTTGTGTTTAAATAGCAGTCATCTTAAGAAAGTAACCACTTAATAGCACGAACGTGCGATCTGACCAAGGTCCCATTTTGGGACCTTGGTCAAAGTGACCCTTCTATCGATCACAAACACACCACGAGTAGGGGGTCATATGTAGTGTCTTAATATTTTACTATTATTTGCACGCTATTAGGACATCTTAATTGTAGTCTTCAAAGTAGCAGTTATTTTTAAGAAAAGCTAACACCCTGTTTTAGGGGGTCAGCTATTCTTAAAAAATAATTGTTTAACACTCCTGGTTCTGATATATAGACTGTACTTGGGTGTATATTTTTAAACCCCGTTGAAACGACGGGGTTTATAAAACAATAATTTGCTTAGCACAAACGCACAGTCTGACCAACCCCCCAAAACGGGGGGTTGGTCAGAACGAGCTAATTCTCTATATATGATAATCTTAAGATGATCTATAAATAAGATACTACGTGTAGTACTCTATCCACGACTATTTAAGATCATCTTAAGATGATCTATAAATAAAGATACTACAGTACGTGTAGTACTCTATCTATGACGATTTGAGATAATCTTAAGATGATCTATAAATAAAGATACTACGTGTAGTACTCTGTCTATGTCGATTTAAGATAATCTTAAGATGATCTATAAATAAGATACTACGTGTAGTACTCTATCTATGATAATCTTAAGATGATCTATAAATAAAGATACTACGTGTAGTACTCTATCTATGACGATTTGAGATAATCTTAAGATGATCTATAAATAAGATACTACGCGTAGTACTCTATCTATGATAATCTTAAGATACTACGTGTAGTACTCTGTCTAAGATGATTTAAGATAATCTTAAGATGATCTATAAATAAAGATACTACACGTAGTACTCTATCTTAGATGATCTATAAAATAAAGATACTACACGTAGTACTCTATCTAAGATGATTTAAGATAATCTTAAGATGATCTATAAATAAAGATAATACGTGTAGTACTCTATCTACGACGATTTGAGATAATCTTAAGATGATCTATAAATAAAGATACTACGTGTAGTACTCTATCTATGACGATTTAAGATAATCTTAAGATGATCTATAAATAAAGATACTACGTGTAGTACTCTATCTATGACGATTTGAGATAATCTTAAGATGATCTATAAATAAAGATACTACGTGTAGTACTCTATCTATGACGATTTGAGATAATCTTAAGATGATCTATAAATAAGATACTACGCGTAGTACTCTATCTATAATAAACTTAAGATACTACGTGTAGTTACTCTGTCTAAGATGATTTAAGATAATCTTAAGATGATCTATAAATAAAGATACTACACGTAGTACTCTATCTTAGATGATCTATAAATAAAGATACTACACGTAGTACTCTATCTAAGATGATTTAAGATAATCTTAAGATGATCTATAAATAAAGATAATACGTGTAGTACTCTATCTACGACGATTTGAGATAATCTTAAGATGATCTATAAATAAGATACTACACGTAGTACTCTATCTATAACGATTTAAGATAATCTTAAGATGATCTATAAATAAGATACTACGTGTAGTACTCTATCTATGATAATCTTAAGATGATCTATAAATAAAGATACTACGTGTAGTACTCTATCTATGACGATTTGAGATAATCTTAAGATTATCTATAAATAAGATACTACGCGTAGTACTCTATCTATGATAATCTTAAGATACTACGTGTAGTACTCTGTCTAAGATGATTTAAGATAATCTTAAGATGATCTATAAATAAAAGATACTACACGTAGTACTCTATCTTAGATGATCTATAAATAAAGATACTACACGTAGTACTCTATCTAAGATGATTTAAGATAATCTTAAGATGATCTATAAATAAAGATAATACGTGTAGTACTCTATCTACGACGATTTGAGATAATCTTAAGATGATCTATAAATAAGATACTACACGTAGTACTCTATCTATAACGATTTCAGATAATCTTAAGATGATCTATAAATAAAGATACTACGTGTAGTACTCTATCTATGATAACCTTAAGATGATCTATAAATAAAGATACTACGTGTAGTACTCTGTCTAAGGTGATTTAAGATAATCTTAAGATGATCTATAAATAAAGATACTACGTGTAGTACTCTATCTATGATAATCTTAAGATACTACATGTAGTACTCTGTCTAAGATGATTTAAGATAATCTTAAGATGATCTATAAATAAAGATACTACACGTAGTACTCTATCTAAGATGATTTAAGATAATCTTAAGATGATCTATAAATAAAGATAATACGTGTAGTACTCTATCTACGACGATTTGAGATAATCTTAAGATGATCTATAAATAAGATACTACACGTACAGTAGTACTCTATCTATAACGATTTAAGATAATCTTAAGATGATCTATAAATAAAGATACTACGTGTAGTACTCTGTCTAAGATGATTTAAGATAATCTTAAGATGATCTATAAATAAGATACTACGTGTAAGTACTCTATCTATGATAATCTTAAGATGATCTATAAATAAAGATACTACGTGTAGTACTCTATCTATGACGATTTGAGATAATCTTAAGATGATCTATAAATAAGATACTACGCGTAGTACTCTATCTATGATAATCTTAAGATACTACGTGTATTACTCTGTCTAAGATGATTTAAGATAATCTTAAGATGATCTATAAATAAGATACTACGTGTAGTACTCTATCTATGATAACCTTAAGATGATCTATAAATAAAGATACTACATGTAGTACTCTGTCTAAGATGATTTAAGATAATCTTAAGATGATCTATAAATAAGATACTACGTGTAGTACTCTATCTATGATAATCTTAAGATGATCTATAAATAAAGATACTACGTGTAGTACTCTATCTATGACGATTTGAGATAATCTTAAGATGATCTATAAATAAGATACTACGCGTAGTACTCTATCTATGATAATCTTAAGATACTACGTGTATTACTCTGTCTAAGATGATTTAAGATAATCTTAAGATGATCTATAAATAAGATACTACGTGTAGTACTCTATCTATGATAATCTTAAGATGATCTATAAATAAAGATACTACGTGTAAGTACTCTATCTATGACGATTTGAGATAATCTTAAGATGATCTATAAATAAGATACTACGCGTAGTACTCTATCTATGATAATCTTAAGATACTACGTGTGGTACTCTGTCTAAGATGATTTAAGATAATCTTAAGATGATCTATAAATAAAGATACTACACGTAGTACTCTATCTTAGATGATCTATAAATAAAGATACTACACGTAGTACTCTATCTAAGATGATTTAAGATAATCTTAAGATGATCTATAAATAAAGATAATACGTGTAGTACTCTATCTACGACGATTTGAGATAATCTTAAGATGATCTATAAATAAGATACTACACGTAGTACTCTATCTATAACGATTTAAGATAATCTTAAGATGATCTATAAATAAAGATACTACGTGTAGTACTCTATCTATGATAACCTTAAGATGATCTATAAATAAAGGTACTACGTGTAGTACTCTGTCTAAGATGATTTAAGATAATCTTAAGATGATCTATAAATAAAGATACTACGTGTAGTACTCTATCTATGATAACCTTAAGATGATCTATAAATAAAGATACTACGTGTAGTACTCTGTCTAAGGTGATTTAAGATAATCTTAAGATGATCTATAAATAAAGATACTACGTGTAGTACTCTATCTATGATAATCTTAAGATACTACATGTAGTACTCTGTCTAAGATGATTTAAGATAATCTTAAGATGATCTATAAATAAAGATACTACACGTAGTACTCTATCTAAGATGATTTAAGATAATCTTAAGATGATCTATAAATAAAGATAATACGTGTAGTACTCTATCTACGACGATTTGAGATAATCTTAAGATGATCTATAAATAAGATACTACACGTACAGTAGTACTCTATCTATAACGATTTAAGATAATCTTAAGATGATCTATAAATAAAGATACTACGTGTAGTACTCTATCCATGATAACCTTAAGATGATCTATAAATAAAGATACTACATGTAGTACTCTGTCTAAGATGATTTAAGATAATCTTAAGATGATCTATAAATAAGATACTACGTGTAGTACTCTATCTATGATAATCTTAAGATGATCTATAAATAAAGATACTACGTGTAGTACTCTATCTATGACGATTTGAGATAATCTTAAGATGATCTATAAATAAGATACTACGCGTAGTACTCTATCTATGATAATCTTAAGATACTACGTGTATTACTCTGTCTAAGATGATTTAAGATAATCTTAAGATGATCTATAAATAAGATACTACGTGTAGTACTCTATCTATGATAATCTTAAGATGATCTATAAATAAAGATACTACGTGTAGTACTCTATCTATGACGATTTGAGATAATCTTAAGATGATCTATAAATAAGATACTACGCGTAGTACTCTATCTATGATAATCTTAAGATACTACGTGTGGTACTCTGTCTAAGATGATTTAAGATAATCTTAAGATGATCTATAAATAAAGATACTACACGTAGTACTCTATCTTAGATGATCTATAAATAAAGATACTACACGTAGTACTCTATCTAAGATGATTTAAGATAATCTTAAGATGATCTATAAATAAAGATAATACGTGTAGTACTCTATCTACGACGATTTGAGATAATCTTAAGATGATCTATAAATAAGATACTACACGTAGTACTCTATCTATAACGATTTAAGATAATCTTAAGATGATCTATAAATAAAGATACTACGTGTAGTACTCTATCTATGATAACCTTAAGATGATCTATAAATAAAGGTACTACGTGTAGTACTCTGTCTAAGATGATTTAAGATAATCTTAAGATGATCTATAAATAAAGATACTACGTGTAGTACTCTATCTATGATAACCTTAAGATGATCTATAAATAAAGATACTACGTGTAGTACTCTGTCTAAGGTGATTTAAGATAATCTTAAGATGATCTATAAATAAAGATACTACGTGTAGTACTCTATCTATGATAATCTTAAGATACTACATGTAGTACTCTGTCTAAGATGATTTAAGATAATCTTAAGATGATCTATAAATAAAGATACTACACGTAGTACTCTATCTAAGATGATTTAAGATAATCTTAAGATGATCTATAAATAAAGATAATACGTGTAGTACTCTATCTACGACGATTTGAGATAATCTTAAGATGATCTATAAATAAGATACTACACGTACAGTAGTACTCTATCTATAACGATTTAAGATAATCTTAAGATGATCTATAAATAAAGATACTACGTGTAGTACTCTATCCATGATAACCTTAAGATGATCTATAAATAAAGATACTACATGTAGTACTCTGTCTAAGATGATTTAAGATAATCTTAAGATGATCTATAAATAAGATACTACGTGTAGTACTCTATCTATGATAATCTTAAGATGATCTATAAATAAAGATACTACGTGTAGTACTCTATCTATGACGATTTGAGATAATCTTAAGATGATCTATAAATAAGATACTACGCGTAGTACTCTATCTATGATAATCTTAAGATACTACGTGTATTACTCTGTCTAAGATGATTTAAGATAATCTTAAGATGATCTATAAATAAGATACTACGTGTAGTACTCTATCTATGATAATCTTAAGATGATCTATAAATAAAGATACTACGTGTAGTACTCTATCTATGACGATTTGAGATAATCTTAAGATGATCTATAAATAAGATACTACGCGTAGTACTCTATCTATGATAATCTTAAGATACTACGTGTGGTACTCTGTCTAAGATGATTTAAGATAATCTTAAGATGATCTATAAATAAAGATACTACACGTAGTACTCTATCTTAGATGATCTATAAATAAAGATACTACACGTAGTACTCTATCTAAGATGATTTAAGATAATCTTAAGATGATCTATAAATAAAGATAATACGTGTAGTACTCTATCTACGACGATTTGAGATAATCTTAAGATGATCTATAAATAAGATACTACACGTAGTACTCTATCTATAACGATTTAAGATAATCTTAAGATGATCTATAAATAAAGATACTACGTGTAGTACTCTATCTATGATAACCTTAAGATGATCTATAAATAAAGGTACTACGTGTAGTACTCTGTCTAAGATGATTTAAGATAATCTTAAGATGATCTATAAATAAAGATACTACGTGTAGTACTCTATCTATGATAACCTTAAGATGATCTATAAATAAAGATACTACGTGTAGTACTCTATCTATGACGATTTGAGATAATCTTAAGATGATCTATAAATAAGATACTACGCGTAGTACTCTATCTATGATAATCTTAAGATACTACGTGTAGTACTCTGTCTAAGATGATTTAAGATAATCTTAAGATGATCTATAAATAAGATACTACGTGTAGTACTCTATCTATGATAATCATAAGATGATCTATAAATAAAGATACTACGTGTAGTACTCTATCTATGACGATTTGAGATAATCTTAAGATGATCTATAAATAAGATACTACGCGTAGTACTCTATCTATGATAATCTTAAGATACTACGTGTAGTACTCTGTCTAAGATGATTTAAGATAATCTTAAGATGATCTATAAATAAAGATACTACACGTAGTACTCTATCTTAGATGATCTATAAATAAAGATACTACACGTAGTACTCTATCTAAGATGATTTAAGATAATCTTAAGATGATCTATAAATAAAGATAATACGTGTAGTACTCTATCTACGACGATTTGAGATAATCTTAAGATGATCTATAAATAAGATACTACACGTAGTACTCTATCTATAACGATTTAAGATAATCTTAAGATGATCTATAAATAAAGATACTACGTGTAGTACTCTATCTATGATAACCTTAAGATGATCTATAAATAAAGGTACTACGTGTAGTACTCTGTCTAAGATGATTTAAGATAATCTTAAGATGATCTATAAATAAAGATACTACGTGTAGTACTCTATCTATGATAATCTTAAGATACTACATGTAGTACTCTGTATAAGATGATTTAAGATAATCTTAAGATGATCTATAAATAAAGATAATACGTGTAGTACTCTATCTACGACGATTTGAGATAATCTTAAGATGATCTATAAGACACTACGCGTAGTACCATACACAGTCTATATATCAGAGCCAGGAGTGTGTTCCACATGAAAGACGACTCGTTTTTATTATAAAAAAATGAGTCTAATTCCTGGAAAATCGTGTAGATTCTAGGAAAATGGGTCTAATTCCTGGAAAATCGTTTAGATTCTAGAAAATGGGTCTAATTCCTGGAAAATCGTTTAGATTCCTGGAAAATCGTATAGATTAGGACATCTTAATTGTCGTCTTCAAAGGGGGCGTCGAAACGACGGGGCCTAAAAAACAAAACCACACACAGTCTATATATCAGAACCAGCGGTGTTTCAGCCGATGAGAAAAGAAAGGTTCTAGATCTCGGGTCCCAAATTGGGACCTGAGATTTCGAGTGTCAGAATAGACAAGTTTGGCAAATAAATGAGAGTGGTCTATATAGACGTACACGTTGACGATATATAAGGTCAAACGAGTGGTGTTTGAAGGGGGGCGCGAATCACGCCCCCCTTTAAACTCACAACCAAACACAATACTCATATCGAAACCAAGAGTTTACTCTCTTGTCGAAACTAGAGTCTGCTGAGAAGTTTAAAACACAGGTATTCGCAGAAGCCTCACCATCTATTAGAAAGACAGGTCAGTTACACATAATATACCCAGTTGTCAAGTGAGTACTGCAATAGAAGATTCAAGAGTGATACCACGCTGTCTAATCATCTTGCGGATCATCTTATAGATCATCTCAAATCGTCTCATAGATAGAGTACTACGCGTAGTATCATCTTACAGATCATCTTGTAGATCATCTTAAATTGTCTCATAAATAGAGTACTACGCGTAGTATCTTATTTACAGATCATCTTGTAGATCATCTTAAATCGTCTCATAGATAGAGTACTACGCGTATTATCATCTTACAGATCATCTTGTAGATTGTCTCACAGACCATCTCATAGTTATCTTACAACTATCTCACAGATTATCTCACAGATAGAGTGCTGCATGTAAGTATCATCTTACAAATCATCTTATAGATTGTCTCACAGACCATCTCACAGTTATCTTACAGCTATCTCACAGATTATCTCATAGATAGAGTGCCACGCGTAGTGTCTTTGATGATTAGACAGCGTGGTATCACTCTTGAATCTTCTATTGCAGTACTCACTTGACAACTGGGTATATTATGTGTAACTGACCTGTCTTTCTAATAGATGGTGAGGCTTCTGCGAATACCTGTGTTTTAAACTTCTCAGCAGACTCTAGTTTCGACAAGAGAGTAAACTCTTGGTTTCGATATGAGTATTGTGTTTGGTTGTGAGTTTAAAGGGGGGCGTGATTCGCGCCCCCCTTCAAACACCACTCGTTTGACCTTATATATCGTCAACGTGTACGTCTATATAGACCACTCTCATTTATTTGCCAAACTTGTCTATTCTGACACTCGAAATCTCAGGTCCCAATTTGGGACCCGAGATCTAGAACCTTTCTTTTCTCATCGGCTGAAACACCGCTGGTTCTGATATATAGACTGTGTGTGGTTTTGTTTTTTAGGCCCCGTCGTTTCGACGCCCCCTTTGAAGACGACAATTAAGATGTCCTAATCTATACGATTTTCCAGGAATCTAAACGATTTTCCAGGAATTAGACCCATTTTCCTAGAATCTAAACGATTTTCCAGGAATTAGACCCATTTTCCTAGAATCTACACGATTTTCCAGGAATTAGACTCATTTTTTTATAATAAAAACGAGTCGTCTTTCATGTGGAACACACTCCTGGCTCTGATATATAGACTGTGTATGGTACTACGCGTAGTGTCTTATAGATCATCTTAAGATTATCTCAAATCGTCGTAGATAGAGTACTACACGTATTATCTTTATTTATAGATCATCTTAAGATTATCTTAAATCATCTTAGATAGAGTACTACGTGTAGTATCTTTATTTATAGATCATCTTAAGATTATCTTAAATCATCTTAGACAGAGTACTACATGTAGTATCTTAAGATTATCATAGATAGAGTACTACACGTAGTATCTTTATTTATAGATCATCTTAAGATTATCTTAAATCATCTTAGACAGAGTACTACACGTAGTACCTTTATTTATAGATCATCTTAAGGTTATCATAGATAGAGTACTACACGTAGTATCTTTATTTATAGATCATCTTAAGATTATCTTAAATCACCTTAGATAGAGTACTACACGTAGTATCTTTATTTATAGATCATCTTAAGATTATCTTAAATCACCTTAGATAGAGTACTACACGTAGTATCTTTATTTATAGATCATCTTAAGGTTATCATAGATAGAGTACTACACGTAGTATCTTTATTTATAGATCATCTTAAGATTATCTTAAATCGTTATAGATAGAGTACTACGTGTAGTATCTTATTTATAGATCATCTTAAGATTAACTCAAATCGTCGTAGATAGAGTACTACACGTATTATCTTTATTTATAGATCATCTTAAGATTATCTTAAATCATCTTAGATAGAGTACTACGTGTAGTATCTTTATTTATAGATCATCTAAGATAGAGTACTACGTGTAGTATCTTTATTTATAGATCATCTTAAGATTATCTTAAATCATCTTAGACAGAGTACTACACGTAGTATCTTAAGATTATCATAGATAGAGTACTACGCGTAGTATCTTATTTATAGATCATCTTAAGATTATCTCAAATCGTCATAGATAGAGTACTACACGAAGTATCTTTATTTATAGATCATCTTAAGATTATCATAGATAGAGTACTACACGTAGTATCTTATTTATAGATCATCTTAAGATTATCTTAAATCATCTTAGACAGAGTACTACACGTAGTATCTTTATTTATAGATCATCTTAAGATTATCTTAAATCATCTTAGATAGAGTACTACGTGTAGTATCTTTATTTATAGATCATCTAAGATAGAGTACTACGTGTAGTATCTTTATTTATAGATCATCTTAAGATTATCTTAAATCATCTTAGACAGAGTACTACACGTAGTATCTTAAGATTATCATAGATAGAGTACTACATGTAGTATCTTATTTATAGATCATCTTAAGATTATCTTAAATCGTCATAGATAGAGTACTACACGTAGTATCTTTATTTATAGATCATCTTAAGATTATCATAGATAGAGTACTACATGTAGTATCTTATTTATAGATCATCTTAAGATTATCTTAAATCATCTTAGACAGAGTAATACACGTAGTATCTTAAGATTATCATAGATAGAGTACTACGCGTAGTATCTTATTTATAGATCATCTTAAGATTATCTCAAATCGTCATAGATAGAGTACTACACGTAGTATCTTTATTTATAGATCATCTTAAGATTATCATAGATAGAGTACTACACGTAGTATCTTATTTATAGATCATCTTAAGATTATCTTAAATCATCTTAGACAGAGTACTACAATGTAGTATCTTTATTTATAGATCATCTTAAGGTTATCATAGATAGAGTACTACACGTAGTATCTTTATTTATAGATCATCTTAAGATTATCTTAAATCGTTATAGATAGAGTACTACGTGTAGTATCTTATTTATAGATCATCTTAAGATTATCTCAAATCGTCGTAGATAGAGTACTACACGTATTATCTTTATTTATAGATCATCTTAAGATTATCTTAAATCATCTTAGATAGAGTACTACGTGTAGTATCTTTATTTATAGATCATCTTAAGATTATCTTAAATCATCTTAGACAGAGTACTACATGTAGTATCTTAAGATTATCATAGATAGAGTACTACACGTAGTATCTTTATTTATAGATCATCTTAAGATTATCTTAAATCACCTTAGACAGAGTACTACACGTAGTATCTTTATTTATAGATCATCTTAAGGTTATCATAGATAGAGTACTACACGTAGTATCTTTATTTATAGATCATCTTAAGATTATCTTAAATCGTTATAGATAGAGTACTACGTGTAGTATCTTATTTATAGATCATCTTAAGATTATCTCAAATCGTCGTAGATAGAGTACTACACGTATTATCTTTATTTATAGATCATCTTAAGATTATCTTAAATCATCTTAGATAGAGTACTACGTGTAGTATCTTTATTTATAGATCATCTAAGATAGAGTACTACGTGTAGTATCTTTATTTATAGATCATCTTAAGATTATCTTAAATCATCTTAGACAGAGTACTACACGTAGTATCTTAAGATTATCATAGATAGAGTACTACGCGTAGTATCTTATTTATAGATAATCTTAAGATTATCTCAAATCGTCATAGATAGAGTACTACACGTAGTATCTTTATTTATAGATCATCTTAAGATTATCATAGATAGAGTACTACACGTAGTATCTTATTTATAGATCATCTTAAGATTATCTTAAATCGTTATAGATAGAGTACTACGTGTAGTATCTTATTTATAGATCATCTTAAGATTATCTCAAATCGTCGTAGATAGAGTACTACACGTATTATCTTTATTTATAGATCATCTTAAGATTATCTTAAATCATCTTAGATAGAGTACTACGTGTAGTATCTTTATTTATAGATCATCTAAGATAGAGTACTACGTGTAGTATCTTTATTTATAGATCATCTTAAGATTATCTTAAATCATCTTAGACAGAGTACTACACGTAGTATCTTAAGATTATCATAGATAGAGTACTACGCGTAGTATCTTATTTATAGATCATCTTAAGATTATCTCAAATCGTCATAGATAGAGTACTACACGTAGTATCTTTATTTATAGATCATCTTAAGATTATCATAGATAGAGTACTACACGTAGTATCTTATTTATAGATCATCTTAAGATTATCTTAAATCGTTATAGATAGAGTACTACGTGTAGTATCTTATTTATAGATCATCTTAAGATTATCTCAAATCGTCGTAGATAGAGTACTACACGTATTATCTTTATTTATAGATCATCTTAAGATTATCTTAAATCATCTTAGATAGAGTACTACGTGTAGTATCTTTATTTATAGATCATCTAAGATAGAGTACTACGTGTAGTATCTTTATTTATAGATCATCTTAAGATTATCTTAAATCATCTTAGACAGAGTACTACACGTAGTATCTTAAGATTATCATAGATAGAGTACTACGCGTAGTATCTTATTTATAGATCATCTTAAGATTATCTCAAATCGTCATAGATAGAGTACTACATGTAGTATCTTTATTTATAGATCATCTTAAGATTATCATAGATAGAGTACTACACGTAGTATCTTATTTATAGATCATCTTAAGATTATCTTAAATCGACATAGACAGAGTACTACACGTAGTATCTTTATTTATAGATCATCTTAAGATTATCTCAAATCGTCATAGATAGAGTACTACACGTAGTATCTTTATTTATAGATCATCTTAAGATGATCTTAAATAGTCGTGGATAGAGTACTACACGTAGTATCTTATTTATAGATCATCTTAAGATTATCATATATAGAGAATTAGCTCGTTCTGACCAACCCCCCGTTTTGGGGGGTTGGTCAGACTGTGCGTTTGTGCTAAGCAAATTATTGTTTTATAAACCCCGTCGTTTCAACGGGGTTTAAAAATATACACCCAAGTACAGTCTATATATCAGAACCAGGAGTGTTAAACAATTATTTTTTAAGAATAGCTGACCCCCTAAAACAGGGTGTTAGCTTTTCTTAAAAATAACTGCTACTTTGAAGACTACAATTAAGATGTCCTAATAGCGTGCAAATAATAGTAAAATATTAAGACACTACATATGACCCCCTACTCGTGGTGTGTTTGTGATCGATAGAAGGGTCACTTTGACCAAGGTCCCAAAAACGTTCGTGCTATTAAGTGGTTACTTTCTTAAGATGACTGCTATTTAAACACAAAAACAAATATAATTTTGGGAAACGTATAGGTTCGAAAAATAAATCCAACTTCACAAAAGTGGTCTGGTACCACCATGTTATACGCTCCCAAACCACGCGAAACGTCACTGTTAGTAGTCTCGAAAGTGTAGACAATAGCAACATATCATATGGTTTGGAGTCCGTGAGGTGTGTTTCTACGCTTCCAAAACACTCGACACACCACTGTTAGTAGTCTCGAGAGTGGAGACAATGGCGATATACCACACGGTTTGGAGCCCGTGAGGCGTGTTTCTAAACTCCCAAAACACGTGATACACCACTGTTAGTAGTCTCGAGAGTGGAGACAATGGCAATATATTGTACGGTTTGGAGCTCACGAGGCGTGTCTTTATTTTTAGAATACTAAATATTTATATACCGATGTGGTACCTCTGTAAACGAAGATATCGCTCGTAACAACATCATGTCAGCGACATTGTTATGCCTGCGCCGGTAGCCCCACTTTCTATACTACTTTCGGATACAGTAAAAAACGTAACTCATACGTTTGCGATGTAATTTTTCCACCAGAGGGTCTGTTATCTTTGAAGACGCTGCATATTCTGTGGCTGCTTCTTGACATGGATTATTACTGGTGACAGCTATTACTCATCAGCCACTGTTACTTTTCCAAATTAGGATGGAAAACATTGCAGTGTCGCAGGGATGAGCAATTATTGTCCCTAGTTGATAAATGCATCAGTGGAAAATCAAAATTAAGTAATTTATTTGAGTTGGTAAACCGGGACTGTTATGATTTGAGAAGTAATAATAAGAAGCTGTCCTTACCCAAACCGAATACTAATGCTATGAAAAAAAGTTTTAGTTATCGAGGTGCCATGATCTGGAATTCAGTAAATTAAATTTATTTTCATTATTTGTATTGTTGCATGGTTTTTATAATTTTAACCTATTGAATTGTAAGTAATATAGTTAGTTAGTTAGTTAGTTAGTTGGTGAAGTTAATTAGTTAGTAAATTAGTTAGTTAGTTAATTAGATACACGGCCCTTTGAAAAACAGCTTTTTTAATTTTTAAATATTTTATTATAATATAGCTGATAAGCCTACCGTGTATAAATAACATTAAATAAATAAATAAATGGATTTATGAACTATGCAAGACCGCCCATTGGCACCGGTAGCGCTAAGACGTCACGCTCCGACTGGGTGCAGTTGTGCTCTGTTGGTATAAGAACCTTGGCTATTTCATTCTCTAATGGTTCTAGTAGATCACGAATATCTGGCAATGTGCGAAGAAAGTATGTCCACAGATATTTCAAACCAAAGGTGAAAACGACGTAAGATGTTTGAGGTTGTGATGTTGCGAATTCTGCTAACTTAGTTATCTACTTTATCCATTCTTCTACTTTGCCATCAACATATTCACACAGATATCATCTTGACCCCACTACTGCCCCCAGATGCTTCTGTCCAATTGTGTGATGTTGATGGCTGTTCCTTGCAAATTCTTCTTGGGAGTTTTTATATTTGTGTATGTTGATCCTGATTTCACGAAAAGTGAAGCTAGTCGGTGAGTTTTCACATCGCAGTAGAACCAGAGTTTTACGACCACCCCTCTTGCCAGGTAAAATTGGTGGTAAATGACAGGTGGTCGTAAATGGTAGTTAGTGATGTGACGCCATGGCAGCTATCTTGGAAAATGCTATTATGTTCACGACTAAATTTTGTACTCGCTACTCGACAAAAAGATAGCTTTGTTATAATTTAAAACCGATTAAATATTTCTTTCAAAATATTTTCCGCTGAAATAAAGGCACAGTTTGAACATAGATTGCTGAGCAATGTGCGCACCGTTAAAGAAAAGCAATGCGTACATCAATTTTGATTGAGAAAATATTTTATTTACAGCAACTTAATCTAAGACGCAGATTACTGTAAAAGTGTAAAGAGCAATGGAAAAAGAGCAACAATAATATATGCTGGACACTTATCTCTCGTATTTTGTTAACATAGTGACAGTTTTAAAGTGCTTATGCAACGAAAATTTACCCCCAGTTTTTTATGATTGTATTTGCAAGAACATTTAAAATGATGAATTATGGATTTTACAGCTTTTTCATTTGTCATCCCGTTCTCGAGTTATTACGTTTTATGTAATTTGAGCTATGGCGTCACAAGGAGAACATTGTATTGTTGAAAATCATGCATTTCTTTGGAGTGATTTAATTAAATTGGTTTAAACTTTGTTGACTTACTCAGTCGACCAAACTAAACGTTATTATGGTTTGGATATGGTTCCCATGTAAACAGATTAGTATACAGGTCTCCCTACTCCTTCAAAATTGTTCTTTGTTTTCAACAATATGTAAAGCAACTTTGGGCTTTTGACAAGTTAACGCGTTGGCATCGTTTCTGTGCAATTTTCAATGCAACAGGAAAGTTTAAAATAAAAAAAACACATTTAATGAACAAAAACGGAAAATTCCATGTTTAAAAAAATAAAGCCTGAAAACTATTCTGTTGCTATGACAATATATAAACGATATCAATGTTTAGTTATGTTGTCTGAGTAAGTCTACAACGTTTGAGTCAATTTTGTCAAATCAATCCAAATATATCGATGATTTTCAGTTTTGCTACAATGCCATGTCCTCCTTGTGACGTCATAGCTCTCATTACATAAAACGTAATAACTCAAGAACGGGACGACAAACCAACAGCTGTAAAGCCATACTTCATTATTTTAACTGTTCTTACAAATACAATCAGAAAAAACTGCAGCAAATGTTCATTGCATATTGAGAAAGTCATTCATGACAGATAAATTTCATATAAATTTCGTGTTTTGGCAACTAAAAATTAGTTATCCGCCATACAAGTGATGGCAGATGCCACGTGGTTATAAAAAGGAGCCCGTCAAACTCAAAATCTACTGTACCGGTAAAACATTAGATCTTTGGATAATTTTAGTGCCTTTTATGTTAACAAGGCCATACAATACAATAAAATACAATACAATACAATTTATGAAAAAAATCCTAATATAAATAAAATACAAAATATAGATTATAAATAAAGTAGAAAGAATACATAAATTTAGTAAGAAACTATAATACTTTTAAAATATCCTCAAAGTCGACGTCATTTATACAATTTTTAAATACATTATAGTTCTCTGCCAATCTGGCTGAATCTGGAAGAGCGTTCCATAGCTTGGCAGCTTCATACCGCCAAGACTTTAGCCGTGATGGTATTCACGAATATCTTTTATTATTTTCCTCTAAGTGAATACGTACTTTGTCTTGACTCGACTAGATCTTTTATTCTTTCATCTTTACGTATGTTCGGACTTACCTGCGACCAGCATAACATAGGAAGCTGAAAGGAAACTATTTGTTTTGTCTGAGTAGTAAAGCCATGGGCGACGTGACAATATTGTTAACTCATGACACATACCACAAGCGAGCCCCTAAGTAATCCTATTAAATTCACCAATCTTTTGTCCTCATCCATTTATGTAGCGCGAAAGTCATAAAAGTGTGTTAGACTGGAATTATGGCTGTCTATCTCGTGATACTGATGTTGAACCTTTTATAGATGTTTCAGGCTCCAATAACGAATCAACTATAAAAAATCAAGCAACCCAAGAGAACAAAACAGATGCTGTTTTACAAAGAGCTGTTAACAATCCAGAATTTGTTCCTAGACGTATTCCACAACCTGCAGGTGCAGTTAACCAACTTCACTCTTGCAGTTTTTTACCATCAGCTGCACTTGCTCCTGAGTTCATTCCTGGAAAACCTTTCAAAAGATTTGAAGAAACACCTGTGGAAAGGCTCCAGGCAATAAGAGTATTTGTTTCTGGTCAAATCAGGCAGGTCAGAGATGATCCTGGATTGTTGGAGGAAATCTCAACTCATATGGCAAAACATTTGTCAGGCTTAATTAGAGTTGAACATGATCTGGAAGTAGTGTCAGATTTATTGTTTGAAATGGTAAGTACATGTATTTATTGATATACTGTATGTGTGGCAGTAGAAGTTACAGTATACATTGTATTTATTAATCCTCTCACGCGTGAGATCGCGAAGTGACCGAGCGAAGCGAGGGTTATAATCTCATAATATTAAATAATATTAAGTAATATTAGTAATATTAGTAATATTTGGCATTTCATGACTAGATTAAACTACATGTTCCAAGGACCCACGGTGAAGGAAAACGTCGAGTGTTGGAATATATACATTTTAACTGGAATTGAACCCGCGACCCTGCGATGCCAGTGCAGTGCTCTGACCACTGAGCTACGGAAGCCGCTGCCGAGAGCCTAGTCACGAGTTTTGTATATATAGTGGTGGTAATGCCGGGATAACATTCTGGGTATATTACAAGTAATATTTGGCATTTCACTCGATTAAACTACATGTTCCAAGGACCCACGGTGAAGGAAAACCTCGAGTGTTGGAATATATACATTATATACATTATATATATGCTACAGTATGTAACACAAAGTCGTTTCGCTTCCAGCGTAACAACTGTATGTGTCGACTTACCAACAAACGATTTCGTTTTAATGGTTTATTGGTAAGTCGTTTCCTACACTAATATGAGTTTACATCTACGTTTATGTTTCGTTTTGGTTTCATGTCAGTTGGAAATTATTCTGAATTTTGATCCTGAAATATGCTCTGATAAATACACTGTATGTAATCAATCTCGTAACCCAGAGCCTGCGTTCCTTTATGTCGATGGCGAATTTATATTTAAAAATTATGAGCTCGAGATTTCTATCATGATGTGATAAATTACGATGGCGAAGGCCGAGTCATCTATCATCTCATAGAAATTGAGAGCGAATAGACTATTGGCTAGCGCGGGGTAAAGTTTATAATGGGCATGCGGCAACATCTTTATGAATCATCACTTATTGTTTTCAAACACTCATCCGCCACTTGTGTAAATTGCGGTTGCAAGCCTTTGTCAATATAGAATAGTTGTCAATATCTTTTGCAAGCGAGCAAAGAAAATTTTAGCAAACGATATTTATCAACGTGGAAAAAATTAAACTAACACTAAAAACTAACTTTATACTAGCAAAGTGAAAAGGTGGTAAACTGCCAAGATTTTTAGTAACGAAATACTGACGTTTCGAGCGGACGTCTTACTCTGATGAAGGGTTCCGCTCGAGACGTCAGTATTTCGTCATTAAAAATCTTGGCACCTTTACCACCTTCTCACTTTGCTATATCCAAAACACTGTCTACGCAGCACTCTACTTTTTAACTTTATACTACAGTATCGTGATATCGTCGGCCGGGTATTTCATGTTCGAAGGTCGTTTTTGATTGACATGTTTACATGCTTATGTTCGGACGAAGCAAAACATAATCCGTAGATATAAATTCATATTAGACTCGTGTATACGGTAGTGTAGCGAAATGACTTAAGGTTGTAGCGAAACTACTCGTATCACAAGCTGATGGCGGTCAGCAATGCGCAAGAGCTCGTGAACCAAACAAGAGTTCGAAAACCAAACCGCGGCACGGTCAAATAAATTATGGAGGAACTTGAAGACGTTTTGTCCATAAATTGTTTAGCCTGGATAACCGGCGATCTGAGTCATATTCGTCTATAAATTTGATATGTTCTTCTGTCAGTTTTGGCTTCGACCACTGCGAGGAGCATCGTTCAATTGACCACTCATTCGATATCGCAAAAGAAAAAGACAGATTGCCGATCTTGAGATTTTAATTCCTTCCTCGATTAGAGTATCTTTTATTTTTGGAATCTTTACTCCAGCAGATCTCAAAGAAATCACTCTTTTTCTTGCATATAATGAAAGCTTTGTCATCGTAAAATATCTCTTGTATTCACTGTAAATATGGCGGAGCGACGATATGAAACAAGATGACGCTACGAATCGGAAAGTGACGACAATTTCCGGATATGGCCGAACTGATCACGACATGTATAGCCTGAAAACCGGAACGCGTTCCGCGTTTTTGGTTAGGTTATTTCTGAGCAGTACTGTAGTTAAAACGTTAAAACAAACGTTTATTATAAACTTTAAAGACGTTTCGACCAAAAAACTCTGGTCTTCGTCGGTTAAAATGTTAATCAATTAAAAGTCAAGCTGACTTATATATACAGGTACAAGGTTATGTAGGTATTTGTATGTGATCATTTCCTGAATTGGGATTCTTTTGGGAATACCATGCCTCCAAAAACAATCGTTTATTTTAATTTCTTGTTTTATTGACGACAACAATAAATTAAAATGAACGAGGTCCGTATGGAAAAATATTTGGTTGCAGAAACTGCCAGAGGCCGTAGGCCGAGGGTTGTTTATGTGACCGAGGGCAAATATTTTTCTATACGGACCGACCAAAACGGTAAATAACATATTAATTTTTTTATTATACAATGTGAAAACTTGAGTTGCTTGAATTCAGTAAAACTGATTATTTCGATAAGGAAAGGAAAACCAAAATACTTTAGTTTTTGTCTAATAAAGTTATTTCCATCTTAATTTAATCAATTTATGTGTTAGTTTTCTATTTTTCAAAATAAACCAAAATCACGAGAAAAAATTAACATTTAGGATTCCGTGACCATGGTCAGATATCGCAAAAAACCGCCCGCTCAGGCAGCCAATCAAATTGCAGGAATGCCTAGGATTCCGCCAGCTCACGATTAATAAAAAAATAAAGGCCATATACGATTTATCTACTTGATAGCGATAGTAACCTATCACAATCAGACTATTTAACAATTAGTCACTGAAGTCGAGGTGACTATCGTTGAATATTTACCGAGCCGCGAAGCGGCGAGGTAAATATAACGATAAGCACCGAGACTGAGGTGACTAATTGTTTTAGTATAATTTCAGGCTTGAACTGAATATTCAATTGAAAAGTTTTAAACAGACAGTTTGAACTGTGTTATGCTCGATGTTTTCTTCACGCTTGACAGCTTTTAAAAACACACTAACGATCAAAACGGACGTAAAAATAGAAATAATTATACGATAAACAACTTCCTTACCCTTATACAGTTCTATCTTGAGAGAAATATGATATATACAATGTCTTTATGCTAAGTTTTTGAACCTTTTCGACGATTTTTTAGTTATAATAATATAGTCGCCATTTTGAAAAAAAATTCGTCACGTTTTAGAAACCATACATCAAAATGATGATTCCAAGAGGGGACTGGAACGAATAAATATAGGCTGGTTACAAAAAAACAGTTTTTCAAGTATGATTTCTAGTGAAGTGATAGTAAGCACCGAGACTGAGGTGACTAATTGTTTTAGTATAATTTCAGGCTTGAACTGAATATTCAATTGAAAAGTTTTAAACAGACAGTTTGAACTGTGTTATGCTCGATGTTTTCTTCACGCTTGACAGCTTTTAAAAACACACTAACGATCAAAACGGACGTAAAAATAGAAATAATTATACGATAAACAACTTCTTCACCCTTAGACAGTTCTATCTTGATAGAAATCTGATGTATACAGTGTCTTTATGCTAAGTTTTCGACGATTTATTAGTTATAATAGTAAAGTCGCCATTTTTGAAAAAAATTCGTCATGTTTTAGAAACCATGCATCAAAATGATGATTCCGAGAGGAGACTGGAACGAATAAACTCAGTCTGGTCACAAAAACACTTTTCAAGTATGATTTCTAGTGATATGATAGTCACGACGCTACGCGGTGACTATCGTCTCAGAGTTACTGGCCAGTCAGCCAATCAGAACTCTTTTCAACCTCGTACCCAGGGCATTTTTCCTCCACGGTGGAAGGTCGGCGAAAATGGCCCTGGGATCGGCTGGTCACATGACATCCAGAATTTCTGGGTGTTTAGATATGATAATTTTTGTGGTCTTTGTTCCATTTCCTTTGTCTACTTTGTTGACCTGAATAATTGAGAAATGTACAATGCTCTTCAGAGTTGTTCATGTCAGAATTCGTCGGCAAAAAGCAGCTAACAAGCTTAATAAACCACCATACATCCATGGTTATCTCTTACAATAGGTATGAAGAAGCATATATCCCTTCTAATTTGCTGTAAAATTTGAAGACAGCATTCAGATTTACATGAATAAATTAAACTCGGCTGAATTAATTGAGTTTTATGACAAGCCAATCGGATTATAGAATGGACCAGCCGATCCCAGGGCCATTTTCGCCGACCTTCCGCCGTGGAGGCAAAATGCCCTGGGAACGAGGTTGAACTCTTTTCAGCTCAGAAATTATGCTAATTGTGCACGCCAGCACTCCCATGTTTTATATCCAATAAAATTATAAGGGCAGACACGATTTATCTGCCGGATAGCGAGTTATCCGCAGTGTTATAATATATATTAGTATAAATTGACAAGTTTATATCACAAATCCTCAATTTTCATTGGCTATCGCAGGAGTTACTATCCGCTGATATAAACCTCTGGGGTAAAAGTCGCCTGATTTCGAAAGAATATTTACTTTTTTCCATGAAAAATTCGAAATAAAAGTTATTTCTTGGGTTAGAAACTTGTAAATTTATACTAAAACAATTAGACAACTCGCCCTTGTTTTCTATGAGCGTTAGTCAACTCGGCTCC
The DNA here is from genome assembly GCA_035772405.1 of Chrysogorgia sp. JL179-B06. NCBI lineage: Eukaryota > Metazoa > Cnidaria > Anthozoa > Scleralcyonacea > Chrysogorgiidae > Chrysogorgia > Chrysogorgia sp. JL179-B06. Next base: position 11,607,168 of record JAYKKM010000439.1, read on the forward strand.
GCCCCGTTGACTATCTGCTCACAGAAAACGCGGGCTCGTTGTCTAATTGTTAATTATTATATGGCACAAGCTACTTCCGGTGAAATTGCGTGCTCTGATTGGCTGAGACACGTCACGTGCCGGTCCGTTATTTCCCGTAATGGACCGGTCCGGATTACGGGTTTTGACAATAAACTTTATATTAAACTTTTTTTTTGAAAAGCCGAAAACTAAGTCATGAATGAATCACTATCCGAGGATGAACACTCAGAAAGTGAGTTTTACTATCCAGAAGACTGCAAAACAACGAAAATGCCGGTGAAGTCTTCCCGTTGCAAAACAGCCAAGACGAAATAGACAACTTCGTATCGGGCCAACAAAGCGTAAACACAACAAAAAGACAAAAAGTGACATAAAAACGTTTCAGCGATACTTGATATCTATTGGACAGAACAACAAAGTACCCGAAAGCTTACCAAAAAACGACCTCGACCATCTGTTATGCAAATTCTTTATCAATGCACGCAAAGTCAATGGCGATGAGTACGAACCTGACAGTTTATCAGGAGTCCAAAGAAGCATACAACGCTATCTCGTCGACCACAAGTCTACGATTAACATTCTGAAAGACGTAGAGTTCTCCAAATCAAGGAAAGTTCTTGCCGCCAAACGTAAGCAACTTGTCAACCATTAAGGCAAAGGAAACAAGCCAAATGCTGCGTTGACCGTGACCAATGACGAAGAAGATACTGTATGCTGTTTCAATCGGGCCAGTTTAGTGACGACAGCCCAGAAGCATTGCAAAGAGCCGTTTGGTGGTTTTTAGCCATGCATTTTGGTTTTCGGGCTCGGGATGAAAGCCGATAAATGAAGTGGGGTGACGTTATTCTCCAAAAAGATCCGACGGATGGTCACGAAATGCCTGTTTGGCTCGCTGAGCGAGGAACCAAGACCAGAAAAGGGCAAGAAAAAGACTACCAACGACAGTTTCAACCAAAGATTTTTGCCACTGGAACTGACAGGTGCCCTATAAAATACTACAAGATGTTTATGAACCATCGTCCAGCTGAAATGAACCAGCCCGATGCACCGTACTTACGTTGAAACTTACGTTGCACAGCTGAGTGGACATAAAAAGCTCGAAAGTCTCCAAGCCTATAAAACAGCAAGTGAGCAACATCAGCGACAAATGGCATTAATTTTAAGCCGAACTCCAGGTTCACAGCAATCGGTATCCTTCGGAAACAACCAACTAGTTCCATCTGCAGCTTCATTTTCACCATTGAGATCCAGTACTCAAGCAAATTCAGCAGCCATGGCTATTCGAACCGATGGAAGTCTACAAAGCTCACTCGAATTCCCTCAATATACACCAGGCAAGTTCTGACATCACCACAAGTGGAAAAGCAGTTTTTGAAGGGGCAAATATCTCCGACTGCCAGTTTCAGATTTACCACGGTCCTGTCAAAATTGTCCAAGGCGGCCATAAAAGAAGAGTTGTTATTGAAAGTGACGAGCAAGATTCTTGACTGATGAAGGTGATCGAATCGCTGAACTCTCTTGCTTGTTAAATATTTTTACGCTTTTATCCAGAAAATGTCCATTTTCGCCTTGTCACTTTCGTATTGAAATTGTTTAAAGATCTTCCTCTGTATTTTTGTAGACAGACTGTTGAAGCGAACTTAAACGTTTGAATGAATGTTTTACATGTGATGTTATTGTAAAATTCCGTTCCGAAAACCGTTTATAAACCGGTCTTGCAGGTTATGGAAATAGACATTACGTCATCTGTCACCGCTGCATTGCATGAACCCTAATCATTTCATACAAAGGCTTTCCCTTATTTTATATTGCTTGAAGTGAAAATTAAAAATCAGAATTTAGCAATTTCCATTGCTGTTGTTCTTATTTAGATTTCTAAATCATTGATTGTTGTTACTGATTTGTTTCGGTGTTTGTTTTCAAAAGCACGCGTGACGCCACTCTTTGTCACGCTATTGCTGTCTAAAAATGCCATATAATAAACCTCTTATTAACCTCGTCCGCTTGGTCATTACGGGAAAATATCAGACCTCGGTCTTTTATGTACGAACCTCCCCTACGGGCTCGGTCTGTACTGTCAAGACCTCGGTCTGATATTTTCCCGTAATGACCGCGCTCTCGGTTAATAAGAAGTTAGTAACATTTTCCAGGGTAAGCACTACTAGTTATGGTGTATATAGGTAACATAACACATGCATGCATGAAACAATGAGAAGCTGGTCCAACTAATTGTTGATAATTGCTTAGTAATTTTTTGTCATTTGTAGTGTTTGTCGGAGCAGAACTTCCAATATACTGGTTCAAGACTTGCTAATCACTTGGATAACTCTCTCAATCCACGTGGGCTACCAAAAACTTTTCGAGAAGTATTTCTTAAAAGGTGAAATATATTTAATATGTTTACGAGATTATAACGTGTTGGTGTAATCACAGCAAAAACTGATATGCTATATTTTATTTTTGAATGATAATAAATTTCTACAATTATAACATTCATTTCACATAAGACCGCTTTTGATTGGTTGCCGCGCGGGCTCCATTTCAGTGGATTTATAACTTTTAGACTTTGTTTTTCAACACGATCTCGAGTTTTTCTTTGATAAACGCACCACATCCAGTTATCCACGCTTTATTTATGGGCTATGTTGAAAAACAAATCTTCGAATGTTTTACCTGATTTCTTTGGCAGATATGTTGAAGACTGTTGCTCATGTGTAAACGTAGATAGATTCGTTACTTTCCTTAAAGGAATACCAAATGGTTTCCGTGTTTGGATTAAATAAATACCTAATCGGGTTTCTGTGTTTGGACACTGTGATCCAAACACGCGGGAATTTGTGAGACTGGAGAAAAGCGTAAAAAAACATGAGCCGCTAGGCAAGTGTTTTTTAGCTTTTCGAAAGTCGAGTAACTTCCCAAGCGTTTGGATCAAAGTATCCAAACACGGAAAAACCATTAAGTATTTCTTTTATAAAATAGTACAAGATAACGAGCAGCAAAACTTAAGGAATTTTTGGCGGGAAATTTCCGTGTTTGGATGGCTTGATACAAACACGGGTGTTGACCAATCAGAGCACGCGTAGCATACATGTTAGCTATTTTATAAACTGTGATCCAAACACGCGGGAAGTTGCGAGACTTTCGAAAAGCGTAATATTGTAATATTTGTTGTTGCAGATGTCAAGTAGAGAACAATAAAGTTAAAGAAGATATGATGTACAATAATCCAGATAGAGTTTCTAACTTTGCTCTATTTCTTGGGGAATTACTCATGAATTACAAGGTTGATAAATTGAAATATTCAAAAAGGAAAAGAACTCTAAGAGAGTTATTTTTCGCACACCTAATAACTAACTCAAATTGCAAATAAATTATCTCACTCTGAGCCACTTTTCTCAGATCTTTTTACACTGCCAATCATATATATGGACTTCATACCAGTTAACACTGCTGTAACACAAATTACCTTAATCATGCTTTTGTTTTGTTTTGTTGTATTTTGATTTAGACCAATGATGGTGATTCGATTAATATATTTCGTACTGCTGTCTTGAATATAATTGAAGGGCTGTTAAAATCAGATAATCGTAAACTTTTAATATGTACAGGAAAACTATTGAAGGTTTGTATTTTCTTATATATTTTTATATATACTTCCGGAGTCTCATAAATCGCATTTACAAAAGCAATTACAGTTCCAAATAGATACGATACCAAACAGATAAGAAACGCGTAATAAGGAATGGTAGAGTTGAACCTTTCGACTGCCGAAAGCACACCCCTGACACCCAACCGGGATCAGTTGGAAAAAATGCAACTACCGGGCCTTCCAGTTGGGGGACCGAACCCGCGATCCCCGTGGATCTTTAGACCAACACCCCAGCTGACTCGAGACACTTTATTTCTGATTTGTTATCCAAACACTAGTTGTGGATTGCAGAATGATTTGTGAATTCTTAACGGCTGATTTCTGGATTCATTATTTTGATGACATATTTTATTCATATAATGTGTTAATTTTATTCTTATTGCATGCATGTATAAAATAGTGTGACGCTCCTCGTGGAAATCAGCTAATGTTGACGAGACTTACCCCTGTAAACAATGTCCTATATTTCTAAGCCATTTCACTGATATGAATAAACAGCTGAGCGAAAAGTTATCACTAAAGAATCTGCACGGGAAACACGAAAGCTTCAAGACTACTAGATAATAGTGTTATAAGAAAGCAAAAAGGAATAAAACCCAGAAACAACATACAGTAGTAACGTATAATCAGATTTAAAATATCATGGAATATTGAGGCATGCCTACGCCATTTTTTTATTTTTAAAATCGCTGAGAATGTTTCTGAGATAATTTGTGAATGCAAATCGTCATTGGTTCATGTTGCAAACTGAAAATATATAGAAAAACAGACAGGTTGGTCTGAGAACATAAAATCTCTTGATCACATATAGTCTGTGGACTATAAATAGGCTAACGTTTGAAAGTAGGCTAATGTTTGAACGGTGAAGGAAAATGTTGAGTGTTAGAATATATACATTTTAAGACAAAACGGAGACCAGTTGCGAAAAATGCAACATCAAGGACTTCCTAGTAGCTCAGTAGTCATGAGAGCACTACACAAGCACTGCGTACATGTGTAGCTCACTGCACTAGCACTGCACTCCGTAGCTCAGTGCAGGTCAGAGCACTGCACTAGCATCGCAGGGTCGCGGGTTCAATTCCAGTCTGAAGCCCTTCATGAAGTTGTATTTTTCGCAACTACTGTAGTCCCGATTTGGTGTTAAAATATATTATATACAGTGTATATTTCTACACTCGAAATTTTCATTCACCATAAATCCTTATAACATGTAGTTTAATCGAGCGAAATGCCAAATATTACTTGTAATATACCCAATTTGTTATTAGGCTCTCGGCAACGGTCTGATATTCTGCGTCGCTATTCCAGCCGGAAAGCCTTAATTGAAGTTGCATTTTTCGCAACTGGTCCAGGTTTGGTCTTAAAACGTATATATTTGAACACTCAAAATTTTCCTTCACCATCCTTAGAACATAGTGTTTGAGTGTACTGCATATGGTCCAGTGGATGACGGCAACTACAAGCTATTAGCCCCAATAGTTATAATACAATGCATGGCGATGACAAGCTATCAACATATTTACCAACACTTGTCTTTGTAATTTCGTAATTGAAATACTCAAGGGAGAGCTTAAGCCCCTGCTTCCTATAGTGGAAGCACGGGTGGCGCGTGCGTTGCCTTTCACCGCTGATGCATGTTTAAGGTTGGGACACACGAGGCGACAAATCGCGGGAGCGTGTCGCGGAGACATGTTGCAGGGACAAATCCCGTAGTATGCACCATGCGAAATCTTGTTGCGGGGACAAAATTTTGTCTCATCGTATAAACAGCAACGACAAAATTAAAATAAATCAATCAAAGAACGTTATTTTTTCTTTTCCTTCTCTGATATGTCCCCTCGTGTGTCCTCAACAGGGGAAATGTCCCCGCAACATGCCCCCGCGATTTGTCGCCTCGTGTGTCCTAACCTTTAAAGTTAATCCCTGTTTGATGGGGTTAGTACTCGGATGGGTGACCGTCTGGGTATACCAGTGTTGACTTCCTAGTATAGCTTCAGAGTCGTGTGAGTGGAATTGTTGTTGGTTCTCTGCTGTGCTTCGAGCATTTTGCTTCGTGTTCTCCCGTTTTTCTCCGTGTTTCGCAATTCAGTGAACCACACACCTATATACTTCTTACTAAAGTTATAAACTGTTGTAGGATATAAAGTTTACTAATTAGCCAGAATAAAACTGTGTTTTTATGTAATTTAATTGTTCAATAACTTGTGCAAAATTAATGAAAAACTAACAACGTTCTTGGCAGCTGACCGGCAGTGTGTTGGATGAAAACCAGGAAGAGCTGTTTGAAAAGGTGAAACAAATGTCATTGGATCCAAGTATAGACAGGTACAATCAAAATTAAATTACGAAGACATTTCCAAAGCGGTGAGCCCGGCTCATGTTTCTTCGTTTTCTTTTTTCAAAACCTGTGTTAATTTTTGTCCTAGTAATTAAGTAAGCTACTTTATTTCAAGAGGGTAACACGTGACAGTATTTCAAAATACTGATGATAGTATTTCAAAATACTGATAACCTAGTGGCCCTCATTTCTTCGTTGTTGTTAATTTTCCATATGTATCCCCTCCATGCTCCACATTTAGACATAATTAGTTATGTTTGTTAAACATAGGACTGCACGAGACCTGTTTGATCGTGTTTGTCAACTAAAAAGTACGAATTGGGGAAAAGACGAGAAATCATCACAACCACCGCCTCCTGGAGCAAGTCTACACGCGTCTCCATTATATTTACTAGTAAGTAAGATATATTTGTGCAGTACTCATACATCATCAAAGTTGTATCTAACATTACCTTAGTTGACAGTATGACTGTTCTCTTGCAGGATCTTGGTAATTATCTAGAGGAACAAAACGATGTGCTGCCTGTGTTTAATGAAGGTACATGTTTAACTACAAGCAATGTATTTGCTGGCATTTTAAGGATGGGTAATGGTAGGATATGGCAGGGGACAGTGGGCCATCCTGTAAGATGTGAAGGTTCATATGTGTAGACGCGAAGATCACATGAGATTGTTCTTGATTCATTTTATACATGTGTGTATTATTTGACTAGAAGTCTTGTGCTCTTCAGAGAAAGCTTAACAAATATCTAGTATATGATTATATGTACTTGAGATTTCATCGTGAAATTGCTTTGGAAGTAAAGTATCGATTTAAAAACCGGGCTTTTCTACATGCAGGTCACGTTGGTCAAAGCCCCAAAAGGACAAGCACGTGCGTTGCACGAAGTCTAAAGGCATTGTGTGTTATTACGAATCAGTTGTTTGCGGCAAAGTACGCATTTCAAACCTTTTGTGACCACAGTTTCTTTTCGACTAATGTCAACAATATTATTAACAACTGAACCCTCTATACCCAATTTAAAAATTGTGGGTAATTGTTGTTGGAAAGAAGTATGAATCGATGGCAAGTGGAATTAACTGTAGGAGGGCGCACCCTTGGGTCAATCAATGTAAGGAGACGCATTTTCCAAGGAGATTGTCTGTCTCCACTGTTATTTGTGTTAGCTCTTATCCCTCTGTCGATGGTACTAAGGAAGGTTAAAGATGGTTATGACTTGGCAAGTAGAAAGGGATTTTTAAATCATATTTTATTTATGGATGATTTGAAACTTTACGGAAAGAACGAGAAACAAGTACATGTAAATACCCTTATAAACACCGTTCGCGTTTTCAGCAGTGACATTGGAATGGAGTTTGGAATTAGCAAATGTGCAGTCCTGATCATGAAAAGGGGAAAGGTGTCCAAGTGTGAAGGGATTACGATGCCAGACACCCAAGTTATCAGGGGACTAGAAGAAGGAGATGGATATAAATATCTTGGAATTTTAGAGGCAGATGATTTAAAACACGGTGACATGAAAGAGGCAATATCCAAAGAGTACTTGAGAAGGATACGAAAGTTACCTAAGTCAAAATTAAATGGTGGAAACGTGGTGAGTGCAATCAATTCAAGAGCTGTCTCAATAATACGTTATGGTGCAGGGATTATCAAGTGGACCAAAGAAGAACTCAGGAAGCTGGATAGGAAAACGAGAAAGCTGCTAACCATTAACAGATCATTTCACCCGCAGGCCGATGTCGATAGGCTCTATGTGAGAAGATCAGAGGGTGGGCGAGGTTTGATAAGTGTAGAGGACTGTGTGAATATTGAAGTAGGCAGTTTATCCAAGTTTGTCGTGGCGAGTAGTGAAAGGTTGCTTCAAGCTGTAAATGATGAAAATATCTTGGATGAAGGGGTGACAAAGCAAAGTATAACAGCAGAAAGATTGACTAGATACAGAAATAAGGCATCACATGGATAGTTTCTGAAGGGAACGGAAGATGTGAGAGACTCGGACTCATGGAAATGGTTGAAAAGAGGTACCATGAAGAAAGAAACGGAAGGATTTCTGACTGCTGCGCAAGACCAGGCATTACGAACTAACAGTATCAAGAACCGGATCGATAAAGAGGATGTGTTACCCATGTGTCGGTTATGTGGAGAAAGAGAAGAAACTATTAGTCATCACTACAAGTCATCCATTGGAAGCTTTGCCAGAAGTTCAGCCTACCGTGTAAGGATAAGTGGTATGACCACGCTCCGGAAGGTGCAATGGAAAACGATCGGGTGAAGATACTATGGGACTTTAAGATCCAAACAGATCATCACCTTGAACACAATAGACCCGATATTGTAGTCTTTGAGAAGGAGGAGAGAACATGTAGTGTAATAGATGTCGCTTGCCCCTTCGATATACGAGTAATCGAAAAGGAACAGGAAAAAATTGAAAAATATCTTAAGACCTTAAAAGGGAGATTAAGAAGATCTGGAACTGTAGAAGAGTAACGGTCGTACCAATTGTCATTGGAGCACTTGGGACTATTAGTAGGAACTTTAAGACATTTGCGAAGAAAATTGGTTTGGATGATAGCACTTCATTACTTCAAAACGCTTGCTTGTTGGGAACAGCAAGGATTTTAAGAAAGACCCTAGACACCTAAGGCTATAGGCTATAGCTTGATGTTTAGATTACGGGAACCACGAAAGAAACGTGTGAATTGTTACAATAATAATAATAATAATAATAATTATAGACGAGATAAGTATACAGGAAAGAATCTACATGGGAAATTCTACACAAGTACAGAGGAGGGTAGAGATAGTAAGACCTGGGGTTGGTTAAAAAGAGGAAACCTGAAGAAAGAAACAGAAGGAATGTTGATGGCGGCACAAGATCAGGCATTACGAACTAGCTACATCAGGAAAGTGATTGACAAAGAAGATATATCGGCTGCTTGTAGGTTATGTGGAGAGCGTGATGAGACAATAGCACATATTGCTTCGGAATGTAAGATGTTAGCCCAAAAGCAGTATAATAATTGGAGACACGACAAAATTGCTCAGGTGATCCATTGGGAGTTATGTAAGAAATACAAGCTGGAGCATGCGGAAAAGTGGTACGAGCATAAGCCAGAAAGTGTCACTGAAAATGTAAATGTAAAACTGCTGTGGGATATGAAAATCCAAACTGATAATAAGATAGAACATTCCCGGCCAGATATACTAGTACTAAATAAAAAGAAGAGATGCTGCGCACTGATAGATGTTACATGCCCATTTGATACAAGAGTTCTGCAGAAAGAAAAGGAAAAAGTAGAAAAGTATCAAGATCTAAAAAGAGAAATTAAGAGGATATGGCAATGTAAAGAAGTAACAATTGTACCCATCATTATTGGAACACTCGGAACAGTAAGCAACCATTTCAATATGTGGCTAGGAGGGCTCGACATTAGAATTGACTTCCAGATACTTCAAAAAGCTTGTTTGTTGGGAACTGCAAGAATCTTGAGACATGTGCTAGACACCTAGGGTGCGGGATGTACCTTGATGTTTAGCAATGAAATCCAGCTATAAGATAATGAGCTGTGCGAAAACTGAAAATAATAATAATAATAATAATAATGTGGAAAATATGGGTTGAAGAGAGCTGACAAGTGGTACGAACATGAGGCTGAGGGAGTCGTGGAGAATGAGGAGGCGAAGGTGTTGTGGGATTTTATGGTGCAGTGTGATAGAAAGATCAGACATTGTGTTGATAGACAAAAAGAAGAATAAGTGTGTGATACCTGTAGTTGATGTGGCAATCCCTGAGGACCGTAAAGTAGCAACAAGGGAAGACGAGAATGTTGAGAGGTACGAGGAGTTGAGGATTAAAATTGGAAAGTTGTGGAAAATGTGAGAAAAAAAGAGTGCAATAAAATCATCAAAATGGTGGCCTATTCTGCAATGGAAAGTTTTCACTTTTCCAACGATTTGTGGTACACTATGAATTAAAAAGTCCATATAAATATTTTGAAACGAGTACAAAGAACACCAAGAGTGAAAAGGTTTGTTGTCAACTAATGAAACAAGACGTTTTTAAAGACTTGGAAGAAGATGAAGCGTACGTGTCGTAATTTTGTCATGCATATAATAAATGAGTAATCGTATGATTTTTCTCGTGCAATTAAGGATTCACACTACTCGTGATATTTGAAAATTGTGCCAAATTGCACTCGCCTAAAGGCTCGTGCAATTTTGGCACAATTTTCAAATATCACTCGTGGTGTAAATCCTTAATTGCACTCGCTATCATACGATTACCTATTCTTATCAGGACGGCCTGAAGTGTTCAGGTCGGTCTAGCAACCGACCCGAGTTTAGGCCGACGTTAAATGAACCGGACCCAAACTTTAGTTTGTGTATCTTGTTATAACAACTAGAACAATGGAATGAGTTTGCTGTCGATGATGAAGATTACAGCGAAGATGATCCCGAAAAACTGTACAGAGAAGCTTGTTTGGCGCAATATGGTCAATATTATCCACCATATGCGTGAGTATTAAATTAAATATTTTGGGTTTCATTGGCATTTTTTCGCGGTCAAAGTGTCATATTGCCTCTTTCACCTTCTGCGTGATTTTACCTTCGTATTCATCTTGTGCTGTCTTCTCATTTACTTACTTCAATGTTATACCTTCTCTTTACTAAACCTTCAAACTGTTTAAAGGTTTGTTTCTCTAAATAGTATAACAAATCATGTTGTTTTGTGTTTTATAAAGATTTTGCTTAAAGTGCCACGTTTGTGGATTTTACATATCCGTAATATTTGGGTCAGCCAAATCCTGGCGTTTTTCGCTGTCAAAGTTACCGGATGTAATGTCACAAGAAGCATTCCGAACCAGTTTTGTTTTGTTACTTTCCACAAAGATGCCTCTTGTGACATCACATTCGGTAATTTTAACAGCAAAAAGTCCACGAAGATAAAATTTTCGGCTGACAAGATATATTATGATTTTGCTCAGTACGACCCAAATATTACGAATATGTAAAACCCCCAAACTTGAGATAGGCATTTTAAGCTCTTTAAAGATTTGTTTCTCTAAATGGTATAACAATTTGTGGTGCCAAATTTATTTTCAAGCTTAAAACACGTTGAAACCTTGGTGAAACGGCGATGTTTAATTACTTCTCACGACAACAGCGAACTCGTGTTTGTGGGAAAATATCTAGTCGGTTAACTGCGTTAGAAGTAATAAAAAGTTCTTGTGAGAACTATTTAGTCTTCTGTCGCGGTTGGCTGCGTTAGAAGATTCAAACATTTCTTGTGTAACAACTATTTAATATCTAAACAGTTCCCTGTTCTTGTAAGAACTTATAATTTAATGTCGATATTTCACCATGGTTTCATGGTAGGCATGTAAGGTTACCTAATTATGTTTTGATTTGTTTTGTTTCATTTTGTTTTGTTTCACTTTCATTCACTTGGCCTTTTGCCTTAGATTATTTTTAGGAATGTATATTTGTACGTACCCCCAGGTTGGTAAAGAACATGCTGTAAATATATCCTCTCTTTTAGAGTTGAAGAGGACAGGGGAAGCGGTATCATCGATCAAGGTGTAGATGATTATGATAGCGAACTTGAATACTTCTTACAGACCACTGGTAATAGGTAACTGGTTTTGCACAAGAAGAAATAATATCCAGTGTGTCAAACCCAGTTAACAATTTCCGTTATTTAAATAAGCTTAGAATCTGTTCGTACATTGCAAGAAGTGTTTTTATAAAAATATAGACGTGTGAAACCGGAAAACATTATCGCAAGTTTTTCTTTTTTGAACTTGTGTATCGCGGTGGAAACTCGAGCATATTGTAAAATATACTCTTATCTGATGAATAAAGATTTAATTATCATACATGATTAAACAAGAGACACTTTACTTTCTTTGTTTATTTTCTTACAATGCATAGGTTTCAGGTTGTGCAAACCTAACCTAATTTTTTTCAAAAAACAAATTACTCGTGTTTTCTGGAGTATCTCAGGGCAAACTTTTATTTTATTTGGGTGAATCGCAGATTTTCTGTGCCATGTTGAAATATCGAAAAGCTGAGTGAAAGCGCTGCCATTTTTGACCATGGCCGAGTTGCAAGGAGCATGGACCAGGCAGTAGCAGTGACGTAATAATAGAACTCTCATACAGTTACGCATTGAGAGAAGTTGTTCGTCATAGGGAAATGTTTTCGTGGAAATTGGCTTATATCACTAATCCAATGCGAAAATCGACAGTACTAGTGATGTGCCTGAGTTTGTGTTTAAAGAGATTTCTATCAACTCTGTGTGTAAAGAGCTGCTTGTACTTCGTGTCAAAAAGTCTTCTTGTTTTAAACTCATTCCTTCTCGTCTGTTGAAGGATGGGGCTGATATTTTAGCCTCTCCTTTGACTTATATCTATAATTTGTCCTTGGAAACTGGCCATATACCGAAATCATATCTTGGATATCGGCGATCGTAACTCCACTTCGTTAATCCGGTTCACTTACACTCTCTGATATGAATAATCTTGGACCTATTTCTGTTCTGCTGGCTGTTATGAAAATATTTAAACGTGCTGTTCACAAGCGAGTTTACGATCATTTAGTTACCAATAAGTTGCTCTCAGTCAATCAGTCTCCATTTAGGAGGAACCACTCCACCTGCATGCTGCATTATTAGATGTTTCAGACTTTGTTCTGGAGAATATTGATATAGGAAATGTCATTGGTACTATCATTTTAGATTTAAAGTGCCTCTGACCCCAAAAATGATAATGCTTGTTTGAAAGGGCACTTAAAACGATGAAGAATGGCGCTATCACAGTTCTTTGATATCTATTTTCGTTCTTGAGGGATTCAGTTATATATGATATGTTAATGAGACAGAGACGTCAAAGCAGGCAAACAACATTGTGACAAATCTAAAATTTGTGTATATCTTCAAAGTTATTCAATGAAATTACTTGAAACGTTGCACGGGGATACATACCACCAAACTAAAGAACATGTTTCAAGTTATGCTATAGTAACAGATTAGCTTCCAAACCTCTTCATTTTCTGCCATCACAAGCAACGTTTTCGATTTCAAACTTTTATTGCATTGGAAAAATTATTGAAAACGTTATTGAGAACTGCCAATCTCAACATATTCTGCGCATGAGAGAAAACAAATTATTTTGTTTTCGAAACTAGGAGGTCTGGAAACTAATCTGTTACTATGGTAATAACATAACTTGAACCATGTTCTTTAGTGCAAAGTTTCAAGTAATTTCATTGGATAACTTTGTAGATACACCAGCTTTGACGTCATCTGTTACCATTAACATATCACATAACTGAATACCTCGAGAAGGAAAATAGATATCGAAGAACTGCCAACGCCATTCTACATCCTCCTTTCAAACCAAATATCATTTTTAGGGTTAGTGGATGTCTTGGTTTTGATAATTACCTTAGGAACAAAACTCAGTCCGTTTGTAAAACAAGAGGTGTGACGTATATGTCATAATTTTGGCAGGCATTGTGTACTATGGTGTCAAAAATAAAGAGGTTTCTAAAATGTATTAGCATAAGAAAGCGGCGTATGTAAATTTCAAAAGGTGCCCAAATGTTAAAGTTGAAAATAAACCTACGCTCACATTGTTTGCGTTCGTTATCGTCGAAACATTTTTTGAGGATGGTGATGGACATGCGACAGGGTAGTCACTAAGGTTTCATCTGATCACTGAGCTAAGATGTTCTCGAAAACGATCCCCTAATTTGCGTTTAGTTTCACTAATAATATATAAAAGAGAGCATTGTTTACAAATTATGCAATAAACTAAATTACTAGTGGGTACATTCGAAATGTCCTTTAATCGGAAACGAATAAGATGTGTTGCGTAATTTACTTATGTTTTGCAACGAGATCTATTGCTGGTATGGTTGCATCTAATAGATCTGTGAAAAAGCATGTTGTCAGTAAGATGACTGATCTTGTTGTAGCATGTTCTCCTTTTTATATTTAATATATCCAGTTATTTTGAGAATTTAGAAGCTTTCATTTTTTTCTTATCGGTTATCGCTGCCTCCATCCACCACGACGAACATTCGTGTTCTTTATGAGACGCTGCCGCGGCGACTTTCAAAATCTTTTTTTTTTACCTGCATGATAACGCGAAATTGCCATGCAACTTTTTCGGGCTACTCGACATCACACGCTATAGCAGTCATGTATATTTTCTTCGTACTTGTTTATCATCATGACTTCTCACACCCAACGGTTTTAGGATTTCAACAGCAACTGATTTTGATGTAATATATGAAACGTTTTGATGTAATATATGAAACACGGCGGAAGAGTGTTTCATCAGGATATCCAAACACCGAGACGTTTGTTGAAAACCGAGGAGAAGCCGCTCTCATCTAAAAAAAATCAGTATTTTAAGAGAAAATCGAGGTGAAAGTTGGGTTAATTTATTTAAATTCTTCCTCCGATATCCAAAACAATAACCGTCTCGGTGCTGATTTATTTTATTTTTAGACATGAATTATTAATGATAATAATAAGAATAAATATGAAAGTTGCCTTTCATATTATATCGAACGTTTTGATGATACCACAGGACAAGAAGGGCAAGGACAGTAGCCGTCACGGTTATTAACAATATCAGTGTCAGAATAATAACAGCATTACCAACTTTTCGTTGCATTAGTTGTTTCTTTCTAGCTTCGATCGCAACTGAAGAACATGACTGCTGTGTTTCATCACTTTCATGTACTTTGTTTGACTTCCAGAACTTCCTGTACATATTGACATACACCACTGAAGTTACCGCGATAGGAACGTAGAAGAGAACCAGGAAAACAAACATCATTGGCAACGTGTACAAAATCAAGAGAAGCATCAGTGATACTGCGACAACCCAATTCATTGCCATGACTATATAAAGATTCTTTTCCGTGTAAGAATTTTTTGATGCACATCGCCCGCTCAATGGCCATCAGACACACGGCTAGTAAAGACGTTAGAATGGCCATCCATGGAATTGTGGCGAACGTATTACTCAACGGTGTCTTCTTTCCTGCGACCACTATTGCAATGTATTCACAAAATACACTTGTTCCGACTATGCAATCTGATATAGCAATGTTTGTGACGTGTAGATAATCCTCCTTCGTTTTACAAGCGTGCAGCTTTTATAAATAACAATCAAGAAGGTGCTCTTCGAGATCGACTTGTTAGTGGATTTTCATCGCAGGCGATGCGACAACGACTCCTTGGTAAAGAAGCTGATTTACAAGAAACAATTCAAATAGCTGAAACTACGGAAGTCGCAGAACAACAAGCAGATGAATTCAAGCAAGACCGTGTCAAGATAAACCGAGTTAGCGGAAAAAAACAAAGAGGAAGATTGACTCGTGAAACGTGTCGCGTACCGTACACGAGAGCATAATCATAATCATAAGGACAAGACAAAAGGCAAAACAAAGGAATGAAGTCAAGCCTGCGACATAAAGATGGACATAATCATAATCATAAGAAGCATAAGCCAAACATAAGCCAAGCATAAGGCAAGAGCAAAACAAAAGAGGAAACAAAGGAAAATTCTCATTGTTTTGTCTTCGTACGTCCCAGAGGAAAGTCATGCTTTGTTTTCGTTTCTTATGCTTATGTCGCTCGTGTGAACCAGGCTTTAGGGAACTTAATAAACCAACAACTGCCCAGTTTTGTGTTGGTAGAAACAAAGCAGCTCGTGCAGTAAGAAAGCAATTTCCACTGCGTCTAGCAGCAGCTAAGACTGCATGTATACAGATCTCGAGGAGATACTCAAACTGAAATTGTTGCCAATCTCAATACTGTAAGAAAAATTCCTCATATACCTGTACACTATGTAGCACTTAGTAGAGTTACCACAATTGAAGGGCTATATGTCATTAACCTGTGTGAAAATAAAATTGCTGTTGATCCAAAAGTTGTAAATGAAATGCAAAAGCTAAGAGCGGAGAGGAGCTTGCAGCTTTGTTTTACTCCACTTTACGAGATAAATCAATCCGAATTGAAAGCTAAGTTTGTTATTTAAACGCTCGTTCACTACACAAACACATCGAGGATGTTAGAAATGACTTTAATTATTGCAACAGTGATATAGCAATATTTATAGAAACAAGCCTCAGTCCATTCGATGATGATGAAATGTATAACATCAATGGTTTTCAACATGCGGCTAAATGCTGGAATTGCTCCAACCTGTCACTGGACGATAAAAATAGTAACAACAGTGTCAATGGTGTAGAATTACTCTATCTATACGCTGTTTACATATTTATCTATATCTGAATGATCAACGGATACACAGAAACCTATCGCTTGTATTTAATAAATAAATAAATAAAGAATGGTTATGTCTTGAACTCATATGTTATAAATATTTTCGCACGATTTATATTACCGGGAGATTGAAGACGTATGAATCAACACACGATCGAGAATCAGAAATATATTTTAATGCCACAAACAACAAGAATGTATGCTTAAAGCTGCCTGTATTCCGAACTTAAATGAGTGCTGAATAAACCTTTACTTTCAAAAAGGTTGATTCTATCTAGTGCCTTCCACACTATGCTGAATCAAACCTGTGATCAAACGGTGTCCGCTACCGATATGAGTTTAAGACATAACCTTTCTTTCTTTATTTATTAAATACAAGCGATAGGTTTCTGTGTATCCGTTGATCTATTCAGATATAGATAAATATGTAAACAGCGTATAGATAGAGTAATTCTACACCATTGACACTGTTGTTACTATTTTTATCGTCCAATGACAGGTCGGAGCAATTCCTGCCTATTCAGAAATGACGCCATGTTTAATCAACATGATAATAGACGACCATACGGTGGTACAGCGGTCTACAGCAAGATACCATTTGCTGAGGGATATCCTTACAGTTACAATATGAATGGTATTGAATTTACTGTGATTAAAGTTAACAACCATCTAAACGTGACGGTAATTGGAGTATATCACTCTCCAAAAGTCTCTCTTGGAAATCTATGCTCTGCATTAGTTAATATTCTTGATGAGAATGCCTTACAAAAAGTTATATTCATTGGAGATTTTAATGTGAATTGGATGGTTAACACAGAACGACAAGCACTTTATAACGTCATGGTAGAAAACAATAACTACAGACAGTTATTATCTTGCTTTAAAACCGATAATCAAACTAATTGATCACATTTTTTACAAATATACAAGCGCAACAAATTAATTCAGGTATTTTAGAAACATATTTTAGTGACCACAAGGCAGTCCCCTGGGCATCATTCAAGACAGAATAGCTAAAAATAATTCAAAAAACTAATTGTCAAATTGCGGATTTGCTGAAACCATCCATTCACTGATTATATACACTGCTAATTACTGAGTTAAAATATCAGTTAAAGTATTTCAGAACACATTTCAATGGTCCTAAAATGATGATATTAAATTATTTAAAAGTACAGACACTACAGCACAAGTTAAAATTCAATGTCATTAAGAGTTGGTTAACCCAACCCTTGGTTCCAAAATAATTTGGGACCACAATTTCAGATGATTTTTACAATCATCTTTATAATCATTCCAAGCCCTTGTGGAAAATATAAGGTATGTATCTAGTGCTATTTGTTTGTCCTTTTCCGTTTTTTTTAAATAGCTTATCGACCCCTTATTGTTTTATAAAATGTTCAACGTCTTTATATCTACTATATTTCTTCGTTGTATTAATATCTTTTATTTTGTTATTCTTTAGAAATGGCCTAAGACGAGAAGAAAAGAGATACAAAAATGTAACACGAAAAAACAAGAAGAACCTTAATTGAACAAAAGTAAAATGTAAATTGTAAAATGTAAAATGTAAAATGTAAGTAAAATTGTGATCAGTATCATATGGTCTGGAACACTGTAAATGAATTCTGTAAACTCAGTACGGAGAGTAAAGACAAACAATACAAAAGAAGGAACTGTTCATCATATAGAGAATATATCTAAGCTACGTTTCACTCTTCTAATTCTTCTAAAGATAATTTCTGGAAGATTAAAACCAAACAGTATATGGCACTTCATAATCGCAAGTGATGCGATACACTGTGGAAACAATTCTGGACATTCTGCTAACTTTACTAAATTGTTGTGCTGAATTTGGAACAACCTAATAAGAAAGCAAATTCTACACTTTAACCAGAGTTATTCACATCCAGGAATAATCAATTCTGTTGCAAGCAGCAACGCCTACATGCTGTGTCAATAAACATTGTGTTCCAGGACTGGTTACCAAATACAGTATTCAATGGTTTTATAATATATTGAACAGAATGCGATCGTTTGAAATTAAGTGAACTGAAATCTTTACATGTTTCCAGAAATAGAAAACATCTGCATGTGCATAAAATTGTATACTTATGTCATATTTAAAATTTTCGGATTCCGATATGACATCTATAACAGACACACAAGCAAAAAGTATTTAATGTGGATTTAGCAAATTAAATGGGCTGTTTCTTGTTTTATTGTATTCAGTATGTCACTGTGTTTGCTTTCTATTGCCCTTTTCTAATCGTCGTACTTTTCCCGTTTGAGTCGAAGTTCAAACTGCCACTCGATGCGACACAGAACCTGTCAAATTTAATTCACCTGCAGCTAAATTTATTTTGGTTTCAAACGTTGCCCTTCTGTTGCATTTATTTTTTGAACTAAATTCGCTATATAATTAAAAAGTACAACTTTTAAAACTGGTCTTATACTTTACGTTAGATTGGTTAGAACTACCATCATAATCTTTATTCCCAAACCAGTCTCCTCATGTACTCACTGCGTACCTATTTTTGGACATGGTACGCATCATCGAATTGAGCGAATTCTGACCGAGAGGCGAATTACAAAACCAAACAGCTTACACTTGTGGGTTGAACTTTGACGAGTTATCTCTTGGCCTCTGGAAAAGGAAATCTGCATGTGGATTGAGATGACCGAGGAAATTTACAGTTTCCACAGGGCATCTTGGAGACTCGTAGCCTGCGTGGCGGCGTTAGGGGAGGGGGAAAGCGGAAAGGGGAGGGGGAGGGAACGCCTGCACGAAAGACCCATGTTTTTAGATTTCCGCCCACATGAAAAACTGTCAAAAACAACCAATCAGCGACTAGCGGGCTTTCCTCAATGATTAAAACATTTCACTTCGGGCCGAATCGTGAAATATCTATCGAGTGAAACTCCGTAAAAAGCTTGACTGCATCTGGTGGAAAAATATTTATTTTGAAAATGTATTCAATCAATCGTGTAGACATGGAAGCACAGAGTTGATTCTGGCTGAGGCTTGTGAATCAATCGGCTTTGCATTTATACTACGCAGTGAAACTTTCTCCGAGCGTGTTTGTAGGTCTTGCGGCAGAAAAAATAAGAAATGCTTTTGAACTTTATAACTTTACGAAATCAGTATTAACACATGCGAAAGGAGACAGCAATGTTCCTCCAACTGACTACCGAACAATAACGTAACTCGAGAATGGGATTTGGCCAAGAAATATCATATGCAAGACAACGTAGAAACTATCACTTATATACGTTTAGCCGTAAGTCTCTTTATTCTGAAACGTCGAAGGAATTCTCCGAAGGCCCAGATAGCATTGTTGAAACACCTGAAGACAAGGACAAGGTAGAAATCACAATAATATAGCTGCTTCCCCTGCTGACTGATAATCACGCGCTCGCACGAACGTCTGGTAAATCTACCAAATCCATAATCAAACTCTTGCCAAATCCCGTTGGTAGCTCCCTCGTAGCAACTTTTTGTTCCTGTTTTAATTTAAAGCTACGACCAGCAAAGAACTGAAGATCGGTTAAAGCTTTCGAAAGAAAATAATCTACCAACACGGTTTTTCTAAAGTCGCCATTTTTAAATGTTTATTTCCTCACAGGAAACCCTGAATACTAATGATTTGAGTTAGCCAAAATCAGAATTTAGCGTCCTCTGGTGGACGTAGAAATCCAAACACATGGGTCTTTCGTGCAGGCGTTCCATCCGCACTCACCCCAGTCCCCCGGCCCCTCCCAAAATCCCTAAACGCCTGCTTCGCAACTAGGAGACTCGCGGACTTCAAACATTTCCCCATCTGATTCATCTTCTTCGTCGAGAAGACCGCCTTGATGATTTTTCGTGGCTAATATAGCACCCGGAACGTCGCGTTGGAGCTCAAAATAGCGTTTTCCACCAGCGGTTGTTCTTAATACCAGCGCGCATTTCCTTTCTCATCTTTCACATCTTAATTATAATGCAAATATTATAAAAACCGTAGCGAACTGTATGTTTAAGTTATCCAGAATCAACCGCATTAAGCATTTGCTTGATAGGAAATCGCTCTTTTATTAATGCATGCTTTTGTGTTTAGTAAATTGTATTATTGTTCCACTGTGTGGAGCAATACATCTAAACATAATATAAATAAACTTCAATTAGTTCAAAATTTTGCATGTAGGATCGTATTAGGTATTACAAAATTTGATCATATTTCAGAGGGCTTAAAATCACTTAACTGGCTCAGTGTCAAAGACAATTTGGTTTTAAAAGATTCCATAATGGTTGATAAATGTCTACATAGCAGGGTTCCTAGTTATCTCTCTGATAAGTTTACACGGCGATCAACTGTACATAATAGATCAACCCGCCACAGCAATGACTTAAATCTACCAAGATGTCGACTTACGACTGGACAGAGATCATTTGAATATCGAGGGGCGAAGTTGTACAATGACTTACCCAACGAAATAAAACAGGTGGCTGACACGAAAACATTTAAAAGGAAATTGCGAAACTACCTCCAGCAAATGCACTATGATGCATAGATTAACTCTGGATTTTATTAACTCTTTTTACTATTTATTGTATCCTGATTAGATTTTAGTTATTATATTTTTAAAACTTTGTTACATTGTTGCGGAACAGCCCTGTAAAGGGAGCTTCAATAAAATTATCTATCTATCTCTTCATCAAACAACTTCTCAATCTGTTCCTTGGTAATGGGATATTTATGGACAACACCTGCAATTTTTACTTCTCTTCGCAATGATTTTGCAAATGCGTCAAGAGCATCATTTGCTTGTTTGAATGGGGGTCGTTTATTATTGACCAAGGCTTGTTGTTTGGGGCGCCTCTAACAAATCTTTCGACTGCTGCCCGGATTGATTTCAGTGACGACACTTTAAAGAATGAACAATCTTTCTTATAAACACAAAGGTAAAACTTTTTAAAGCAATTTGCCAATTATTCTTTTGATAATTCTTGTATCGAGACTTTCTAGCCATTCTGTTTATAAAACAAGGCGGAAATGTCGTATGACAAACATGTTTTCGGAAATATTTTTTGTAGCGAAAAGGCGTTTTCAAATTTTGTTTGCTATGTTGTTTGAAGATAAGAAAGATAATAATATCTTACCATTAATAATTCTCATCCCATATCTTGTTGCATTTTTTGTTGTTTTCGGAACTGCTGCTTCAATTAAATTTTCAATTTCTTCATTTGAAATGTCCGCAAATCTCGACGCCATTGTTGTGAGAAAAAGTTTAAGAGCTGCATTTAACAGCATACAGTATAAGACGCCAAATGATTGGTCAATTGCTTTAAAATGATGATTTTTATGGGCTTATCCCAGAGGTTTATATCAGCGGATATAAACTCCTCCAATAGCCAATGAAAATTGAGTATTTGTGATATAAACTTGTAAATTTATACTAAATGTAAATATATACCCTGATAAATGAACTTATAATGAAACAAGATAGAAAACTATGGGATAAGATAACTGCTGACCCTAATAGTTCGGATGGAATAACTAATGAAATTTAGGGCTGTGAAGGTGGAAGATGCTACCGTTAGGGGTCTATGAGGGGTGTGACGCCTTCTTCCGGTAATTACTTTTGTTCGTCACACCATTGGCCACGCTAATTATTTGTCATATGTGCGTCGCATCTATAGTTCTGCTCGTAATAATTGGTGAGGCGGCATCCCTCTCATACTCTCAATTCATAAACTTACTTAACTCCGGCACGACCCAAAGCAAAAACCATCCAACTCGACAAAAGTTCGCGCTAGCAGTCATGAAAATACAAAATGTAGTAAGTAAAGCTCCATTGTTCTTTTGTTCGCTCAGCCCGGGACGAAACGAAAGATAACAGCTCAGCTCAAAATTTTTGATAAGAAACAAGTCTCTGAATAAATTTTAAAACATATTTATAATGTTTCTTTGTGAACATGCAGCATCTACAATTAATATATTTTGTAAATTCATTACTCTGAAGATGATGTACGTTCGCAACGAAACATTAGTAAACATGTTTTAAAACTTTATGACTTTTCTATTTATTATTGCGTTACATTTAAGTGTCTAATAAAACGAAAATTAAGTTTTAGGCATTTAAACGAACTCCTAAAATAAAGAGGAATAGTAATTTAGAGCCTTTCATATCTCACGTCGTTCTTGAGATATTTAGACTTTTGTGATATGCAAATGGTAACCACCAAAGTCACGAGTTTAGAAATGTTCAGAAAATCAAGTAATAAGAAATATAGTAAATTAATTTGGCATCGCTATTTTGGTGTAATGATGTTAAGTTTCACGAAATGTCGTAATGTGTGTCAAATATATACCTAATTTTCTAAAAACGTGTAAAAACCTCGTGACTACTAATAATATCCTACCTATTTGAATATGGGTTTTCCATTTTGAATATAGATGCATTGGCCATCTGGTGTGATAACCACTATCTATTCATTCGAATTGAAAAACGTGTTTTCATTTTCTTTTGAACACTGTAGCAGGAGCACTAGTCTCAAAAGAATCGAGGTTGAAATGTTAATATATAAAAATACCAATTATATTTTAAAATAATAAGAGGAAAATAAAAAAGTAAGTATAAAGTTATAGAGGAAAGCAGTATAAAATCAAGTAATGTTTTGAAATTCGTGTTTCATGAATAGAAATAAAACACGAGAAATAACATATTAGCTTTCAAAGATGGAAGTTAATCCATGTTATGTGAAAGGTTGCATCAAAAGGAACAAGTTGGATTCATATAGTCTTTTTATGCATTGATCAGTCTAAAAGTACAACTGCCAAGCATCTAATCTTTGAGGTTCTACTCTTAAATTTAGGTAATTCTGCTTGTTCTTTTAAATACGGTTATAATATTACAGCATATAGTGCCCTGTAAAAAACTCAATTAAAAAATATTTTATTAAGTAAACTATAGCGATTTCTAACATCATCAACACCATCCATGTAAATAGGCCTGAGCGTTTGAGCATTTGTGCCCATGTATACTTTCAAACAAGCGTGCAATTAAGCTAATACCTAAGTAAAAGCTAAGTTCATAAATAAAGAGCCATTCAACCAGTCTCTATTTGATAGTTCTTTTATGGACTAATGGCTCTAAACGTAGAACTCAAAAGCGTCCTTTTTATTCAAATTAAATGATTGGCATCAGGCAATGCAAATATGGTTTAATAATTTAATAATAAGTGGAAAGAATAAGGACCTCAAACACACACGATGACTACTTTTGGTATACAAAATAATTCTCCACTCAAAAAAAGGAAAATGAATAATTTTTATTTCAATGAGTAATCCCAACGCTGCCCATACAACGTAACTCAAATAATTTTCACGTCTTCAGGACCACGTGAACTTACGTTGTTAGGCTGTAATACTTTTATTTTAAAAACTTTGAATCTTTTCTGAAGACATTAAGTGAGCATCAGGGATGCTAACCATGGTCTCTTTTAAATGCTAAAATTTAGCAGTTCTTTATTTACTGCCATCGTGTCGTAGCTTGCTTAAGATCTCTAATAAGCGCAAAAGACCAACTTTACTTTCATGTCAAATGCTAAATTTTCTAGAGAGGTATCTGAATTAATCAGTTAATCATATGACGTCCGTTTGACGCCACTTATTTTATAAATTAGTTCTCTACATGTATAATTGTTTAGAGTTCATTTGAATTTTTAAAACTTAATTTTCGTTTCATAAACACTTTAAGAGCTTTTTTCTTATCTCTATTCTACGCTTACGCCTTTCGCACAGAAAATCGATAACCAAAATAAAGTCTTATTTTTGGATGTAAATTCCTAAAATTCTTTTAAAAAACGGGCTCCATAGCTCTGTTGGTATAGAGTAGTCCGAATTGCCCATTTGCATTAATGTTGGAGTGACTCGCTGATCTTATTTTTCTTATACCCATGGTGTTTATTCGCGTCGATTTCCAGCGGAAAGCACTCTAAACGTGGTCTTTTATATACCTTCTTTGCAACTAGCCATGGTCGGTAGTTTATTATTTAATCTGACTTATTTTCCCTCGCGTATTTACTACTAATAATATCCTATAGCTACTTGAATATTGGTTTTCTATTTCGAATATAGATGCATGGGCCATCTGGTGTGATAAGCACTATTTATTCGTTCAAATTTAAAAAGTTATTTTCATTTTCTTTTGAACGCTGTAGCAGGAACACTAGTCTAAAAATAATTGAAATTCTTACACTGAAAATAATCTTCATAGTCATGGCAATGAATTGGGTTGTCGCAGTATTACTCAGACTTCTCTTGATTTCTATCCGTTGCCAATGATGTTTGTTTTCTTGGTACTCTTCTACGTTCCTATCGCGGTAACTTCAGTGATGTACGTCAATATGTACAGGAAGATCTCGAAGTCAAACGAAGTACATGAAAGTAATGAAACACAGCAGTGTTCTTCGACGATCGAAGAAAGACGAAACAAGCTGATGCAACGGAAACTTGGTACTGTAGTTCTTATTCTGATACTGATATTATTAATAACCGTGACGCCTGTTGTCCTTGCCATTTTTGTCCAAGTGTCATGTGAATTATTCGAGTTAAACTGCAAGTTCATAGGAACTATTAAAAGACTCATGCTTTATTTGTACGTATATTGGGAATAATTAATTATATTGTCAATCCTATAGTCTATGCCTTTAGAATGAGTTTGTATCGGAAGGCGTTTTGGCAACTATTCAGTTGGGCTGGCAGTGACAACTCGTAAAAAGAGTTGAGCTGAAGTATTTGTATTTGATTGGTTGCGTGGAAACGATTAGCTCAAGATAACGTTCAATTACAGGAATTTATATAAAAAGGAACATATTAGCTTAAGTTTGTAATATTACCATTCCAATTGTATGTTTACTGCCAAGTATATACCACTGCCAAGTATTATAGCAACATTCGGTTGCTAACTACACTAACTACATCCCGTTCAAGATGGCGTACATAAGCATAAGAGCTCTTCTCATATTGCTTGTTCTTAAAGCAATATTTCACATATTATCGTGTGATAAGTCAACTAAACAGATTTACAAAACTGACAGCAATAAAAGCGAAAGCCTTGTGGTGGTTATCCGTTTGAGTTCTGAATTTAAAGCAAATTTACTTGCATGGAGAGCGACAAAGACGATGGCGAAGAATAATTCAAAGGATTCGAGGACATTGATTATCAGAGGGAAACAAGCTCTCCGTTTCATAAAGTATGTGTTAGCAGCTATTATTTTACAACGATCTGGGGATGTGGCTATATTATTGAATCCTGGTCCTATTGATATGAATTTACCGAAAAACCATCTTCACTTTGGGCAACTTAACGTCAATGGTTTAAGAAACAAAACACACGAAGTTCAGGACATGCTTTTGAATTCTGGAATGCATTTTCTTGGCCTAACAGAGACGAAGCTAGATGACTTAGTTTTGGACGGATCGTTGGCAGTCGAAGGGTATCAGTTTTTGAAAAAGAACAGAGACGCTAGAGGAGGCGGAATCGGTCTATACTATAAGGATGCTTTTGTCTGTAAAGCAAGGGAAGATCTTGCTTCTCCTGATATTGAAGCCATATGGGTAGAAATTTATAGACACCGTACACCGACAATGCTACTTGGTATTTTTTACTGTCCACCGAATTCCAATAGCGCCTACATGTCAAAAGTGTTTGACTCTTGGGAGAAAGCAACCGATGAAAATAAGGCGACCTACATCCTAGGAGACTTTAATAAAAATTGGTCCAATGAGGAAGATTCAGCGTCGATGCGGTATTATGCTAACATTTGTTGTCTCAAACAGTTACTCAAACAGTCGAGCAGTCTACACGGACAATATGCACAGCCAGTTATAATGCATCTACATGTCTAGACCTAGTATTTACAAATAGAGCTGAACAAGATTTGTTTAAATGCAAAGTTATTCAAATATGCTTCAGTGACCATGATCTTACAGTGTTATCCAATAAGACTAAAATTCCCAAAGGACCGGGTAGAGTGGTTTATAAACGTAGTTATAAACAATTTTCTAAAGATGATTTCACTAACGATCTGAAATTAATTCCGTTTTGGTTGGTCGAGTTGTCAGACGACCCAAATGATGCATTAAATACTTTCATCCATTTGTTTACGGACATTGCAAATATATTCACGCACCTTTAAAGAAATTTACGATCAAAGCAAAACCGGTACCATGGCTAACGGAGAGAATTCGTGACTTGATGAACCTTAGAGACGCAGCTAAATTAGAAGCAAGAAAATTTGGTTTTCGTTCGGACTGGGCTGTTTATCGAAAACTGAGAAACTATGTGGTTAAAAATAAAATTAATAGGGAAAGTAAGAGAGAATTCTATTTGGATGCTATAAACAAGAGCGAGAAAAATTCAAAGTCTATGTGGAACACTATTAATAGTCTGTTAGGTAGAGCCAACCACGTTACTCCAACAAGCGTAGAATGTAACGGAGAGGTTTTTACGAAGTCAAAAGATATAGCAAATCATTTTGCCAAGTTTTTCGAAGAAAAGGTTTTGAAGTTCAGATCGGAAATGACCGATGTAGCAATAGATCGAGAGTACGTGTTTGACTCAATCAGCAAAGTCATGGCTGGTAAAAACTGTCATCCTGCATTTGAATTTACTCCACTAAGTCTATCCGTCGTCAAAGGACATCTGAGTAATCTTCCGAATTGTAAAACATCCGGAGTAGATAATATCGACAATTATTTACTTAAAATTGCATCTGAAGTCATTACTGCACCTATCAGGCATATTTTTAATTGCTCATTTGCTACATCAACGTTTCCTGATCAATGGAAAATTGCTAAATTGTGTCCGATTCCTAAAGATAGAAAAAAACCTTTTGACGACGGGAACTCTCGCCCAATTAGTCTGTTAAATATATTAAGTAGATTGCATGAAAAAGCAGCGGTTCAGCAAATGAACCAGTATCTCTCAGTGAATAAGATAATGGTGATGAATCAACACGCCTATAGAGAAAATTACAGTACGGAAACAGCACTCGTTCAGTTAACGGACAACTGTCTTAGAAACATGGAAAACGGACTGCTACCGGTGTTGCATTGTTAGACTTTAGTGCTGCTTTTGATCTAATTGATCATGATTTATTATTGTTGAAATTGAAACGCTATAACTTTTCCGAAGGGGCCATCAATTGGATCAAGTCATATCTCACAGGCAGAACTTCGATGGTAAATATAAACGGTGAATTTTCTTGTCCAACGAAAATTGTTTGTGGAGTACCCCAAGGAAGTTGTCTTGGACCTATGCTGTTTAGTTTATTTATTAATGATTTACCAACTGTCCTAGATACAGCTAGTATTACCTTGTATGCTGATGACAGCACTCCATATCAAGCGGCAGAAAGTGTCAATTTAATATCAGAAAATCTTCATAATGAACTACTCAACGTCGAGGAATGGATCCGGAAAAATCGTCTAGTGTCAAATGTGGGGAAAACTAAGAGTATCCTAATTGGAAGTCGCCAAAAGATTAAAGTAGCACAGTCACTAAACCTAAGTATGAAGGACAAAAACATTACTCAGTTGTCATGTGTCAAACTCTTGGGAGTGCAGATGGATGAAACATTAAGTTGGAAACCCCATTGTGATGCTCTTTTGAAAGACTGTTCAAAAGCACTCGGTCTGCTGTATAGATTTAGTAAATTAATACCATGATGAACTCGGGTTCTTTTGTTCTCGCCGGGTGGTTTAATCACGATATTCCCGGCTTTAGCGGGGAGATCTCTAAATCTCCCGGCAAAGCCGGGCAGATTTCTAATTTCTCCCTGATTAAAATTCATGAGCCAAAATTCACGACAAAGAGTTTTCTTAATACGTTTTACATGCATGCACACGCGTCAGAATTGCTTATTCCCAAACAAATTTCCTACAATGGAAAATTGTTGAATACATCACTGATCATGCATTGTATTACACAATACTCCTACTATCAATTAGTTTTGTACAATGAAAACACTAGTTTCACCTTGGTCATCATGGTATTACAAACTAATACAATGGTTTTTAAGAATATAGTGATCAAATCTCCCGCAAACCGCGGAATGTTTGTGAAAGTCCCTCGGGACGCCTTCGGGCTTCGCCCTCATGCTTTCCCTCGGGACTTTCACAAACATTCCTCGGTTTGCGGGAGATTTAATCACTATATTCTTAAAAACCATTGTATTACTTATAAATATACCTAAAACCGCTTTAAGATCAATTGCTGATGCACTTATACTTTCGAAACTCAACTATTGCTGCACCGTTTGGGGATCTGCCCTAAATCAGAATTCTTTAAACTTTCTTCAAATACTTCAAAATAAAGTCGCTAGATTGATCGTAGGTTGTAAAATTCATGAAAAATCCAGAAAAGATCTACATAGTAAACTGAACTGGCTAACGGTCAGACAAAGAATACACATCAGAACAGCTATGATTATACATAGATCATTATATCGTAGTGAACCATTTACTATATATATGCACCTTCATCCTCTTATCATTACCCATGAACATGAAACAAGATTCGCATCGAAGTGTAAGAGTGATAAGTTGCTACTTAAGAAACCTGTTTGCAAGAAGAAAACATTCCTAGCTAGAGCGTTCATAACAAGAGGAATAGATATTTGGAACAATTTAAGTGTAGAGACAAAAAACATAGTATTGAAAGACGCTTTTAAATCTGCTCTCCGTAGGCAGATAGCGTGGTTTATTTAACATATAATTAAGTATTAACGATTGTTAAGACTGCATTTTATATTGTATGGCATTGTAACTTTTTATTACTATATATATATTATATAACTTACCATAGCATAGACCTCGTGTAAACTAGCATTATAGCTAACTGGGGATCTTATTAAATACCTAAATACCTTGATATAAAAACATTTAAGAAGCATTGGAAAAATTATTGAATTTATACAATCTCTGTATGCTTGTAATAAAGAACATTTTCAAACTCAAGTTCGTTATTGAATTTAATATTATATTATAACTCAACTGTAAATTGTCGATTGTCAACTGTAAATTATCGAGCTCTTGAATTTCACGCGCGAGAACTAATACGAGGCTGTCAACTGTGGAGGAACAAGAAGGCCCTTTTCGCCCATTGTTTCGCAAGGAGAATCAGATGTCGAGGAATTATTATTTATAATTATTACATTATTCGGTTCTGAGTCCGGTGGATCTGGTGGATCCCTTTGATCCACCAATGACGTCAGTATTTCTAAGTTTTATATTGATTTATTCATGTTAGCATGTTTATTATATTAATTTATTCTAGTATTAATCCCCTCGCTAGCGAGGTGATAATCTCGCCGTGGCAGCATTCCATTTCTCACGAATAGTTCGTATATATATATATATATATATATATATATATATATATATATATATATATATATATATATATATATATATATATATATATAATATATATATATATATATATATATATATATATCGATATTTTTGTGAGTGTTTGTTTCACTCTCCAAGATCTACTAGAAAAGCATCGGATGTTTGTCCCGTACCGAAGCCGCACTACGGCACATAATGGGTGACCCGCGTACGATCTAACAGGCGTAAACCCTTTTCCCCCGGATTGGTTTGTGGACGAGAGTGCACAAGCCGGTAAAAGCGTGCTAATATAGAATGGTATTTAAAATGATTGTTTCATTACTATACTTACTTCCATTTTCCACACACACGATTAACTTTTAACGATAGAAGCCCTCCACTCCCCAGCAATCTTGAAATAAATCAAGACTCCAGCCCTTGTGACACTGTCACAAGGTGTCACAAGGGCTGGAGTCTTGATTTATTTCAAGATTGCTGGGGAGTGGAGGGCTTCTATCGTTAAAAGTTAATCGTGTGTGTGGAAAATGGAAGTAAGTATAGTAATGAAACAATCATTTTAAATACCATTCTATATATATATATATATATATATATATATATATATATATAAGCCACACATGGTAGGTCGTTTTGGGTGATCCGTTTGAGTCTGACCATATTTGAGCAGAGAAATGCTAGCGGCCATTATCGATTTGTTATCAGAAGAACTACATAAAGAGATTTTTACGAGTGGGTATACACGTTTGCGTAAAATAACAGGTATGGGTACGTGTGTTACGTATTTAGACTCGCTAATTCCAAATCTGTTTTCAGAATTGAAATTGGTTAAATATTGATCGAGGTAACGTATACAGTTTATTGTGTGTAATTTGCGTATATGTATATATTATATACTATTGATATATGCTGGATATTTGTGTATAAAGTGGACGGGTATTCTACGATTTAACGATATATGTATATATATATACATATATATTATAATAGGTACGTGTGTTATGTATTTACACTCGCTAATTCCACATCTGCCGTTTTCATAATTGAAAACGGTTAAATATTGATAGAGATAACGTTCAAAACGAGGGATAGGTATTAAAGCCCTAAAGGTCGCTTATAAGCTTGCTTATAAAGCTTGCTTATGACCATATAGGTTGTTTTATAACACAGTCAATGGTCTCGTTATTCCTATATGCTACCAGCAATCTTTTATTACTTAATATACGACAATTTTATTATAGTATACAAAAGATGTTTTTTAACAGGTTGTTTAACCAATTAAGGTTTAGTTCAGTGATTATTCACTCAGCTTTGCAGCTGTCGCGAAGGTTAGTTATTGGTTAATTTGAACCCTGAAGATGACATTGCAGTCGAAAATTACGTTTGGTAGTTTTTAAACTTTTAAAATTTTAACCTGTGTATAAGACATATTATGAAGCGAACATTATGATGTATGTATTATATGTATACACAGGTTTGTGGTCTGAAAAATATGATTCATATATTCCACTTGTAACCAGAAGTGATCCATTATCGGTTGTATAGATGCAACTTTTGCTGATACAAGGGACCAAATATTTTTACTATCTGCTGCTTCTGACCTTCATGTGATAGCTAGTCAATCTTGAAATCACCACATATTATGCAATACTCTTGGGTAAATTTATCTGATAAGCCAGTTCGTAATTGCACTGCGCGTCAAAATGACGAGTTCTGCGTCGGGATAAAACTTATTTTAATTCATAACATCAGGCTAAAACCACAATATACATTTGCATTTCTATTTACACTTGCAAATTCGTTATACTGAATTCCCCAGCCTGATATTATGAATTGAAATAAGATTTATCCGACGCACTGGCTTGTCTTAGAATAGTCAAATGAACACTCTTTGTCCCAACTACAGTATGGTTGTCCAATTACGTCCTATACATTTCTCTTATGAACTCTCAGCTGGAACTAATCAGAAATATTATGAATATAGAAATTCGCTTCGCGCGAAAATATTCGCATAGTGGAAAACTTCCCTAAGCGTCGAATCTCCACTAGGCGGAAAATAAAATTTTCCTTTGTTATGTGAGATATCGCGTGGAACTAATATTTAGAAAAGACAAAAGGAAAAGTCGAGTACAGTATGAGCACAGAATATGAGTAAGCGCGGGCACAGAAGCGTTCCTGAGCGCACGGCCCGAGATTGCCAGTTGCTCCATATTGTAAACACTGTACTGCAATTCATTTATGAGTGATATGCCAAATAAAAGCAAATATAACCTATTCAAATCTTGTGAAATAGTTGTAAATCTATAAGCCATTGATCACAACAGTTAGTCCTTCAAATGCAAGGAACAGTGGGTGATTTTAGAAATGTTGATCGAAACGCAAAGTTGTCAAGTCAAGCGTCGATTTATATTTAGAAACGTAAACACTGAAGTAAAACAGAATCAGGGAGCAATTGTGCCTGAAACCTATATGAGAATAGAAACCATTCTAAGACACACCAGTATGGAAAGAAGGGAGAGGGATAGCCAGAAATTACAAAGTGAGCTAGACAGGGGCGGATTAAGGACCCCTGGGGCAAATTTAGATTGTGGGGCCCCAAACATCTGAAAGTTAGCACCCCGGTCTCTGGGGCTGCGGTGCATGGGAACAGTTATCGCTTATCAGTTACTAATATAAATCTTGACTGCTGCTCTGTGGTTTATTTTGTGAAGTATTATTTTTTTAATTTTGTGAAGTTAAATCCGTAGGTACACTGTATTAGACAATAGGCGTGTGTTACTCTTAGTGTTAGGGTTAGAATCGTCTATATTTGATAAAAAGATGAGGTAGTTACCATACTCAGGCAACGCGGTAGGTACTTTATGTAGCCTTTCACGGATATTTGGTTTACTTAGAAAACTCGCTAGCCGTGGGGTTAGGGTTAGAAAACTCGTTAGGCGGGGGGTTAGGGTTAGGATCTTTGTTGTTTGGGGTTGGTTACAATCCAATAACTTATTGGTTACAATGCTATTACAACGCCAATCCCAGTCCTCTCTCCACATTTCGACATTTTGGGTGGCGATGATCGAGTATGAGCATGAAATATTGTTGGTCAGCAGTTACGTTAACTGGATAACATCAATGGAATCAAGGTATATAATCGCCAGAATTTATATTCACTTAACCATGCAAATAACCGCTAACCCCAAAACAACTTAGATCCTCACCACCCCCCGCCTAACGAATGTTCTAACCCCAACCCCTTGCTTTGTGTGTCTTCCTAACCCCCACCTCGATTCACTTGATGTTGTCCAGTTAATCGGACTGCTGGCCAACAAGATTTCATGCTCATCCTTGATCATCGCCCAAGTTCACCCATTCCGCACGTTGTTAATAAATTATTGGCATTATTTTAGCATTGTAACCAATAAGTTATTGGATCGTAATACGTTATGATTGTAAGCGCATGCGTGTAACAGTCAATTACTAGTCCCACATTCATAGTCTGTCTCACTAGTCTACTAATTTAGGACTCCCAACTGGCCCAAGCGGTGACGGTTAGGGACGGAGAAGATACGGTCGGGGGATTAGGACCTTTGTTTTGGGGTTGGTTACAAATTAATAATGCCAATAATTTATTGGTTACAACATGCGGAACGGCTGCCGAGTTATAGTAAACCTAAATCCCTTTTCGATATACCGGTGTGACGTCACAACCATATAAGTCTGAAACTCGATTTTTGTGAATGTCTTCCTTTTATATTTGAACCAGAACATTTTACAAAGCATTCCAGCTACCCACAGGGTAGTTAATTAGGCAAATATTACAACAAAATTGCGGTTGGCAGGATTCTTTTTGGTTGAAATTAGTTTCTGTTGTTTGTACAAGAGTAGTTTTGCTTACTTGGATTACCTTCGTAAGCCTTAATCAGAAAGTAAAAAATTGGTAATTATTATTTTTCTGGCCAATATCCATTGTTGGATCATATGATATTTATGATGTTTTACGGCCGCAGATAAGAATAATTTGCCAGATGAGATCTAGTATTTCAAGAATGGTTAACAAACTTGCTCCAATGCAAAGACCCATTGTTCCACCAGACTCCGCTGAAGGGAAAAAGTAGAAGAATAAAATATATATATAGTAAAGTATATAAATAGCTGGGTTGCACACGTAAAACAAACTGTTGTAAGATATGAACAGACATGGACTATATCGTAGTATAAAACGCCGGAAAAGCTAGAAACCGTGGCCATTTTTGCTTTTTTTCTTATTAAAAATCTTTTTTTCTTATTAAAAATCTCTTTATTAAAAATATTTTGGTGAGATAACACTTTACATTTTTAAACTTTTTAAAAATGTTTTAGGCTTTTAGCAACCTTTCGTTTGAATTCAAAAATGGCGTGAAAAATTCCATGTT
The DNA here is from genome assembly GCA_035772405.1 of Chrysogorgia sp. JL179-B06. Classification (NCBI taxonomy): domain Eukaryota; kingdom Metazoa; phylum Cnidaria; class Anthozoa; order Scleralcyonacea; family Chrysogorgiidae; genus Chrysogorgia; species Chrysogorgia sp. JL179-B06. The sequence goes on from JAYKKM010000439.1 coordinate 11,641,277, forward strand.
CTATGCAGTTATATTTAGAAACACAGCTTATAGCCAATCAGAACAGACTTTTCAAAATGTTATTTTAAAATAACTACAATGTTAGGGTCGCTTATGTTTTTGAAGGACTTCAAGCACAGTTCTTGTCTCCTAATTCCTAATGTCTAGACGGGGACATATTGAGCGATCTGAAGGGCATCAGCGTAATATACATAGGATATAATATATAATATACATAGGATATAATATACATAGGGCACGCTTCTGGACAAGTTCAATCTTAACAGAAACTCGTATGCCAGGCGACGCATGCGTATTCAAGAACGGACCGCACCAGTGCGAAGAAGACCGGGAGGAGGTCGACAGATTATGGGATTCCATTTTGCCGCTATATATAAGCGCTTAGATGCTTTCTTCACTATCATGTCGACGTTGTCACTCCACTTGAGATGGATATTGAGGGTTACACCAAGGACCTTGAATGATGATACAGCATCCAGTGGTGTCCCAATAATGTATAGAGGGGAAATATCGAATTGCGAAGGAAATTAATCGTCATTTCCTTACATTTCTTACATTTCGATCGCATATCATTGCTCTCTGCCCATTTTTGAATCTCGTCCAAGTCAGACTGTAGAGTCGACTGATCGTGAACAGATAGAGACTCAGAAATTGTAACATCGTCAACGTACTTCCAGTCACTTGTTCGTAGAGACTTCAACTCAAGGTCATTGATCATCATAAGGAATAATATCGGGCCTAACTTGGTTCCCTGGGGGATACCATCATTTACGCGTACCCAATCAGATTGAACTCCATTAATCTTGACCGACTGACGTCTGTCAGAGAGAAAGTTACAAATCCATGGGATAAGACATCTCCTAACCCCTATAGATATCAGTTTCTCGATTAACAAGTTGTGGCTTATTCGGTCAAACGCCTTACTAAAATCAAGATAGTGTGAAGGGGCGTCGACAGTATGCAACCAGTTGTTGACCATATCTATAAGACAATAGCTTGTAGATGAACCCTTTAGGCTACCAAACTGCTTGGGATCTATTTTGTGGTTAACATCGTTCATCATCCACTTAACCACGAGATCTTCGAGAATCTTTGACAAACATACTGTTAGGGCTATGGGACGGAGTTCGTCTTCACAAGAGACGGGTTGAGTTTTAGGAAGCGGAGTTACAGGTATATATAAGCATCTTTCCAGTCAGACTCTGGTCGGAACTTTAAACTACATGTATATCTTAAAGAGGATGAAATATTATTTAAAGGTGGTAACAAACCGTGTAATTTATGGTCACTATTCTCAACGATTTTATCAAATAAATGATCTGTCATTTATTGTCTTCGATCATATAGAGAGGGAAGATTCGTTGACTGTAATGCTTCTGTGTAACCCAGATTAGGACAAATAATTCGAGCGCATGTAAGTGGATATTGTATAAATCCGAGAGTGAGCAAGAGAGTTAGTAAGAGGGAGTGCGTATCTGTCGAGTATATGAAGGTGCAGAATCAAGAGAGTTATTGAGAGTCAAACGTTTATAAATCAATCAAGAGAATAAATTAGGAATACTAACTGTTCTACCAAGTTTTCAACAGAAATTCACTCATATGATACTGTATAAATACAGGAAGAGAATATCCCGTTTACCAAGCTAGCCCAGTAATCTAGTTGATTCGCCGGCTCCATATGAAACGTTAATATAATATTCCCTAAAAATGTTAATATAATTATAATGTTTGCTTACCAACGAAGCTAGTGAAAGGATACGCAGGGACGTCTTCATTTACTTCATAGTTCATTGCGTTATAGAATATAGACAATTGAAGAACATTTTTCCTGAAGAAATGCACATTGAATTAAAAGCTGTTAATTACTTTTTGCATCCTAGGAAGAACGGGTATACATGGTGTGTGCGACAATGGCGTAACGTTGGCCCAGGGGGGCCAGTGCCGAAAGCGCGAGACCTCTAAGGGGGGTCTGGGGCATTCCCAGAGCATTCCCAAATCTAGAGTCTCTGAAATGCCATTTCATGTACTTTGGGGGAAGATTTTACAGAATTCTGATGGTCAAAAAACGACATATAACATGTAAAATTTTACAAAAATGTTAGTATCACACGACCACATGGATATTTTGTTCTTACGTGCGTGCGTTTTTCGTTTCTCAGTATTAAATGGGGTGATGGCCTAGCAACCTCGTAGCGCCCGGGATAGGAGGGGAGTGGAGCGAGGGAAGAGAAGATCCTGGTAAAGGCTGGTCACGTGACTCCAAGGATATTGGATTATTTTGTAACCTGGCTTATTCTCGCTTATATCATCCGGGGGGCCGGATCGCTGTGAAAACATACCACAAACTTCTATAATTGAAAGTATAAACAGTATATGGATAATTTAAAAAGATTACAATTTATTGGAAAGACAGTACGGACTGCAGACAAGTTGAAAGCCTTGAAAGATGGTGGATTACTTCGAAAAATACGTTGATTTACTGAACATTTGTTGCTGTCATAAGATGATTATGTACAGGATTAGTATTATGAACATGATTAGTATTTAAAATAATAGTCATAGTCTGACTGTATTAAAATTGTAAATTCAAACTGTTCTGGCGTTGATCATAGGGACTTTAAGATCTACGACGGCAACCTAGGACGGCGACGACAGTAAAAGCAATACAAATTTTAGCATTTGAATGAAACCACGGTCGATTGACTAGCGTATTTGACACTCCAAGCTTGTTTTATGATCTCCAAAACGCTTCAATATTCCTAAAACGATTATAGTGTCTGTGTTTAAGTCAGTCTTAAGTCACATCTCTCATCTCTCCGCGAGTTACAAACGTCGTCCTAAAGACGTGAAAATGCTCTCAGTGGCGTTGTAAACAGAACGAGAACGGCGTTGAAATTACTCTTGGGAATAAAAATTATTCATTCTTATTGTTTCGCATGAAGATTCTTTTGTTTGAACGACGTCCCCCTCCTAGGTTGCCGTCGTAGATCTTAAAGTCCCTAATGTTTATCTTATGACAGCAACAAATGTCCGTAAATCAACGCATTTTTCGAAGTAATCCACCATCTTTCAACTTCTGTCTGCAGTCCGTACTGTCTTTCCAATAAATTGTAATATTTTTAAATTATCCATAATATACTGTTTATACTTTCAATTATAGAAGTTTGTGGTATGTTTTCACAGCGATCCGGCTCCCCGGATTATATAAGCGAGAATAAGCCAGGTTACAAAATAATCCAATATCCTTGGAGTTACGTGACCAGCCTTTACCAGGGTCTTCTCTTCCCTCGCTCCACTCCCCTCCCATCCCGGGCGCTCCCTCCCCGGGCACTGAGAAGACCCTGGGTACGAGGTTGATGGCCTAGCTGCCTGGGGGCCACCATTGAGGGTTGGGGCCCCCGGGTTCGCCCGGTCTGAGCCCACAGTAGTTACGCCACTGGTGTACAAGAGAGAATAAGACTAGAACAATAATTGCAATCATGTTAATTAATGCTAGAGGAACTGTTTTTTTACAAGTAATATATGGCATTTCACTCGATTAAACTACATGTTAAAGGATTTATGGTGAAGGAAAATTTCGCCGGAGTGTTGAAATATATACATTTTAAGACCAAATCGGGACCAGTTACGACAAATGCAACATCAAACCCTTCCCACTGGAATTGTCGCGGATTCAAATCCAACCGGAAGGCCTTGATGTTGCATTTTTCGCAACTTATCAATCCCAGCCGAAAGGGTCTACAGCTGCGTTTTTGCAACTGGTCCCGATTGGTCTCAAAAATATACTTTCAGCACTCGCAAAGTAATTTTCCTCTACCATTAACCACATTGCCATGAGTTATTCTGCAATCTGATTGGTTCTTATACGAGCAAGCTATCTACTCACATATTATAATTAGTTACGAAACTATACAGGGTGTCCCAAAAAAAGGCTACCTTTTCAAATTCAAATTAGCATGTTAATTCAAGCAACCTATTGTAGTTCTTTGAAATTCATTATCGCTTTTGAACTACGAATGCGTAAAAACACACAGTTTTATACACATGGGATATTAAACACAATAGGTTGTTTGAATTAACACGCTCATTTGAATTTGAAAAGGTAGCCTTTGTTTTGGGACACTCTGTATAGGCTACCGGATTCACATTGTTTTGCATCCTCATGGGAGTGTAAAACAATACGAATCCGATTACTTTTGCTCTAGTGTAAACGCTGCCATAGTAAATTGTTTGCTGCTCAAGTTTTAACGCAAACTCAGAAACCATAGACGAGAATCGAACCAGCAACCTTCATGATCTCCGATTAGACGCTCTAAATATTGAGCTATATATACCATGCAGAACTCCGATGACATAGCGAAGGCGACGTTGTGTACTAGCTAATTTAGCAGTCTCGATATTTTTCATATTTAAACATCGCCGTTATTCTCAAATCTCTACAGAAAGACATCTCATGTTCACAAGGTAGAGCGAAGCCTCTCTTCATTTAAAATATATGAATATACATCGACAAGTTAAAGCCAAGCCATGCTACGAAGACACTCTACAAGCCAGTGGTGATCAGGAGAAACTATTGTACACCATCAGCTCAACTGCACGCAGAAGACGTAACAGAAAAAGGAAAGTAATTTGGTTCAATCCACCCTTCAACAAAGCCGTTCGAACGAGCGTCGGAAACAGCTTTTTGCTCATTATAAAAAAAATTTCTGATCGGGCATAGATTAAACAAGATCTTCAACAAAAATACCGTAAATGTGAGCAAAAGCTCCATTCAAAATAATAAGCAGAATAGTATTCTATATACTGCTGGCGAAGTCTAATCAATCAATAAATTAATTAATTAAAATATTTCCTGTAGAATATCTGGTACCTCAAATAGTCCTCCCATTTAGCATCTTCGTTTACACCATGTATTCTTGCTTTAGTTTTGTTGAATTCTTTAATAAGCGCATCTTTGTTTTTTACTTGGTTGAAGAACGCGTAAGATAAATCAGTTTCAAATGATATCTGGGTACATGCGTCAATGCAACTACAATTCTTTATTCCCACTTCATCGAATATCTCTGTAAATATACATATATATACAGTATATATTACATGATAATAATATATTAACAAACGCCCGGTAGGTGTTACTCGGGCTACTTTTTGGGACCGTTCATTAACTATATGTCGTACGGAGTGGTAAAAGAATGGCGGGTCTTCAGATTTATGAAGGCAGGTGGGGGGAGGTTGCAATAAAATTACAAGTTGAAGAGGGTGTAATAAAATTATACACATACAATAAATGTTTAACTCCTGTCCCCTTCCCTCTACTAAATGGTGTTAGGCAACTGAAATAAATTGACTGGTGTTTGGTAGGCAGAATAAAATAATATAGGCTGTGCAAGGCAGGAATTGTTTTAAAAAGTTAAAATCATTTCTGCCTAAAACAAATCATTGTTAAAATCATTTCTTTCATTTTTTGGCCGGCTTTAAGCATAATATAATATTGCAGTTTAGTCAATTTCAAAACGTCACAAAATGAGATGAAATGAGATGGGGTACATGGGGGATGGCTAAAAGGGATGACTCAAAAGGACCTTTCTGTTTTTGTCTGGTCTTTATTTTTCGTTGGGTGGTTAGGTTTAAAGTTAGGATCAAGGTTAGGGTTAGGATTAGGATTAGAAGTTCTAGAAAATGTGATGGTGCTTTTTTGAGTCATCCCTTTTAGCCTTCACGGTACAGGTGGGTCGTAAAATATAAATGTTTTTTTCTGAAACCCATGCAGACGAAGATTAGCAAAGCCTATCGTGATGATGCAATAATTGCAATATCGCGACATTGAAAACAATAGGCACGCAATGCGTACATGCGTCAAAACATAATCATTGGCATACATGAAGTAGCTTCCTTAAAAATTATTATAGTGCGAACTTTTCCGCTAAGCGGCTTCCGACGACGATGTCTTTTGAACTACTACCATTTAAAGCTCCTGCTATATATCAAATGAAAGCTCGATTAACAGACTCTTATATACGTACATAATATCTTTGTAACTAAATACAAATAACTTTAAAATAGCGAAAACGGGTTGACATGGCTTTGGACATCATTTTGAATTTTGTCAATATAAATGACGTATGCTTTATCGACGAGGATGCCGAAAATATACATCCAAAATAATACCGAAAACTGAGTAGTTCGCTACACAGTTTGATACAGATTACAGACTTCTCCAATTTGGATTGTCAATACATAAGGCATTTTATGACGTAATACTTGAGCTCTACTTCAGTTATGACGTAATACACTATCTCTCGACTTCCGATAGAGACTGGGCACCAGGTTGACGAAACATACAAACGGTAATAAGAATAAATACGAAAGCTGCTAAGTTCTCAAAAGAACTGGATGTAATATGAAAAGGAGAAATATCAGAACTTCAATGTGTCGAAAAATACTTAAGTAAGAATACTTACATATATTTATGGACGACGTTATCATAAGCCGCAAACATGTTGCACTGCGTGCATAGCAGACGCAAAAACAGAACGAGCCGAAACCTAGGCTCGGTACCCCGAGTAGTAATTATAATAATAATTATAGCTTATTTACCAAGCATGAGGATTTTGACAGTGTTTGGCACATTTACTCAGTCATATGTACAGTGACATATCTGACCGTCATTTTTAGCACTGACCGAGCAAGCGCAGCTAGCAGAGGTTCGCGCAAACAATGGCGGTCCGATATTTCTCTGTACAGACCGGGCTGACGAAGTCAATAAGCTGTTTATTTTGTGTTTCAAAACTTTTCAGCAGCTCAAATTCTGTTTGCTAGCATGCATTAGATTCCCTTTCTTATTAGTTTTCAAAAACTTTATCAGCTATTTTGGCGTCCTCTATACAGAAATCTAAAAACTGTAGAGGGTTGTTCAAAAAGAGTTCTAATTACATAACATTTGAACATCTTTGATTTTACCTTATTCAGACCGCGGGCTTTTTGGGCTTCCTGGACCGGGGGAAGGCGTTCGCGGTACAATATCGCTTATATGACAACGCAATTTTTACAGGTTGATGGTATACTAAATACTGAGGTAATGGTACACTTATATTGCCATGGCAACAAAATTTGATCTAATTATGACATCCCATATCATCATGATCAAATAGTCACGGGTTTTCTGTGGTCAAATACAAATAGTTCAATTCAATTCATATTGTTCAATTCATACCTTCATTTACTTTATAACATTTCTCATATAGATCCCAAGAACAAATGGTTTTTTTGTCTGCTGTAATAAAATAAAATGTTGAAAATGTCAAGCATTTTCCTAGCTTTGTATCAATTTTACTTAAGGTGGTCTTGTACAAAATATTTCCAAATAATCAAATTTTCAAAACTACCAAATTATACATTATTAATCATTGCTTTTTCGTTTCCTGATGTTAAATTTTTTATTCGTGCAGTGAAAAGGGGATAAATATTGCAAAGAGTGGTTTTCAGATAATTACGAGACACAATGGAAAACAATGAAAACAATAAATGGGAATACAATAGAATACAATGGACAATACAAAGTTATTTCAAAACTTTAAACTCGAATTTCTCAAACCGTTATTTTACTAGACATGGGACGCTATGCTGCATTCAATATTAGTCGTATAGACATCAAATTTTCAGAATATGATCATTGTAAATAGATCTCAAACTTAAGCCTCAAAAATGTAATACATGGTAAATATATGTTTAGAAAATTCCTTTTTACGACTGTGTTTATCTTGTTAGAAACAAATTAAATTTCTGAGATAAATATCTATAAATTTATCATTTTTGAGGTTTACATATTGGTTATATCTATTGGCTTTATATTAAACTTATTATATTATACTTATTATTATCGTTATTGTATCGTTATCATATCGTCATTGTATAGTTATTTTTTCACCATGCATACACTTAAAGTTATCTTAATTGCCCAAGGTATACAAGACCGTGTTTTTTACGCATCCGTGGTTCAGAGGTGTCTAGGTCTTTCAAACTACCACAATAGGTTGTTTAATTAAAAGAATACCAATTAATTTTTTGCCGGTTTCGTCTTTTTTATACACACTGTATAGACATTATTCAAAAATGATCGTCAAATTATTTCAAAATAATTTTAAAATATTCTTTTATATGCGTATAAATTGGCCGGCTTATGAACTGTTTTCATGTACGAAATTGAAAAAGATTCTTACTTTAAATTGTCGTCCATTTATGAATATTAATGTACCATTTATTATATGGCTTGGCTCGGTCTGAACGCAGCTATTTTGCAATCTGATTGGTTACTGAGCGATCTTTACTATAGACTGGTCAATACAAAACAACTGAAAAGTTTTAAATAATTGTGAAAAATTGAGGAAATGTGAGAAATTTAAAAGAACCATATAATAAAAACCTTATTAACCTCATTTGGTCGGTCTATATAGTTTAATCATCGGCAAAATTATCCTGCCCTTGGTCTTTTTGCACAGACCTCGTTGTTCGTCGCTCCTACTGAAAGACCGCGGGCAGCATAATTTTGCCGTATAGTAAAGACCTTACCGTTTGGTCAATAAGTGTTTAATATTCATTTATAAAACAGCAATGTATGTACATTTTTTTAAATTTAAACATACAGTACCTGTACCTATATTGGGAGAGAATTTTCGGCATCCACATATCTGCTCAAGAAATTGGTCTTTGCATTTATACAAGCACGTAGGTTTTGAATATGGTTCGTTGCCAATAATTTGTTTACAGTTGCTTTCGTATGGTGCAGGAAGAGCAATCATCTAAAGCAGGATAAAAGCGCTAATAAAATTATTTAAAGATAACAGGCAATACCTGGACGATAGTCACAAGCTCAAATCCTCAGAAAGTATTTCTAAATCCCAGACCTGGATCGAGGCTGTAACCAGTTCTGATTTCCTGTGAGACACCGTAACCATTGAGCTGCCGAGACTCAATGGAGAGCGAAGATTACAATTTACGATGTAAATATATATATATATATATATATATATATATATATTTTTTTCTTTAGAAGAGAGGATTTATTAATGGTGAAATATATGTATATGAAAATTTGACTGCCCCGGTGATGTATAAATGTACGATGTTTGACTGTTCTGACCGTGTCTCAATAGCGCCGATGCGTTGATTCGGAGACCTCAGGTTCGTTTCCCGGTTGGGGCAGTCAAATTTTCATATACATATATTTCACCATATATATATATATATATATATATATATATATATATATATATATATATATATATATATATATATATATATATATATATATATATATTATATATATATATATATATATATATATATATATATATATATATATATATATATATATAATCTTTACTTAAAACAGTTTAATCGTTGTTACTCAGAGTTTCACGCCGAGAGACGATCTTCAGACAACTCATGTTGAGATTCTGGTTTAACTATTCTTTTATAGGGTACTCATACGTCACGGTGTCACAAATGGTGATGATGTCATCTACTGATATTGGAGCGCTTTAGGTTGCTTATGTAGAATTTATTCCTGTGGCGGCATTTTGAAGAAATTTCGGTTCGTTTGTTCAGAAGATGTCCTTTGATTGATTGATTGATTGATTGACACTTTATTTGACGAGGATTTACAGGTAAAGCTATCGCTTGTTTCCAATCTGGTCCTCCTAAATTACATATATCAACTAACAACAATACATTCACATGATATTAATTCTAAACTTATAAACTGATATATCTATTAAAATTAGTTAAAAGTGAAAAGAAAATACAGTTCTAAAATTACTAATATAACCTTTGAATATTTAGTTCGGTTGATTTAGCCAATTTTCCTTTATATGTTCTTTACAGAACCTTTTAAAGGCTTCAAATGAAGTAAGTTTCTTTGCCTCGTTTGGAAATTTATTCCATAGCGAAGGAGCGAGGAACGAAAATCTCCGCTTTCCTGCGTTGATTCTGGCTTTGGGAAGACAGAGGTTGTTGTTTTGTACTGTTCTTGTAGAGTACCGGTGCTTCGGTTTTTCTAATAATGTAATAAGGCAAGGTGGACTAATTTCGTGGAAGCAGTTAAAGCTTTGTAGGATGATGCGTTGGCATATGGTATCGTCTATGGGAATAATATTAAGTTGTTTGAATAGACTTAAAGATGGAGTAGTGAAGTCTGCGTTCAGAAGAATCCTGGCAGCTCGTTTTTGGGCCGAAACTAAGTGGTCAAGTGCATCTTTAGAACAGAATCCCCATACACTTCAACAATATTCAAGTGTTGGCTTTGCTAAACAGTTGTAAAGGAGAAGTAAGAGTTTAGGTGTTAGGTAAGGTTTGGCTCTTTTGACGAGTTCCAATTTGGTGTTGTATTTCTTGATAACAGTATAAATATGTTTGTTCCAACTTAGAGTCTCATCTATGTGTACTCCTAGAAGCTTTTCACAAGATGATTGAGAAATAATAGTGCCACAGATGGAGATGTTGAGAGGTTCGAAGATATTTACAAGTCTCTTTTGTGTTCGAATCAGCATAACTTTGGTCTTATCTGGATGTATTGCCATTCTGTTTTCTAATGCCCAAGTAGATAGGTTGTCTGCTCCGGTTTGTAATTGTGTTCTTATCGAGATAATAGAGGGTCCTGAGTTAGTTATGGTGGTGTCATCTACGTATATATAGGAAGTAGATTCTATATTTACAGGTGGGATGTCTTTGATGAATAGGATAAAAAGTAGGGGTCCAAGGGATGATCCTTGTGGGACACCGCTACGGACTGGCAGAAGATCTGATGTAGAATGTCCTATAGAGACGAGTTGTTTTCGATCTGTCAAATAGGATGTAAATCACTGTAGAGTTACTTCCTTAATCCTGTATATAGCAAGTTTCCTTAGAAGAAGTTCATGGTTTATCAAATCGAAAGCTTTCCGAAAATCTACCAAAAGTATTCCACTTAGTTGTCCTTTGTCCATGTTGTGTAGTAATATATCCGTAAGGTGTAGTAGCATCGTTTCACAGGAGTGAAAGGGCCGAGATCCAAACTGAGAGCTTGTAAGTAGGTTGTGTTCGTTGAGGTAATTCATAAGATAAATTCCACTATACCGTTCTAAGATTTTTGAAAGTGTAGATAGCACAGAGATTTGTCTATAATTATCTTTATCTTGTCGGGAGCCCTTTTTGAAAATTGGTGTAATTTTACTAATTTTCCACTGGTCTGGAAAGATGCCCGAAGTTATGCTGGAGTTGTAAATGTATAAGAGTGATGGAAGGATTTCTTTACAGCCGATTTTTAGTAGGTGGATATTGATGGAGTCGATTCCCTTTGCCTTGTGACATAACAAGTTGTTGATTTCTTTATAAAGATAATCAGCAGTCATAGGTGGAATTGTAAATTGGTGGTTTACAGGGAGTCGGTTGTCCCCAAAATGGCGTAAGGCATCAAAATTCGGTTGTTGGTCTGCTGCATTGGGAACAACAGTGTTGGCGATTTGAGAGAAATGTAGGTTGAATATTTTAGCGTTTTCTTCAGGGTTCGTGATTAAATCGTTATTTTCAGTTATCTTGTTAGGAGTTGTTTTGGTCTGGTTAAGGTTGGCTGCATCTTTCATTAATTTCCATAGTTTTCTTGAGTCGTGCTTATTCTCATAGATTTCTCGCTTAATAAAATTCGTTTTCGCTTGTTTTATGTCGGATGTTATTTTGTTTCGAAAACGTGTAAATCTTTCCCATGGAATGATTCTTTTCTGTGCTTGTTGTTTCAGTTCATCTCTATGCCTAAAACCACTAAGCATTTCTGATGTCATCCATTTAGGTATGTAACTGTAAAGATTTAACTTTTCTTGTCCGAAGTGGTACATGGCGATCAACAATAGTTAGAAACATCTCGTACCAGAGTGCTAGTGCGTCAGATGGATCGTCGAATGCTTCTATAGAGGACCATGGAGCCGAAAAAATCGTTACGAAAGTTTGCTTCATTAAGGTTGGATAATATAAATGATATATAATACAAAATGGCGACCAAACGTGCCTTTTCGGCTCTTGTAGTAACCTCGCTTTTCTGGTCTTCTGTGGCCTCCGTGGTGTTGGAGAAACTCAATGTGAGCAGTTATTCACCTAAACAAGTATTCTATCCTCGTTCAATTCGTCCAGTAACAACTCAGCGGCGTATATTTTCCCCACTTCGCCTACAGCAAGTGAAGTGGACCAAACACGGCTATACTTGTTATTCGCCGCCGGATCTTCACCGTGACATTGACCTGACTATTTACATGGATATTTCGCTGAATCCTGGTCCTGAACGTTGGAGTGATAGTCTGCGTGCCTTGTATCTAAATGCCAGGAGTGTGAAAGCTTTCGTGACCTCCGAAGGCTTCGCAAACAAAATTTGCAAAATGACATTATTGCAGCAGCTTGTTTACAGCGGGGACTTTGATGTCGTTTGTATATGCGAGACCTGGCTCAACCGCACTGTCTTGGACAGCGAGATTATTCCGGAGTATTCTATCTTCCGCCTAGACAGAAAAGATCGGACTGGTGGCGGAGTTCTCATAGCTGTAAAAGCTGACATTCATGCTCTGAGACGCCCAGACCTTGAAAGAGGGGGAGCAGAACTGGTCGTCGTAGAGATCAGAAAAGGACAAGGTAAACCAGTATTATTGTTTTTACCACCCCGACACTGTGCCTGAGTCTCTTATTGACTTGAACTATTCGCTTCAAACGAACTGCGAGTCTATAGTTGCATTGTATTGGTAGGGGATTTTAATCTACCCGAACTTGACTGGTCAGAGGATCAGTGTACGCCTGTAAACATTGGTTCTAGAGCTGATCACAACGTATTCTGTGATCAGATTATGGGGGATAATTTCTTTCAACAATTCATCCCTGGACCCACCAACATTGCAGGCAATAAACTTGATCTTCTACTGAGCAAGTGCCCTGAGATTATCGATGGTGTTTCGACTTTCCATCCACGAGACGGTAAATTGCCATCAGATCATTATGTTGTTGAGTTTAGGATTCGGCTGAAGTTCAAACGAGCAACAGCAGCAAAACGTCAAGTGTTTGATTATAAGAATGGGAACTTTAATGACCTGAGTGACTCTCTTGGGAGAGTCCCCTTTGATATCGTTGCCTCGGATGACATTGATGAGCATTGGTCCAATTGGACGGATTTGTTTTTGACCGCTGTTAAAGCTCACATTCCTGTGAAAACAGTTTACGACAAAAACTCTCCTTCTTGGATAGACGGTGAAGTGCGCCACCTGATACGCAAAAAATATGCAGCGCTTAGGCAGTTCCGTAAGAACAAAACACCGGAATGTAAGCAGAAACTTAGAAATCTAAGCCAGCAAGTTAAGATACTAGTCCGAGAGAAACATCGACAATATCTGGCCAAAATTGAAACCGGTCTTAAGGATAATCCAAAGCTCTTTTGGAACTACCACAAAGCATTTCTGCGTGGTAGGATTGGTGCCAACTCTATAATTTCCTTCATGGGAGATACAGCTGCGAAAGCGGCCGAAAAAGCAGAGCTCTTTAATAAGTTTTTTTCTTCCGTTTTTCGGGCCGCTGCTGCAGATGTAAACAATGATTTTGATTTAATTAACATCACCAAATGGATGGAACACATTGAAGTCTCTGTTGACGAAGTCAGGGAATATCTGAAAGAGTTAAACTCGAACAAAGCTGGCGGTCCCGACGGTATACCCTCACGTCTCCTGAAAGAATGTAGCGATCAAATTGCCCCGAGCTTGTGTGCAATCTTTAACTCAATCACTTCGCAGTGGACGTATCCCGAGCGAGTGGAAATCTGCTGATATAACACCGATACATAAAAAAGACTCGAAAGAGCTTGCGGAAAACTATCGCCCGATATCATTACTGCCTATAATAAGCAAAGTTTTAGAACGTTGTGTGCTCTCTCGCCTATACGAACATCTAAGTCACTCAATAACTGAGATACAGCACGGGTTTTTAAAAAATCGATCATGCGTCACGCAGTTATTGTCGGTGCTCCATATAATTGGTCAGTACTTGGACAAAAACATTCAAACGGATTTGATTTATTTGGATTTTGCCAAAGCTTTCGACAGCGTTGACCATAAAATCCTCCTGGCCAAGTTGAATGCATACGGGTGTCAGGTCAGCTGTTATCTTGGTTTACTGATTATCTAACAGGGCGAGTACAACGAGTCGTTGTGGACGGTGCTGCCTCACACTGGACACCTGTCACCTCTGGTGTTCCTCAAGGGAGCCTCCTGGGCCCACTATTGTTCACAATTTTTATAAACGATCTACCCAATGTAGTGGAAGGTGGAGCGATGGTTGCGCTATATGCCGACGATACCAACATTTATCGTAGTATAACGTCCGCATATGATTGCATAGCCTTACAGAATACTCTATCACGTTTGGACGAGTGGACAAAGCGAAACAACATCCGCTTTAATGCGTCTAAGTGTAAAGCGCTAACAGTGACACGGAAGAGAAACCCTTTGACACATAATTACAGCCTTAATCAAGTGCCGCTTGAGCGTGTCTCAGAAGGAGTGATTATTACTAGCACCCTTTCATGGGATAAACATGTGTACGTCATCGTAGCTAAAGCCAATAAGCTTCTTGGACTACTTAAGCGGAGCTGTCCACTTTTGACGGATGTGACAGTCAGGCGGACACTGTATTTATCGCTTGTCAAATCGCAACTTTGCTTTGGGACACAAGTCTGGTCCCCGACCCAGTCCTGCCTCAAGAAAAAAATTGAGCGTGTTCAGAGGAGAGCCACGAGATGGATTCTTAGAACCCGCCGTGGTTAAATATCGTATAAAGAAAGGCTTGTCACCCTGGATCTACTGCCGCTAGTCTACGACAGAGAGCAGAAAGACCTAGTATTTTTTTATAATTGCCTGCATGGTAACACTGACCTGAATGTGTACAACTTTGTAACCCTAATATCTCATGGCCGCACAAAACAAAGCAACTCCTTGAATCTGAGAACTCCCCTATGTAAGACCAGTTCGTTTCAGGGCTCCTATTTTAATCGTATTGTTAAATTATGGAACTTTATTCATACCTTAGCAACTGAAAGTGTATTTTCCAGCTCTAAATCTTTTCAACACTTTGTCCACCAAAGAATGGTTAATCTTTTACATTCAACCTTAGATAGATTTTGTACTTGGTCCTTAGTAAGAACCTGCTCATGCCATCGAGCATCTGGCCATTAATTAATTTCAACTTATACATGTAAATAATTCGTCTTCTCATAATTAGATATAAATGTTTACTTATTTATTTTTACCCTAGGGGCGGTGCCTCGCATGGGTCCATCCAGGGTAATTTAAATCTAGCTATTCCCAATAAAGTTGTCAAAACAAAACAAAACAAATAATGATCTATATTGTATGGTGTTTGTTTCATTCTTTTTTGATTTTAATGAAGCATTGCAACGACGCACAAGAAATACGGGAGAGTGATCACTGAGAGAAAGTGATGGCACATGGATAGATGCAACGTTTCTTTCGGTTGAGCAGTAGATATGGTGAATAAGAGTTGAAGTAATACTGAATAAGTCATCTACATACCGCGCTTCCGTTCTAGTTGGTACTGCCACTAATTGTTTTAATCCAAGATGTCGAATATGTTTAGAGAACGAATTAGATTTTAATTTCTCTGATAGAATATTTACATTAAAGACTCCAAGTATGAAACATTCTTTATGTTCTGATGCCATTCTATCCATGGTTTCTATACAAGGCTGGTGTCGTAGAAACTGTCCGCAGATGGTGGTCTGTATATGTTCATGATTAAAATGGGTGATATATAGCGCGGTTTGATTTCAATGCACGTTGATTCTGTATCAAGTCTTGTCGTTGAACATAGGGAATATCGTTATGAATATAGGTGATAATACCTCCACCAGAGGTATTAGTAGATCTATCATGTCTTACGAACGTATAGTTTGGAATGAAGAGCATGTCGTCTGACCAAGAGTCGTTAAGCCAAGTTTCGGAGAATGATAAAACATGGATAGTGGGTTTTTGGATTAAATACGCCTTTATTTCATCTAATTTAGTTCCACATTTCATACTTCGGATGTTAAGGTGATCAATTATAAAACCTTTCGTCTTAATTCTTCGGTAGGTTAAAACAACCATCATCCTGAGAGGGATTTGATGGTCCAGGGTTTAGTTCGATATCGTATAAAAGTTGGATTATTGGTTTAAATGTAGCAGTGGAATTACTATATAGAATTATTGGTGCAGATGTTCTTTTTATCTTCCTTGTAACGTTCATTATTAGATACTATTGTGTTGCTGCTGGAAGGTTGTCATATTATCGTGATGTCAAATTGGTTGAATATAAATGTTGTAAATGATATCGTGAGAAGTATAAATTGAATAGTTTTAAGGATAAACAGCAGTGACAAGAGAAGTCCAGGTTCGAAAAATGGTTGAACAGGGAGGGTCTCGAAGGTAGTAGATCAAAGGTGAACAGATTTCCTTGCATTAACCGTGATGAACGCATAGTTATAAGATAAATACTTATTATAGGATAAATAGTTCGCTTGACTGGTTTGATAGCCATAAACATTAGCTTTACCTTTCTCACGAGAAAACGTCCCTTTAATCTTGTAGTCTGAATGTATCTGCAGTATATCACTCGAAACTATAGGTTTACCAGAGTCCGAAGTCAGGTTAGATTTCGTATATTGACTTGTAGACATTGCCTTTCTGTTATTTCCAAGCCATAAACAAGCATATAGTTCAATTCCAAGGCCAAGTGAATAATTCGCATGACTGCTCTCATAGTCACGATCATAACTTTTAACTTTTCTTCATAACTTTTCTTCGATACAAAGATTGCACCGCCTCGCTCCACTTTCGTATGATTTCATGCGTTTTATAAGATGGACCATTTTACCGAAAAACTATTAAACTAAAAAAATATATACCACATAAAATATATACCATACAAAAATATATACGAAAAACTAAAAAAATATATACCGCAGGAATAAATTCTACATAAGCAACCTAAAGCGCTCCAATATCAGTACATGACATCATCACCATTTGTGACACCGTGACGTATGAGTACCCTATAAAAGAATAGTTATACAAAAATATATTTATACCATACAAAAAATATATACGAAAAACTAAAAAAATATA
Source organism: Chrysogorgia sp. JL179-B06 (assembly GCA_035772405.1). Lineage (NCBI taxonomy): Eukaryota > Metazoa > Cnidaria > Anthozoa > Scleralcyonacea > Chrysogorgiidae > Chrysogorgia > Chrysogorgia sp. JL179-B06. The sequence continues at coordinate 11,658,454 of JAYKKM010000439.1, forward strand.
TACCACAGCAATAAATTCTACATAAGCAACCTAAAGCGCTCCAATATCAGTAGATGACATCATCACCATTTGTAACACCGTGACGTATGAGTATAAAAAACCCTATAAAAGAATAGTTAAACCACAATCTCAACAGTTGTCTGAAGATCGTCTCTCGGCGTAAAACGAACTGTTTTAAGTAAATATTCTATACGCTCTATCATTAACGATATTGAGCACTCTATTTAACGTCAATATTCACTATTTATTTCGTTTTATTTCATATATATATATATATATATATATATATATATATATATATATATATATATATATATATATATATATAAACTATATATATATATATATATATATATATATATAAATATATATATATATATATATATATATATATATATATATATATATATATATATATATATATATATATATATATATATATATATATATATATATTCGACAATAAGAAGATTCGAATAACCACCCCTGCTTTTAAATAAATAACATTTTATTTAACACACAAACGTTTTCGCTGTTCTTAGCTCTTCAGGTGTGAGATACAATAACATGACCATTGCGTCATCTTGAAAGACAATGGAGCTTCCAAACCATCCCCCACTACTAACTATGGGTTACTTTGATATTTATATTTTAATTTCGCTCTACTGTTATGTTAATTATTAGTGTTGTTTCGTCCAAAATACTTTTCATTTTACTAGAACTGTTCAGGAACTTTTCTTTTACTTTTGCGATGATCTGTGGGTTGTTTGAATTGTTAGTGATTACCAGTGGGAGTGTTTTGGTGTTGTCATTTTTTTCTTTGTTTGCTCTTAATTCCTATATGCTCAATTTTTTCGCCTTTTATATTCCGGTTGTGATGATTGCGTCTGGGTAGTCTTGTTTTTTTAAGAGTTGTTTTAGTTTATGTAGCCGGTGTTTTTCTCTTAGTTCTGGCTTTGTCACTATTGCGCATATCCTCCTTGCAAGGCAGTATGGAATGTTGTATTTAGTATGCTTTGGATGGCAGGATGCATAAGAGAATGTCTAAAAATGGAAGCTTGTTGGTACTTTTTTCATTGTGAAATTTTATCTTTGCATATAGGTTGTTATGTAACTGGTTGAATTCCAATAATTGTTTCTCTGATTTACTCAAAAACAGAAAACAATCGTCTAAAAATCTTGATGAATGATTCTTTTTCAGCCTCTCCGTATTTTTCTGCATATTTGGTATAAAGATGCTTTTCCAAATATCCCATAATCAGTTAGATAAACGAAATAAAACAAAGTGACGTAACTTCAAAGGAATGTATGCAAACAATCTTAAATTAACATAACAGTAGAGCGAAATTAGCATGCAAATATCAAAGTAACCCAACCACTCATTATTACCTCACACCCGAGGAGCTAAGAACAGCGAAAACGTTTGTGTGTTAAACAAAATGTTATTTATTTAAAAACAAGTGTGCTTATTCGAATCTTCTTATTGTCGAAATGAAATAATTTTATACCTATAACTGATAATTGTGTTCGATCATATTTCATCTGTTTACAAATTTCCCGCAACACAAGAATGGCAACGAGAAGATCAACACGTGGACTTTAGATACATTAGTTTAGAAAATCCATTAGATATGAAAAATATCACCATCTCAGAGAAATTAGATACCATAGGAGACTCACTTCAACAAATCTATTGAGATATGGTCAGAACAGTCAGTGATTTCCCGACATACATATTAAATTCTCCGCTTTCACTTGACACCAACAGGCAGACATCCAACCATAACGTGGAGCAAGGCCTCTCGAGCGCACTTTCCAAAGTAGCGAAGCGATACACAACTTCTTGTATACAGAGGACTTTAAGAATAATAATTAATATTAGAGAGGATTTAAATATAGTCAAATACGTATATGGAAAAAGTGACTGCCCAAAGTGAGACCAGCGTTCGATTCTTGGTTGGGGCAGTCACTTTTTCCATATACGTATTTGACTATATTTAAATCCTCTCTAATATTAATTAATATTATTCTTAAAGCCTTCTGTGAGCAAGAAGTTGTGTATCGCTTCGCTACTTAGGGAAGTGCGCTCGAGAGGCCTTGCTCCACGCTATGGTTAGATGCGATGTCTGCCTGTTGGTGTCAAGTGAAAGCGGCAAATTTAATATGTACGTGGGGAAATCACTTAGTGTTCTGACCGTGTCTCAATAGCTCAAAGGTTAGAGCGTCGAAACGTTGATTCGGAGACCAGGGTTCGATTCCAGGTTGGGGTAGTCACATGTGATCGCATGTGTATAATTAGTCCTCGTGCCATATCTGGATTGTACCGAGTGGAACAGCGAAACACGTGTCTCATGTAGATTGTACTATTACGCTCCTTCACTTCGGTGTTGTTGAGCACTCTGTGAAGTTGGTGTGGGTGTCCTTTAGCGATAATGCAACGCCCACTACCCTTGTGGTAGTTTGAGCGCTCTTGCCCTATACCGCTTCACGCTCTGGATGTGCGCATGGTTGCTATTATCCCACGTCAAGCGGTTGTCGCCGGAAATCGCATGTGTATAATTAGTCCTCGTGCCATATCATATATATATATATATATATATATATATTTATATTTATAAGATAGCCATCCACCGTATATGAGCTATTCTGCAATCTGATTGGTTCTTATACTAACAAGCTATCAGCTCATATATCACTAGTAATGAAAAAATAAAATGGCGGCGTGATTTTCTTAACTTACTGCAGATGAAACTGGCTATTTCTTTCACGCACAGTAGCGAAAAACCTGAACTGAGAGGAATAAGTCTAATATTCAACAGAAAATATATTAACCAAATGCAAAATTTACCAAGTTATGATGCAAAACACACTTTAAAAATCGTCTTAAGGCTTTGAAAACCCCGACTGAATTGTGAACAGTTGATAATAATGTTTTGTCAGACAAAATAAATAGGATAAATGTTAGCTAGCAACACATATTTATTACAAATATTATGATTATTATTCAGTAAAGATAATTTTTGAAGTAATAAAGCATTATGAATGAAAACTTTGATAATTTTGGGTGATAAACATCGAAAAACAACAAAGCGAGATTTTCGCTCATGATTTTTAGCTTTATGTTCTCTTAAAAGCCCAAATATTCACAACCGTGATACAATAACTAAAAACTGACCCACTTTTTGGCTTTTCGAAGGAACTTTTTTTCTTTATTGAACCATCTCAACGAATTTTTGGCTCTCAGACAAAATTTTGAAGCTGTTTTCAACTCAGCGAGAAACCTTTCTTACGTGACTACAGTACGCATGACGGAAGTATATGTGGCGGAAGTTCGTTGCTTTCAATTACATAATTTATTTACTGCGACATATTTGCCGATTATTATCTTGAATGTTTTTCTATATTATAGAACAATTATACCATTCGCTCTCGCCGCATATGAACTAATAGCCAACCCGGTGCTACGCACCTCGTTGGCTGTGAGCTCATATACGACTCGAGCTCATGGTATAATTGTTAATTATATATATATATATATATATATATATATATATATATATATATATATATATATATATATATATATATATATATATATATATATATATATTGACAAATATAAGTAACAGATGAGTTACAAATATGACTATGGATATGAGAGCGCTCAATACCATTGCAGGTAGAGCGAAATATAATTAGTTTGAATACAGGAGTCGCAACTCTGAGTTTCACGCTACATGCGATCTTCAGGCAACTGACAGATCGGATTAAACTATAGTTATTATATACATGTCATTATTTGGTGTCCCATTACATGTCGACAACTCGAAAACATCTCACTTCGTCTGTTCAGGAAGTCTTTTTTCTTAGCTTTCATGATTAAAAGTTTTTCTTCAAGGCATAAATTACATCTTCTTGACCCTGGTCTATACGCTCCTATTTGTTTGATTATGCACCATTTAATGTTAAACTCGCGCCTAGCCGTTTTCAGCATCCAAACATATTTTGAAAGTTCAGTTTCACTTGTGTATTTTGCGTTTCTGAAGGATTTCAAATGGTTTCGGTATCTTTGTTTAAAAGCGTTGGCTGTTATTCCGATGTACTTCTTGGTCTCACCGTTGTCTGCTGTAGTGACTTCGGCTTGGTAGACTACGCTTTTCTTCATGCATTTTCCTGCGATTGGACATTCGTCTGGTTTCCGGCAGTTGCAGGTTTGTTCAACGGTATTTACGTCCTGTTTATGTTTCGCGTTTTTGTTCAAGATGTGGTTGTTGTGTTTGCGAATAAAATGTTGCATGTTGTCCATGCAACTGTAGCTAACTCTTATCGTGTGTCTGTTAAATAATTTGTTAAGTTTGTGTGATGGTGGGAAGTGCTTGTCAATAAGTTGCAAAAAGTTTTGTGCAATGTTTGTTCTGACGTTTTTACTATAAGGTGGGTTGTATACCATATAATATTTCGTCGTCTGTTTTGTCTCGTATTGTTGTTTATGTTCAACCTCGTACCCAGGGCCTATCTCCGCCCGCCGCCGACCCCCCGCCACGCGCGCTGCGAGGCCCTGGCAGGGGCTGGTCACGTGTCACCCAGATTCTGGGTGATAACAAAAATTAATTTAGTGGGAGGGGATGGTACGTTTTGGTTGTCCAGGTGCAGCTACTGGCGGCATGTAATGGCTCCGATACTGAAGTTTTATCCTGTCGTCGTAGATGGAATCGATCTTTCCTCGAACCGTCGCGGACTCCGCACGCTGTAAGAAGTTGAAAATGTGTCAAAAGCTCATGGCGACGTGCTTCAGCGAAACAAAGCGCTTCCTGAACTCATCTGTCGTCGTTGAGAAAGAAAAGTAAAGAACGCTTCAAATTTAAAGAAAATTATTGCTAACACGCGAAAGTTACTTATCCAGAATTCAGCCGATTTAAAAGGTGCATTGAAATATCGCCGTCTGCCCTTTCCCTAGAGAAATATTTCTAAACCGACGCCGCCTCGTCGTCTTCAATTTTCAAAGGTTAGTTTTAAAATCATCAGTTGTTGTTTTAATCTAAAATATATAATAACATCATGACAGAACGTTGACGCTTTATAACTGCCTTTTTACATTGAAAGAGTTGAATAGAGATAACAATGATCGTCACTGCGTCAAGTGATTTTCATAATAGCATATTTCCAATGTAGACATGTTAACCCGAAATTTTCGAAGTTGACAGAAAATGGAAAATAACACTGCGTACGCAACACTGTGTACTTTGTTATTTCGAATGTCTAGGATAGTATTATGCTTGTGTCACTTCATATTAAATTAAAATATTTCGCAAATATAAGTAATTCGATCGATCGGATATTAAAATACTATATTTGGGATAAATACTATCAATAGACATTCGAAATAACAAAGTAGACAGTGCTGCATAGACTGTTTCTTTTCTATTATTAAAATCACTTGACGCAGTGACGATCATTCAAATTCAATTCTGTTCAAAAGGCAGTTAAGCGGTAAACGTTATTATATATTTTGGATTGAGTCAACAACTGATAATTTTAAAACTAACCTTTGAAATTGAAGATGACGAGGCGGCGTCGGTTTTGAAGTTCAAAAACGTTCTTTTCGACAAAGGGACAGACGGCGTTCTTGCAGTACTGTATGTGGAATCCTCAAGGGATTCGCAGAGTCGATAGAACAAAAAATCGATTCCATCACAGGATAAAACTTCTTCGCATCAGTGGCAAGGTGCAGCAACTGGCATATAATGGCCACCTGGACAACCTCCCCCTCCCACAAATTTTTTGTTATCACCCAGAATCTGGGTGACACGTGACCAGCCCCTGCCAGGGCCTTTTCGCAGCGCGCGTGGCGGGGGGTCGGCGGCGGGCGGAGATAGGCCCTGGGTACGAGGTTGGTTTATGTTGCCTTCGTATTGTTGTTTATGTTGCCTGAAGATCGCATGTAGCGTGAAACTCAGAGTTGCGACTCCTGTATTCAAACTAATTATATTTCGCTCTACCTGCAATGGTATTGAGCGCTCTCATATCCATAGTCATATTTGTAACTCATCTGTTACTTATATTTGTCAATATATTTACGCTCCTGCCTACAGTTGAGCGCTCTGTTTGGCTTGGTATCAACAACAAAGTAAGAATGCAGCAGATCAGATTTAACTATTCGTTGAAGAACATTGGACTACCTACATATGACGACTACCGAAGAAACATTATAAACAAAACCGAGAGTGTTATCCGACGAATGCGATGGAAAGCTCACTTTTTCTTAAACGGCAATGACAACAAATCACACAAGACACCTAGCTATGGCTTGAAATCAAAGCAAAACCCGCAACCCGTAGCAGAGATGAAAAGCTTCGAGGAAGATGTCATTAAAATGATAGAGAACGTGAAATTCAGAAAAGTGAACGACCAATTGGAAAGCACCTTAGAAAATGACAAACGAAAAATCAAAGAATCTCCAAACGTTTTTATTTCCGCCGACAAAACGCGTAATATCTATGAAATGAACGCTAACGATTACAATAAACTATTAACTGAAAACATTACCAAAACATACAAGCTGGCACCAGACAATACATTGGAAAGTATCAACCGTGAAGCAAAGTAAATAGCAAGCGATCTAAATATTGCAAACCGCATAGAACCACTGGCGCATGCAGAAGCTTTTATCACACTAAAAGACCACAAGGAGGACTTCGAAAACCACACTAAATGCCGTTTGATTAACCCCGCTAAAAGTAACCTTGGCAAAGTCAGTAAATCTATCCTAGACAAATTTAATACGGAAATCCGAGAAAAAACCCTGGCAAACCAATGGAGAAATTCCGATGAAACCATCACTTGGTTCAAATCTCTAAACAATAAAGACAAAACTTCATTTTTAACCTTTGATATCGATAGACCCGTCTATCTCTGAAGATCTACTTGACCGCGCCATTTCATGGGGCAAGAAATTTACCACCATCTCCGACAGTGACATTAACATCATAAAACATGCTCGAAAGTCACTCCTATTCAATAACAGCCGCGCATGGACGAAGACAAGTAATAGCACGTTCGACGTGACTATGGGAAGTTTTGATGGGGCTGAAGTTTGTGAGCTAGTTGGGCTTTATGCCTTAAACTCGCTAGTAAATCGATTTGGAAAGAATGTCGGCTTGTACCGCGACGATGGGCTAGCTGCACTCAACATAACGTCGGCAAGATTGGCAGACAAAGCAAGAAAAGATTTAATAAACATTTTTGACAGTTTTGGCCTTAAGATCACTGTGGAAACAAACTTGAAGAGCGTACACTTTCTAGACGTAATATTTGACTTAACAAACGGAAAATTTAGACCTTACCGAAAACCAAACGACGAAACACTATACATTAACCGCTTTTCAAATCACCCCCCATCCATTATCCGACAACTACCCGCATCTATTAACAAGCGCATAAACAAACTATCATGCGACGAAGAAACGTTTAACACAGCTTCCCCTATTTACAATGACGCCTTGAAACAAAGTAACTTTGACACGAACCTTACATACGAACCAACTAACCAGAACGAAGGCAACATAAACAATAATACGAGACAAAACAGACGACGAAATATTATATGGTACAACCCACCTTATAGTAAAAACGTCAGAACAAACATTGCACAAAACTTTTTGCAACTTATTGACAAGCACTTCCCACCATCACACAAACTTAACAAATTATTTAACAGACACACGATAAGAGTTAGCTACAGTTGCATGGATAACATGCAAAATTTTATTCGCAAACACAACAACCACATCTTGAACAAAAACGCGAAACATAAACAGGACGTAAATACCGTTGAACAAACCTGCAACTGCCGGAAACCAGACGAATGTCCAATCGCAGGAAAATGCATGAAGAAAAGCGTAGTCTACCAAGCCGAAGTCACTACAGCAGACAACGGTGAGACCAAGAAGTACATCGGAATAACAGCCAACGCTTTTAAACAAAGATACCGAAACCATTTGAAATCCTTCAGAAACGCAAAATACACAAGTGAAACTGAACTTTCAAAATATGTTTGGATGCTGAAAACGGCTAGGCGCGAGTTTAACATTAAATGGTGCATAATCAAACAAATAGGAGCGTATAGACCAGGGTCAAGAAGATGTAATTTATGCCTTGAAGAAAAACTTTTAATCATGAAAGCTAAGAAAAAAGACTTCCTGAACAGACGAAGTGAGATGTTTTCGAGTTGTCGACATGTAATGGGACACCAAATAATGACATGTATATAATAACTATAGTTTAATCCGATCTGTCAGTTGCCTGAAGATCGCATGTAGCGTGAAACTCAGAGTTGCGACGCCTGTATTCAAACTAATTATATATATATATATATATATATTTATAATATATATATATATATATATTTATATGTATATATATATATATATAAGCCGGCAAGAACAACATTCAAGGCAGTTGTCCAGATACGGAAAAAGACGGACAGTGAGCGGGATACGCATTTTTACGTATCTGGCATTAACCAATCAGAATTCAGGATATGAGAAAGCCATATAATAAATATAAATACCTTCCTCTTTTTGATCGATACAAGCGCCTGTGCGCCAGGCATTACCGCAAAACCAAGGTTTGTTATAAATGGTGGCTCGAGTTGGTCATGTACACGGACTTTCAGTCCAATCGCTGGCACTGTTTCTTTATATTCATAAACTTGAACATTCAGAGTAAGCTGAAGTCCATTGTTTATCCCGGGATTGGTTACATGTTGCAGTGTGAAGTTTGGATGACCTATAATTGGATAAGAAAATTATCAAAATTATATAGACAAAAGCGAACAACGAAAAGAAATTGCGTCTTCTGTTGGTGGTAGTATTTTTATCGTCTTAGTATTTTTATCATTTATAGACCCGAAAAGACAAGGCAAGACAAGACAAGACAAGACAAAGCAGAGGGAAATTCGGCGAAATGTTACCCCGAGGGATGATATTTCGTCGAATCCCCGATAGCTAGGGAAGGTCTAAAATTATATATTATACCGAAACAATCGTGTTCTATTTCTACAAAGGTCTTTTTAGTGAAACGTTTTGTTTTAGCGTGTAGCCAGCTTAAAAGGCTGGCCAATGACACATTCCCACCAATAATTGTTGGGACGTTAACCGAGTCTTACTCTGACGGTACTACTCGACTTAACACTTTCCTTATAATTGTCTCTCTTTCCAAAAATACTTTCTGTTACATTGTCCTCACTATTCTTCTCACTTTCCCTTCTCCATCCACTTCGCCTAGACATCCGATGATAACTGGTATACCACTCCAATGCACAATACACTATCTAGTCTCAAACGCAAGTTGTTGATACATTTGCAGTTTTGTTCGTGTTACCTTCTCGATGTTCATGCTCTCTTGTGGGTATACATGTCCATCAGCCATATCTACTTCTCTTTTTCATCCGCCAAGGTCATGTCCAGTCTACACGCTGAACTATAGTTTTCCTCATTTTATTATTATTATAGATTAGTAAAGGCCCATCTATGCCTATTGGCCAGAATATACCAATATTTGCTATCTTTCGTTGCTATCTACTCTATTTGTACTACTCCGTGACACAATTAATGTACTTTACAGATCTTATGGAAGATTTTTGCGGTAGCTTCGGAATATAGGATGATAATCCCTATGACGTATACGTATCTTTTCACATATAGAAGATGCATGCATTATATATTCAGGCAAACAATTACACGCATGTTATTGGACTGGCCGTGACAATTAACGCGTTGCATGAGGACAAAATCATCCTGACAAAATCAACTATGTTCAAAATAGAAAGCTACAGTATATAGCACGATCCCCCCGCAATAAACATATTAAAATAGTTTGCTTTGTTGATAAACAAAAATATCATAGAGTATTTGACCTTATTGATCAAAGTCACTTCAGTTATTAATCTAAATTCACATTAACATGAGATTTGTAAAAAGTTAGTAGGACAGTATAGGAAGCCACTTTAAGTGTATAACATTTTAATGGACCATTTTCAAATCCCGAATAGAAGTTAAACAACTTGTATTAATGATGCCAAGTGGAATAAGTCAGTTTATTATATATATATATATATATATATATAATATATATATATATATATATATATATATATATATATATATATACATGTATATATATATATATATATATATATATATAATATATATATATATATATATATATATATATATATATATATATATATATATATATATATATATATATATATATATATATATATATATATATATAATATATTCGTCTTTTAGTGCTGACATGGCTCTAAAGAGTGCTCAATACAACCGTTCTTGTAGAGCAATATATAATGTTGAATTGTATTACTAAAACCTAAACCTATTTACAATAAATATGTTTTAGTTTTTAGTCTTTAGGCTTCTCTTAGCAATATTTTGTAGGACGGATAAGAGACATGCAGACAACTTCGCATTGTTCCGTATATATATATATATATATATATATATATATATATATATATTATATATATATATATATATATATATATATATATTTATATATATATAGCTATATATATATAAAAAAAATAATAATAATAAAAGTTCCAAGCAAACTTATTATATATATATATATATATATATATATATATATATATATATATATATATATATATATATAATTTATATATATATATATATATATGTATATATATATACATATATATATATATATCAAGGTTTTCAGAAAATATATATATGTAATAAAAATATCTTCACATGCGAAGGTAAAAATTATATATTCACTGAGTAGTGAGAATATAATTTTTTATCTTCACATGTGAATTAAGTTATCACCATGGCTATTTCATTGATTTCAACATAATAAACAGAATATTTTGCATGGCCGCCTAGAGATGGCCAATTTTTTTCTTCTTGTGAAGATACAATATTTCTCACTCGTTCGCTTTCGTTCACTCGTGAAAGTTATTACCAAAAAACTAGATAAAATTTATATCTCCGCACGCTCATGTAATAATGTGAGAGCTTTATATAGGCGACAGGTGCATGGTGCAACAGCTCGCCCATGCAGCATAACCTCTGAAAGCTGTTTATCAAAATTATATATTTTTTGTCGATCGGAAATCAAATAAATAGGTCATTGGCTAAGGGCTGTTTATATGGAGGCGATTCAGCCATCTAGATAGTGGCAGCTCATTGATGAGATCCCGTCTCTCCGACAAATACTTTGTAAAATTTGATTTCGTTTATATTAGGATGCCGAGCCAGCCGTTCTTGTCAATATCTCGCTATGGACTATATACCCAAGATCCCGCCTAGGAAGGCTGGAAATATTAGCACTCGAGAGGGCCGGCATTGCAAAAGTTTGCGTAAAACATAATGGTATAGCAAAAACACACTGGGAAAAAAAACGGGAAAAAAATAACAGATCAACAATAAGTTGTACATAAAAAATATCTCACTGGTTGAACACACATTCGATCACTCCCACATTTCGGAAATTTCGAGATTTTAAAGTCTGTGAATCTCAAGCTATTTTTTACCTTTTATTTCCTTTTAAAATATTGGCTAAGCCAAAACAAAAGTAATTTTTCTACCACAGAAAAACACAGTCTCAACAACTCTGTCCGGACAATTATTTTCACATTCAGGACTAACAAAACATTTAAAAGAATCAAGCTAGGCCAATAAGGAAAAGTGTTTGTTATATTAAGACGTATATATTCTCTAAACTTCAGTCCTCTTACATACACTAAATTTTGGCACTACGCCACCTTGTAGAGTACTCGATTTTACATCAACACTCAATATCTTTACTGTAAAATAAGGTAAGATGAATTTGTTTTATAAAAAATACTGCATTAAATGTGCAATTAGTAAATCATTCGTTTCAAGGACTCTATAGTCTTCAAATTTTACGCCACTTTTGTGTCATATATATATTATATATGATAAAGAATATAGTTGTGTTACTAACCAAACGCCTTAATGATATAAAACGTATATTGTACATAAATAAAATTTTCAACATTATTAAAAAAAGAAAGCAGTATATAGGATGGTTCATAAAAAGCAGACCGAAAAGCAGACACAAAAGAGAGTATATTTATTTCTTGTCAATATTCTTCCATCCTTTTGTCGTTCTTTGACTACGCGAGAAATTGATTAAGATATTGCGACGTTCGCATAACAAATACTCTTTTCTTTGCTCTTCTCTTTTAAGCCTATTATTTTGTCAAGTCTTTAAACAGTTCTTCTAAGAATTCATCTCTTTTTCTCTTCCTTTGCTCCAACATTACGCCATTGTTAGATATTTAGTAAATGTGTTTATGTATAAGCAGTTATTAAATTTATTATACCAATCACCATATTTTTCTTTATATAAACGTAACCGTGTTTTTAACAGTATCAGGAAAGCGTTACAAAATAGAAAACAAAATATATTTATAGCTCTATACAGTTATGTTACCACAAAGCATTAGTTGTGTTTCGCTTACCTGAATTAAAAGTATGACACAGTCCCATTTCATCAACGTTGGATATAAAATCCGTTGAATTGCAAGGCTTTCCCTTCCACGAACACTGTAGTAGCATCCCTTCTTCATTCATAGTGTGACCATACTTTTGGAATATATCAACAAAGTTCACATTGACCGAATTGTTAGCTTCTTCTTTTATTTTTGGAAGTTGACTTTTCCGTATAGGATTGAAATTGCAAATTGTAACAGCTGGGAAAAGTAGACTATCTGGATTAACAATTTTGTTTTTTGTTGCAATCGGGTAGCTGGAATAACGGATGTAAAGATCCCACGTAGTATGAATGGAAAGTGCGATACACGTCAACATAAAAACAAGCCAAATTAAGCGTCTTATCTTTGATCCACCGTGAAAGACGTAAGGAGTGCCATGTAAGGTCGACCGATTCGTGTATTCAAGTATAGCTGAGATAATACGCCTAGACTTAGTCGTTTCTCTTTGTTTAGAAGAGTTTTCGATTGTATGAACACAGTTGTCGGACGTTGCGTCCATTTTCAAGTAAGGTTATCCGTTAATTCCTTGGATATATTTTTCTGTTTTTAAAGCCTTTAACGGACAGGCTGTGCGCCAAAGTCTACCCAATTGTATTAAAATAATAAATGAGCTATAGTCACTATGCACAGTTTTAATTATTGTATTTTAAGTCACACCTGTGGGAGTTTAATTTAGTGAAGTGATGTTTTAAAATATTCCGCAATTTTTGTAGCATAACTTGACCTAGGAAAAGTTTATAGTTTTATAATGCTGGACTGGAAAAAAAGAAGAATGAAATAATGCATGATGTTTAGAAGGCACTGAAACGAAAATTTGGGTTATTATTTGCTCATAAAATCTGAATAGAATACCGAACGGGTATATACAGTTAATATTGTAGTTAATATAACAGGTAAGATTACAATTAATATTACGGTTAATATACAATCGATATTACAGTTAATATTACAGAAAATATACAATCAATATTACAGTCAATATTATAGTCAATATTACAGTCAACGTTTCAATTAATATAATATTAAAATGAATATTACAGATATTTTACAATTTATATTACAGTTAATATTTAAAGCTGAAAATATTTAGCTTCTTTTCATGAACGGCCATTATTTAATCAATTCTTTGCAGCTTCCAAAAGGACGAACTTTTGAAAATATGCAAAAACATGATGATTATATAATTATTTTTATTGAAGTTACTCCACTCATAATAACCATGAAAATATTACATATTTGAAGTGATTTTTGCGAAACAATAGGAATAGTTGTAATAAAATGTTTCAGTAATTATGTACAGTATACCCGTTCTCGAAAAACAACATATTATCAACCTTTTTTAAAGAGGGTATAAACATTTTTAAGTATTAACTGAACTGATAAACTCCTGGCCTTTAGATAAATTAAATAGATCGAATTTACAATAGAAAGATATATAGAAAGATAAATATGAAGTAAACTTATCAAACTCATTAATAATTTATGAGGAAAATACTGTTTTGTGTGAGAATCTATATCATCTCGTTTTTCAACACACTTCTCGGTGTTTTCAAATTAGATAATTAAACGCCTTCTGGCCCTTCTCGTGTATTATATATTACGTCATCATCGGATAGGTTTTGTAACGCGTGTAAAGATTCCAGGACATCGTGATGCACACGGCAAAAGAAAGACAAGTCACAACAGGCGTTTTGGCTTTGATCCACCGTAATTTGTTATTACATGGCACTCAATATCAAGACATGATATTGAGTGCCATGTAATATCAACCGATCAGTATATTCCAGTTTAACTAAAATAATACGTGTAGAGTTGTGGCGGACGTTGAGTCCATTTCAAAGGTTATCAGTTTCCTTAGATATGTTTTCCTGTTACGTTTTAAGCCTTAAGTTTTACAGTGGATTAACAATGCCCCTCCCCCCCACCCCCACGAGCCCTATCAAGTTTTTAAAAATATATAATAAACAAACTATAGTCATTAATAACTATGAAAGGTTTTTAATTATTGTGTTTCAAGTCACGCCAATGGGAGATTAATTTGGTGAAGGGAAGTTAAAAATATTTTAATTTAAAAAACAAAAGATACATTTGTAATATACGTACTGTATGCCGCTCAGAATGCAGTTTTGTATTGCTGGAATGGGAAATGAGAATGATTGAATGCATTAATGCTTAGACGGTCACTAGAGTTACGTTATGATTTTTGAAAAGTACAAATAGTTTCACAATAATTAAATGCACCGGGGTCTATTTCACATTGACCGAATTTTTAGCTTGTTCTTTTATTTTTGGAAGTTGACTTTTCAGCATAGGATTGAAATTGCAAATTGTAACAGCTGGGAAAAGTAGACTATCTGGATTAACAATTTTGTTTTCTGTTGCAATCGGGTAGCTGGAATAACGGATGTAAAGATCCCACGTAGTATGAATGGAAAATGCGATACACGTCAACATAAAAACAAGCCAAATTAAGCGTCTTATCTTTGATCCACCGTGAAAGACGTAAGGAGTGCCATGTAAGGTCGACCGATCGGTGTATTCAAGTATAGAAAATAAAGAAAAACAAGTCACAACAGGCGTTTTGGCTTTGATCCACCGTAATTTGTTATTACATGGCACTCAATATCAAGACATGATATTGAGTGCCATGTAATATCAACCGATCAGTATATTCCAGTTTAACTAAAATAATATGTGTAGAGTTGTGGCGGACGTTGAGTCCATTTCAAAGGTTATCAGTTTCCTTAGATATGTTTTCCTGTTACGTTTTAAGCCTTAAGTTTTACAGTGGATAACAATGCCCCCCACTAGCCCTATCAAGTTTTAAAATAAATATAATAAACAAACTATAGTCATTAATAACTATGAAAGGTTTTTAATTATTGTCTTTCAAGTCACGCCAGTGGGAGATTAATTTGGTGAAGGGAAGTTAAAAATATTTTAATTTAAAAAACAAAAGATAAATTTGTAATATACGTACTGTATGCCGCTCAGAATGCAGTTTTGTATTGCTGAAATGGGAAATGAGAATGATTGAATGCATTAATGCTTAGACGGTCACTAGAGTTACGTTATGATTTTTGAAAAGTACAAATAGTTTCACAATAATTAAATGCACCGGGGTCTATTTCACATTGACCGAATTTTTAGCTTGTTCTTTTATTTTTGGAAGTTGACTTTTCAGTATAGGATTGAAATTGCAAATTGTAACAGCTGGGAAAAGTAGACTATCTGGATTAACAATTTTGTTTTCTGTTGCAATCGGGTAGCTGGAATAACGGATGTAAAGATCCCACGTAGTATGAATGGAAAATGCGATACACGTCAACATAAAAACAAGCCAAATATATTAAGCGTCTTATCTTTGATCCACCGTGAAAGACGTAAGGAGTGCCATGTAAGGTCGACCGATCGGTGTATTCAAGTATAGAAAATAAAGAAAAACAAGTCACAACAGGCGTTTTGGCTTTGATCCACCGTAATTTGTTATTACATGGCACTCAATATCAAGACATGATATCGAGTGCCATGTAATATCAACCGATCAGTATATTCCAGTTTAACTAAAATAATACGTGCAAAGTTGTGGCGGACGTTGAGTCCATTTCAAAGGTTATCAGTTTCTAGCTTAGATATGTTTTCCTGTTACGTTTTAAGCCTTAAGTTTTACAGTGGATTAACAATGCCCCCCCCCCCCCACTAGCCCTATCAAGTTTTAAAATAAATATAATAAACAAACTATCGTCATTAATAACTATGAAATGTTTTTAATTATTGTCTTTCAAGTCACGCCAGTGGGAGATTAATTTGGTGAAGGGAAGTTAAAAATATTTTAATTTAAAAAACAAAAGATAAATTTGTAATATACGTACTGTATGCCGCTCAGACAGTTTTGTATTGCTGGAATGGGAAATGAGAATGATTGAATGCATTATGCTTAGACGGTCACTAGAGTTACGTTATGATTTTTGAAAAGTACAAATAGTTTCACAATAATTAAATGCACCGGGTCTATTTCATCAGCAAGGTTCTCAAAACAACTCAAATTTTTGAAAATAAGCAAAAAAGGTCATGCAGGATTCTCCATTCATAAATCAATTCACAAATTAATTTTGATAATACTCGGTCTGATATATGTATATAAATAGCTAGAATATTATTAAAGGTCGTGGGTAGATGGAATACTCTCAGTTGAGGTGACCGTGAGGTACTACGTGTTAGGAATACATTTACGGCTTTGAATATAAGATATAGTTATCGAGCATGAAACAGATCTATAACTCGTTGTTTTTCATAACCTAAAAACACACAGGTTACGTGACCGTGGGAACCTTAACACAACAAGTCTAGTGAGAGTTTCTAGTTTGATCATTATCGTAACATCCTCCCACCGAACAAGAAGACTGCTCGGTTCAGTTCTTCCAAAAGTTTTAATCACTGTCTATACATATTTTTGGAGGTCGCACCTGCCTACCCGAGCGTGTGGTGATCGGTATATACTAGGCACAACATGTTCTGGTGCAGATTTACAAATGGCTTCAGAAAGGTTTGTTGAGGGTGCTATCATAGTGGGTTGTTGTAGCTCTCTATAGTTGTTTCCTTAAGTTGGATTCCATATTCATTGGATGATGTAGAGGTTTCAGATTCAGGCTTCTGTTTACTCGTCTTTGGTGGTTGTTCAATGGTTTTCTTAAGATGTACTCTATTTCTCCTGTATGTCCGATTCTCAGTTTCAACCTCGTAGGATCTCCCATCTAGTCGTTTGGTGATCATTCCCTTCTTCCACGTTTCCTGTCCTTTAACCAGAGGTTTCATGCGTACCACATCTGACATCTCCCTCTTCTAAAGGACATAAGTCTCTTGCTGACTTATTGTAGTAGTACTGTTGTTTCGCCTGACGTTTTTCCATTTCTCTTTTGGTAGCTTGACCGTCAAGGTTGGTGGGATTTAGTAGCTTATATGTGGTGGGTAAAAGAGTTCGTGTACGTCTACCAAAGGATCTTTGGGCTGGGCTGGTTTCGAGGCTCTCTGATGGGGTGTTTCGATGATCTAGAATGGACATGTATGGGTCCTGACATTTTGGCCTTTTGATGAGTCGTTTTGCCGTCTTCACTGCTGCTTCAACTTTCCCATTAGCTTGACTGTTTCCTGGGCTGATTGTTCTGTGTTCAAAGTCCCATTGCTGCGCAAATGTGGCGAATTCTTTTGAACTGTACTGTGGTCCGTTATCGCTGACCACTATACTTCAGGTAACCCGTATCTTGCGAAGTGGTTCTTTAGCTTTGTGATGATCATTTTAGATGTGGTTTCGTGCAGTCTGTCGATTTCGAAGAAGTTCGAAAAGTAGTCTACAGTGATAAGATATTCTTTACCATGCAGTGAGAACAGATCTGTAGCGACTTTAGCCCAGGCTCGATCTGGCAGGTCGTGTGACATCAGGGTCTCTCTTTGGTTGGCAGTTTCCAGCTCTCTACAGATGTTACAAGAGGCGATGAAATCTTTGATGTCGTTTGTCATGTTTGGCCAATATAAGCATTCTCGAGCGCGGCGTAAGCAACCGTTTGTGCCAAGATTTGATGAGTGGATCTTCTCTTTTATGGTTTTCCTCATGCTGCTGGGAATTACCACTCTCTCTCCTCTAAATATTATTCCGTCTGCGATGGTAAGTTCATCGTTAAACGAGAAGTAGGGGTTTACTTCCGGTGGGAGTGATTGTTTACCGTTTGGCCAGCCTTCCATTTCTTCAGTGCTTGTAGATTGGTGTCTGCTTCTGTGGTTTGCTTGATGAGTGCCAGTCGTTGGCCCGTTATTGGCAAGAACTGCGTCATGTGAACATATTCAATATCGTCTTGAGGTCCCTTGGACGTAGAGGTGGGAAGAAAGGCACGGGACAGTCTGTCAGCCATGAACATCGATTTTCCTTTCAGGTATTTGATACTAATGTCATATATTTGTAATCTCATTAGCATTCCTTGAAGTCTGCGTGGGGCTTTCACGAGAGGTTTGGATAGGATGGCCTCCAGAGGCTTGTGGTCGGAGTGAACTATGACTGGACGACCATACGTATATTGGTTGAACTTTTTTAAGGCGAATACGATTGCCAGTGTCTCCTTTTCAATCTGGGCGTATCGTTCTTCGGTATTCGTTAAGGCCCGACTAGTAAAGGCAACTGGCTGTCCTTCTTGCATTAAGGCTGCCCCTAGACCTTGTTGGCTTGCATCACATTGGACGACCAGTTCTTTGGATGAGTCGTAGTATCGTAGTACTGGAGCTGATATTACCAGTTGTTTTATCTCTTCAAAAGCACGATCTTGCGCGTCAGACCAATTCCATGGCACATCTTTGTGGGTCAACTGCCGTATTGGTTGTAGAACATCAGCCAAGTTGGGTAGAAAGGCAGCTAGGTAATTGACGAATCCACAAAGTCGTTGTATCCCTTGGATGTCAGTGGGCTTTGGCATTTCTTTGACTGCTTGGACTTTCTGTGGATCAAGTTTGGTGAAGGAAAATTTCGAGTTTTGGAATACATGCATTTTAAGACCAAACCGGGTCCAGTTGCGAAAAATGCAACCTCAAGGCCTTCCGGCCGGAACCAAACCCGCGACCCTGCGACGCCGCAAATTTCGAAACCGTAGACGGTCGGACACCTCTTTGATGGTCGGTGGAATCTTTTTATTATGTATATATATAGTTTACTTACAATGGGTTACATAAATATTGATTATCAACCAAAAAATTTCAAGGTCGTTTGCATAGCCGAGTGGTCTGTGTTATTGATTTTTAGTTGTGAGAGCGGGGTTCGAATGTTGGGTGAGTATATAATTTTTCCATTTTTTTAAATTTTTACTTTACTTTTTTCTTTTTAATAGGGTTAGGATTAAGGTTAGGTTGGGGTTAGTTTTAGGGTTTGGTTTGAATATTATCAAAAAATTGGGATGGCTAAACTGAGGGATGACTCAAAACGACCTTTTTGTTTTTGTCTGGTCTTTATTTTTCGTTAGGTTAGAGTTATAGGGTTAATTAGGGTTAGGTTTGGTAGTTATAGAAAATGTGAAGGTCCTTTTGAGTTATCCTTTTAGCCTTCATCTAGCCAATCTCGTTCCCAGAGCCTGCGCAGGCTCTTGGAACGAGATTGTCGCGTGGCAAGGGTTTAGGGGTTGGCTAACACTTCAGGCCACACCCGTTTGTAAAATCTCGTGTAAATGAAGCCCATAGCTAGATTACCTTAAATAGCTTCTCTCCTAGCCTCCGACTGCGCTGCCCTGCAAGATCTCTGATTTCCCATTTGCCCTGCCAATTGTTTTTTAGTATATTTTGGGTTTTTTTTTTGGGGTGTCACACCACCCCCCCCCCCCCCCCCCCCCCCCCCCCCCCCCCCCCCCCCCCCCACACACACACACACACACACACACACACACACACGCACACACACGCATACACACACACACACCCTTGAGTTTCGCCCCAGATGCCTTCACATCTAGCATTACACAATGTGACTTTCTTCTAATTACTCGACCACTGACCACAGCCACAACTCTCAACCCTCGTTATAGCGGCCGGGGACCGTGATTTGGTGTCCGTAATAGCGAGAGTCCACAATAAGCGGGATGCGATGAAAATATCCCGATTTCAGGTTGTAAAATGTCACTACAATGTATCACTGCTTTTTGGTTTTAAAATGTCCGGTTTATTTCAATTTTTAGTTGACGTTTACTGTGATACACAACAATGATATAAAGAATACAGGCAAAAATTATGTTTGTTTTCATTGCTTCGTCAAGTGTGCGCATTATTTTCTGCTATATGTATTTGTTATCAATCGTTTATTCACATATTTTGTTCGAGTGCATGTTAATATCAGATATTAACCATGTTTCACTTGATAATTTACAGTCATTTTAGAAACCAAATATTCTGCAGTTATCTGTAAAAGCTACTGCCAGTAACTCAGATTTTTATAATTCAGAGGTTTCGTTATATCCGCCATGTTGTTCGTCGTGATCGAGAACCCAGTAAACACCCCCTTATAGGTTGGTATTCTGCTGGCCTGGTGGGCTGGGTAACCGAGCTGATTTTCATTCGTGTTTACATGAGGAGGGCTAGCCCACTTATCTGGGCTGGTGTGTTTACCGAGCTCACTGCAATTATTTTCCCAATGCTTTTTTTAATTTTTAACCAACAGATGAACAAACACAACTTGTGAAATGAAAAGCTGTCCAAAAATATCAGTCAAGGAAATTTTTCGCGTGTACTGAGCTTTGGCTTGCTAGCCTGAGTAGGCGGGCCAGCCCGGGTAACCGAGATCCCGGCTTGGCGGGCTGGTCTGGCTCTCGTATAAACGCAAGATGAAAATTAACAATAAATGGTAACAAGCGCACAACCTCGGTAAAGCGGTCCAAACCATGCAGGTGCCCAGGACGGCGTAAAAAAGAAACAACTACATTCCTAGCTCGAGTTAACGCCTAGCGAGCGTCTTGTTAAAAGAGGTACCAATCCTAGGGTTTCTATTAACCGATCAGTTTCACCTCCCGACTTAGGAAAGATCATGAGTTTCTCTGCCCTGCGTTGAGACCTCTCAAGAGCATCAATATTAAGCTATCCACAACCCTGCCAGCTCGACATCGCAGTAGTCCTATGTGGGTAGAATTATCAACTTACATTTATAATATATCCCCACACCAAATACAATCGGGGTAGAATCCCTAATACATCTCAGTAAAACCAATTTGAATGGGCCCCTATACATTTGCACTATATATGCACCCCTATAGACATTTGAACGAATTTGATTTTTAACTACTGAGTTGATTATTTCATGAATCATTAATAGTTGTGAGTGAGACAAGTAATTTTTTAGTGATCAGCAGTAGACTTCCATGCACTATTCTGTTCATTGCAGATACTGAACCGAAAAATTAAAAAGTTTGGGATATTTAGTTATTTATAGTTTAATGTCCTATGAAACAATTAAATTCA